>CM061530.1:4150804-4500702 GCA_030068015.2 Neoceratitis asiatica
CTGAGTGCCCGCTCCAGATCTTCCTGAGCCGTGCTGGCTATAATATAATAAGAAAAGGATCTTGAGCAAGATCATGGTGGAGGTACGGCCTTCAGTTACACAACACCGCGCAGTATCGTCTTATCGACGGCGACATCGACCACAGGGATACTGCCATAGAATGTCAGGGCATAGCTATCCGGACAGGTGATGTCGAGCTCGAAATATTTAATATATACATTCCTCCCGTTACAAGTTGCCCAGTTGGATACCATCCTGACTCGATAGGTGCGCTTCTCAGAGGCGAAAACCGCTTGGTTTTGGGCGACTTTAACGCGCACCACGATCTTTGGCATTCCTGCCTGTCAAATGATCGTCGAGGAATGGAGCTGGCGGAACAGATAGACGATTCGACATTCTGCACAATGGTGACGAAGCCCCCACCAGGATTGTAGACGCTGTCATAGCTCGCCTGACATTGCAATAGCTAGCGCTGGTCTGATAAATTGCATAGATTGGCGACCTATGCTTACGCTTGCATCAGACCATTTGCCCATAGTCATCTCGATTGACAGGCCTCCCGACTTCATTTCCGTGGACCACCGGACATTTGTTAACTTTTAACAAAGCTAACTGGCCCAGCTTCACGGGAATTTACTGAAGAACGCCTTCAGTGCTCTCCCCACTCCCACCAACGTCTTCCCTGCCGAAAAGCTTTTCCGAAAAATTGTCGTGTCTGCTGCCGCCCGCTTCATACCTGCAGGTCGAATTGCGGAAATCCGCCCCAATTTTCCCACCGAAGCGGCGGTTTTAGCGAAAAAAGGCGCGACACGTTACGCCTGGCCGATCCCGGCGATCCCCGTATCCAGGGAACTCAACGCCGAGATTCGGAACAAGAATTAAATCTCCACAAGCGGAACAAGTGGGAGAACGCACTTAAGATCCTACAATCTCTCCTCTGGGGTGACCAAGCTCTGGGCCTGCGTCAAATCGTTGTCAAATCCGACGAGACGTGATGATCGGGTGGAAATTTCATTCGGTGATCACACTTCGTCGGACCCGAAGGAGTGCGCGAGCTATTTTGGCCGGCTTTTACACTGCACCCTTCGGTCGACAAAACGAAACGACGAATAACCCGCCGTCTGCGCAAACTACCGAACACCAGCGCGACGCTTGATTTCTCAGGGGAAGGAGTTCAGGGGGTTATCGGGAAGGCGAAAGCCTCCAAATCCATCGGCCCCGACGGAATAAGCATGCTGATGCTAAAGTGGTAGGTCCAGCGGGAGCAGAATATCTCGCAAGCTTCTCTATCTGTCCCTGACCACCCTAACTATACCCGACGTGTGGAAACTGGGTAGAGTGGTCCCGCTACTAAAGCCGGGGAAACCCGCAAATAAAGGAGGAAGTCATATCGTCCGATGTCCCTCCTTTCCCCAGTAGCGAAGACAATTGAGGCCTTGCTGCTCCCGTCCCTCACACACCACCTGAGCCCATCTACACATCAGCATGGCTTCCGAAAGAGTGCACAACACCCTAGCTGCACGCGCCATAAACACCCCAGATAGTGCATGGCCTCAACCAAAATCGACCCTGTGCTGTGAGCTGTCCTATTAGCACTGGACCTGTCGAATGCTTTCGACACAGTGAATCATTCAGTGCTACTATCGGACATTGAAGATTCCTCATTACCGCCTAGGTTGAAGAGGTGGACCATGAATTACCTGAGTGGTCGACGATCATCGGTTGAATTTCGAGGTCAAACATCTAAGCTACGGAAAATTAAACAAGGGGTCCCGCAGGATTAGTGTCCCTCTCCCCAATGCTGTTTTAATTTTTACATCTCGAGGCTTCCTCCACCACCTGAGGGCGTCTCGCTGATCTCATACGCCGATGACTGTTCGATTTTGGCGTCTGGCCAGGATATTGGTAGCCTTTGTTCTTCAGTAAACAACTACCTCGCCGACCTTTCCAACTTCTTCACTGCACGACATCTTCACCTACAACCAGCGAAATCCTCTGTCACCCTTTTCACCAGCTTGACAAAGGAGTACCGGATTGAACTCAATGTGAAGGTCGATGATGTTAAAATTCCGACCACGAATAACCCCAAAGTTACTGGGAGTAACATTCGATAGCCTGTACTCCTTCACTCCGCATACGATTTTGCAATTGCCACCAAAGTACAAAGCCGCAACAAAATCATCAAATCGCTAGCCGGTAGCACCTGGGGGAAAGACAAAGAAACGTTGCTGGCGACGTACAAGGCAATTGGCCGGCCGGTCGTAAACTATGCTGCGCCGATTTGGACGCCGGGGACTAGCACGACGCAGCTGAAGAAGCTACAGACCTGCCAGAACACCGCCCTTCGGACCGCGACGGGAAAGCCTCCTGATGGCACCGGAGCACCACCTACACAGTGAAGCATCTATGCTCCCAGTTAAGAGAACGCATAATGTTAGCTGCTGTGTAAGCGGTACCTGCTGGGATGCTTTACCGCATGGATCATCCCAACAGGCACCAAAGACTGGAAGCTGAACCACCACCTAGGCACATCAGAAAGGGAGTACTTAGCTACCGCACGACGACATACAGCAATACAGACAAGACCCGCTGGACAGGACGGCGTACAGACGGACCATCAACACCATTCACCGAGAGTCCGTTAACACCTTCTTGAACTCTCTTCCGATGAATGGTGTTCTCCGTCAAACCACCACCCATTGCAGAACAAGAGCTCGAGTTGCCTCGTGAGACCCGCAATAACCTTGGCACAATTAAGATCTGGATACTGCGGTAGACTTCACTCCTACCTATCCAGACTCACGACCCTGACATACCTAACACATGTCCCGCATACAAAGAATCCCCGCACGACACTAACCACCTCTTTGTATGCCCCACTTAACCCGACTCATCTAACCACCCTATCCCTTTGGTCCGACCCCGTCGAAACAGCACGTTTCCTGGGCCTCCCGTTAGATGACCTCGATGACCTAAGCTAGACTTGCCTGACCCTAAACGGGACTAGGCTTGCCGCTACAACAACAACAACAACAGTGGTGGAGTCGTCTTTAGCACACGCTTGAAATAATCTGTCGGACCAGGGTTGGTTTCTACACCAGATCTGATGAGAAGAATTTGGAGCAGGCCTGCTGCGATGACCTAAGCGAGGTTATGTCGCCAGCGAAAGGGTGACAGCCCTTGGCCGGATAAAATCCGGGTCATCTCTCGGTCTGCGTAGAACCGGATGTCGTAGAAGTCGTGTACGATCTGCAATTTGTAGTGTGCGGTTTTGCAGTTAGTTGGTTTGTGCGGAACCCAACGACGGTCAAGTCGTCAGATTTTTGATGTGAAACTACAATCACGGTTTTCATCTCGCCCTATGAATTTATTTTAATTATGCTTTACTCTGAGAAATAGAATTCAATGTGAATAAATTAACTAGTATCTTACAGGTATGAAGCTAATGCCAAGAGTTTAAGCAATTGGGCTTTCTGGTACGGTGTAAAAATACCTGTCGCTATCACATTCCAGAACAGTTCTATGTTGCATGTGGTTCGTTTCCCTGAAGTAAGAAGTTAAGCCTACCATATGTTACTCTTGGAACATGTTTTTAAATTTAAGGGGTTTTACTTTTGAATGTTCTCTATTGATCAAGATTTCCACATTAACAAAACAAAATGTTTTCCTTTTGTGGGACTAAAAAATATTATTGATAACTGACTCTGAAATTTACTAAACTTAACTTCCTTTTACGAACGTACATTTCATCGTGATAGAAAGAAAATAGGTGCATAAAAGGCTCTTTATAGGAAGAGAAGCTGGAAGAATGTTGAACGGAATGTATACTGCTACTTAAATGTGTTTGGCTTGTTATACTTGCTGCTGATATGTTGCAGGTTGATAACAGTGAAATGGTTCGTCACCAACATCCCCAAATATCAAATAAGCTCATCCAGTGAAAACGACGATGATTACCCATTGTCTCAAAAAGGTAAAGAAAAGATAATGGCTTTCCCACACAGATACCTATATATCATACAAGTATTATATTGTCATTCTATATATGTACATATATCCTTCACTATTAAAGACAGACTGCTATATATTTTTTTCAGAAAATGTGTTTGGAGGAAGGAAATACTATCATGGGTTAATACGTGAAAATGAGACTTTAGTTGAAATAACACCACTCATATAAAGTAGATGAGGAAAAATATGTAACTTTCGCATATTAAAGAAACCATATCATGTGAAATACCTTTTCAGGTGTGTGTAATCGCTTTTTTCTCTTAATTTTCTTAGCTTATATAACAAAATATAATTTTCACATTCTGTGTTTACGTATTTTCAGATCGAATTAATAAACAATTTGAAGGGATTCTAAGAGGCACTTCGCGCACTGAATTGTGAGAAGCGTAAAAGTTTATCATTTTTGAGATAATGCCTATTTTCTGTGATGGTACCCACTCAGCCACGGCCAATGTACATATAACAGTTATTGACATTAACGAATACGCACCAGCATTTCTGCAGCCTTCATATGTTACTGCGGTCGACGAAGGGCGTATCTTTATAAGGAGATTATCCAAGTGGAGGCGACTGACAAGGACTGCACTCCATTATTTGTACAGGATGTTTGTAAATATGAGAAATACTTAATAATGATCAACCTTTTTATAATTGACAATGAAAAGGTTCAATAAAAAATACCGAACCGATTAACTCACATAAAGTCTCACATAATCATTATTTTGTCTGTGGTTGCTTACGATTGTGCCATGAAGGAGTCAGCGCCAATTTTGGTGAAACATTAAAGTACGTCGAGTTTGTGAGGCAAAGATTTCTGGGAATTCCGGAGCGTATAGACTATACGGTAGGTTAAAAATAATAATAATAATACATATGTATAACTTTAGAAGCCACCGAAGATATAAAACATACACCTAAGAAAAAGAAATATACACATTAGGGTGCTCGTATTTACCAAGGTAATTTTTTCTTGCAATGCCCTAATTTTTTAGTTTTATAGCTTAATATAAAAATATAAGATCGAAAAACCACCTGAAATTACCAAAATTTGAATCACTTTTTTACATTTATTGTTGTTGTTATATAGGCCTTACTAGCTTTTAAGTATTTTTATTACTTTTGAATGAGTGAAATTATCAAAAAATCTGTAAAGACATTTTGGTACAGGGTGTGTACTTCTCATACCTGCAAATATATTTGATCTCTTAGTAATTTTTATAGAAAATGTATTGGTTTTTTAAAGGCAGGGTTTAGTTTCTTATATTTATTTTTAGTCTATAAACTAAAAAAAAACACGACGGCAGCTATGAGAAAAAATCAACTTGGTATAATAGCGGACACCCTAATCCACATAAATATTTAAATGTGAGATTAGAATCCAGTTTTTTATTCTTTACTACGCAGGCATCATCGGCAGAAAGCCTGTTCTCTGTTCCCAAATACAGTCTTGAGCACTTTTGATATTTTTTGCAGCAATCATAAATTGAACATACACACATCTGTTGCTTTGGAAGGTAATTAAAATAAAATGGAAATTGATATAAGTTGAATTAAAAGCCTAACTACCAAGATTTGGCTATTACATCAATACTAATGGCGTAAAAAAAACTAAATATCAAATGTCTATTACGTTATATCTGTTATACAATATATAATTTTATTTTAATATTCTACAATTTTTTTCAGACGAAACACATCTCTTTTGGTTGTGATCGTGATATCACTAATTGAATTCAACTGGCCTCTCTCTGATCAACTTGCTGCCTCGCAACTCCGAATGGACAAAGGATCTGAGCTACGATGAGGGCTTTTGAGCCTGTTTTCCATTTCGATGGCTCCAACAGGTGTAATCTTACCCGAGTCACTAATTACTCACCACGACTTTTCAAAACGTCCCTTTAGTATAGTGAACAATTTTCAGACAACTTCAGCGCTGCCACGAATAATAAACACATTAAGGAGCACATTTTTTGTACCGCTGATATACCATAAAATGAACCGGCATCACATGGCATTGTTTGTACGCAATACGATGCAGGCTGATTTTGCTTTTGCGTAAAGAGAGAGTTATAACAGAAGGTGATCTAAATATATTCAGTCCGGCTGAATGGCGATGGAAAGATACCACAGGTCTGTGATAACGAATGGCATCACTACGTGCTTAATGTTGATCAAATGGCTAAGATAGAAGTTGTATATTGATGGTGTACGATTCGAAAGAGAATTCTGTTTGAGGATCCCCATAGCAACAGCCAGAAGTGATAGATGATTGGCCTTTGCACGCTGCACATGGCGTTAACACTACACTGGCGGTTGGTGCCTGCTATCAAAGTTCTGAGAACCGTTTGAAACATGGGTTTCATGGAGATATTTCTGAGATTAGAAGTATCGTTAAATTCTTTATTTTCCCCGGATGATGTACGCTGCGGCACGAATTGTGCTGAACACTTACTGCCGCCACCCGAAAGTTTACATAAGAAGCTGATTTACAGGTTCAAATCAATGCCCAAATGAATGAAAATTTATATAGAAGGACAAAACCAGAATAATGTAGAACAAATTGCTACAGAATATTCAATATATTAACACAAAAGATAATCCACGATCGGCCGGCGAAACATTGAGGTACGCACTATCATAATGTGCATTAACGAAAGTACCACACGTCTACCAACAATCGAAACATACATAATGGTTAATGAGCGCGGTCAAGCTGGCATTGCCCTGAACGAGCTTTGACAACGTAATGCTGCTTCTTATAACAGTGCCATGAATGCTGGTGAATTTCAAAAAATAAAGTTAAGTCGGCTACCGACTCTCCATTTTCCAGGTCTTCACCTATAACTAGCAGGGCTAATGATGTGGGCGATCAGATGTTGCACAAGCACATGGGGAAATTAATATTGAGGAGAAGGCAAAAAATTATAATTAGCGGTAATCAGATATATGTAATGCTTTTCTTTATGGTTATATATAGTTTTACCTATTTTGATTGTTGTGTTAAAACTCCTCAAACCACCTTTCACCAATTTCATCTTTCTACGCTTTATTCATCGCAAGTTAAATACGCAAATAAAGAAAAATGTATAAGAAGAAGGGTATAGAATGTTAACTTTATTTGTATCTTAATAGAGCTAAGAAGGTTCAACGGAGAAGTACTGAAATTAAATGTCTACCTGTAGAACTGGTAAAAGTTATGGTTTCAACAGCATACCATCTTGAACTGAATATATATTCGTTATTTTACTTTCTCAGAAAAAAAAGATTAAAAAATTTTTCGATCGAATTCAATTTTAAAAAATCAAAAATCATATAAATATTATTTCACCATTGTTTCACCAATGTTTAGTAAAGCTTAGTTACTGAAATTAGCTTCTCAAAGTTTGCTGTGATATATCTTCCTAACTCGTGTCACTTAGAAGAGGTATTGATTGGGGCAGAAATTTCTGCTTAACGTTTACTTGAGTCAGCCATACTTTTTAGGAAGGGATAAAAAGATTATCGATAGTATAAGATTTAAAAAAATTTAGATCAAGAGAATAACAATTATTTGCATGGAAAATATTACAATAACAAAATATCGTCGAAATTTCTTAAAATCCTGAATTAAGATTTAATTTACTTCATATCTGCAAATAAAATTAAAAAGATTTTGAGCAAATGATCAAATTATCGAAAAAAAATTAATTGTGTTTATAACGGTTAAGTCAAAATATTTTATATCAAAAGATAAACCACGCGATGCGGTCCGGGATCATATAGATGCCTTTACAAAACTTTTACTAAAATAATTTATATATACAGTCTGAGTGGCGGAAACATAAAGTGGATGAATGTTTGTCCACTTCTGCACTTATTTGTTCATAACACCCGTTGTACTTATTCAAATAAAACCATTTCTTTTTAAATTTTTAGAAATCCATATATTGTACTAACATATTGCTATGCAAGGAAGTCAAAAAATAATTAAATGCAAAAAATTCTATGGCAAAAAACAACATATTCTACATTCATCCAATTTTGCACCTTATGTTTTTTTTTTTTTTTTTAAAAAAAGTTGGCTTTGAGTTTTGCCTGTTTTATGAAAATCTTGCGAATTTCGTTTACAGGTCAACACTATGTTTTCAAAGCACAATTTTTGTCACTTGTTTCAAATATAATCGAGCGTTTAGGTGTGTTTAGTTCAACGATTAATAAAAACGAAGTGTAAATATGCGAAAAATATCGCAAGAATTTAGAAAATAGCATCGCATGGCGTTAACAAAAAATGGACAGTCGTCCTGAGGAAATAGCAAAATAATTAAAAATTTGTCAAAGCATTACTGTTTTATGCGCTCAAAAGACGGGAATGTGAAGCCTGATTCAAACGTTAAAAAAGGTCGTCGAAGGCTACTTACTATGATGGAGATGCTTTCAGCGTTGTGGAGCGGTTAATGCGGCGTAAAGACCATAATTTCACCAAAATTGGCTGCGAAGCAAATAAATAAGGATGTTAGTCAGGTGGACTGCGCGGGTAGAGCCTCTTCGACGGATCGGTTTGGTAAATCAGCAATCAAGCAAAAAAAAACCAGCTTTGTCTGACAATAAAGAAAATATATGGAAGCACCGCGTTAAAATTTTGTAAAAATATATAAAAAATATGTAATATATAAACACACTGCTAAAATCAGTGAAAAATTGGTTACGAATGATAAACGTTTCCAAGTGCTAAGGTGGCCTGCACAAAGCCCAGATCTCCCAACCCTATCGAGAATCTATGGCCCCTTTTAAAAGAAAGGTTAGTAGCAGTGTATGGAAAAGAGCCCCTAAAAAATATTGACTGAGCTTTGGGCAAGGATTCCAGACAGAATGGACCGAAATACCTAATGGAAGAATTGAAAAATTGGTAGAAAGTATGCCAAAACGAGTCCAAAGTGTAATAAAAAAACAAAGGGCTGTGGACTAAATACTGAACTGATGTAACTAATTGAATTTTCACTCACGTGCAAAATTGGATGAATGGAGATATGTTTAGTTTTTTGACTTAGAATTTTTTGCATTTAAGTTTTTTTGACTTTTCCTTACATAATATGTTAGTACAATATATGGATTAAAAATTCAAAAAGAAATGGTTTTATTTGAATAAGTACAACGGATGTTATGAACAAATAAGTGCAGAAGTGACAAATATTCGTCAACTTATGCTCGCCACTGTATTAGTAGTGCCATATAGCCGCCATACTTTCGGCCGAACTCCTCCAGTTTGCAGGGTATATCTTGATGTTTATCCAACAAATAGAGGAATTTACAGTTTATTCTACGCCTCTTCCGGATGGATAATGGATTTTTATGAGGAGCCTTTAATTTATTCAGAAATAAACTCAGTTTAGTAGATTCCCTACCGAGCGACGACTACAATTAAAAAAATTGAATTTTTAAACCAATTGTAAACAATTTTTAAAGCTAGTCGAACCCAGCGTAGTTCTTATGATTTCAAATGCCGTGAAGTTTTACTCAAAGTCTCTTGACTGACTCAATCGACTAACTGCTATCAAATTCTATATATATGTGGTGAGTATCCATCTAAACTAGGTCACTTGAAAGAAAACGTTCTTATTTGTAATATTCGTACTAAGTCTTTTCTCACATATTAGAGTCGTTGACTTTTTCGTAGGCATTGGTATTGGTTTCCAGTTGTGATAAAATTGCGGAACACACCCTTTAAGGTCCTCAAAATAATTGCGAAATCAGTCACACTTAACATCTGAAGAGCACTACAGAGTGAACTCTTTTTAAGTATATTTAAAGTCGAAAAGTTATTTTGAATGGAATAGGATAACATAATAAGAAAAATAACAAAAATTTTCCCTTATTTTTTATTACTTCAGTTATTCTATTTACTTCCATTGTATTTATATATATTTCCTACAGGTAACACAAACAACTTGATTTCATATCCGGAAATAAAACGGGGTGTTCACATCCTTGGACACATTAATATAACTGTAGTCAATGCAAACAGTAAAATCTTGCCGAACATGCAAAAATTGGACTCGTGCAGTGTCATCGTTTTTCCATCGTTAAATCCTGATCATGAAGAAATTCAAGTGGATGGTGATGAGTCACTCTCTTCAACACTGGACATTAAGACTAACATCAATAGGGACGGAGTTGAAATGATTGGAAATGATGTCATTATTAATTATTTAAATGTTTTGAAGGCACTGATTTACAGTAATAAAAAGCCGGCTTACTATCTAAATCGTGTCTTCAAACTATCTTGCACGCAGTTGAATTCAGAATTCAAGAGTCAAGAATTTACACTTACTCTGACGGTATTACATCCGAAACTTGTACCTAAGACTACCGTAGCGCCAACCTCGATAGTAGCTGCATCTGGGAACTCACCATATGAGATAAATAGCATAAATGGTGGTACTTTCGGACCGTCATCACCTGGTGAATACATTTATGAAATACCGGCCGTAATAATTATTTCTACGATGAGCACTTTTTCTTTCAGATAACAAACTCTTCGCTCATGCTATGATACATTCATCTGACGTACAAGAACCCAAAGTATATGTTCATTCTATTATAAATAAGGAGTAAGGGGTAACATGATTTGTATTCAGCTTTTTATAAATAGGACAGCGTCCATCTATACATTGAACTCCTGTAAAAGTTATCCTACAACTGGTATTTAAGGCCGTCTTTTCGAATAAATTAGGCCTTGGTTTGTGGATTAACCACCGTAGTTGTGAGTTTGTGCTTCGATTCTGAGAGTTGTGGGATTAAAGTCTAGCTAGATCATAATATTTACAAATCAGTTTTTATGCATGCGATCAGCCATGTACATACCATGCAGACTCATCAATCTCATTTTTTTTCTTAGCTTGAACTATACACAAACTTCCACCACGATTTCAAGCTCCTGCGTGTGAGTTGATATACTTACATAAAATCTCTGACTTCCAATAACATCTCGAACCAACACACTCAGAAAATGTTAAGTTAATATTTTAAATTTATTTGCAGCTGAGAATTCACATCCGACGATGTTAATCATTTTGATTTGTGTATTTTTTGGTAATACTATCATGTGGTGTATCCATTGCTCGTTTAAAAAATAACAACATCAAATATTTGGATAGACATCAGCCTTGTCCAAAGGTATGAACTTTTTCTTTTCTCTTTTTGAATTAAATATTTATATATATAATATATTCATTTTGTTATTACAGTTAGCTGATGAAAGTTTAGCCTGGGACGATTCTGCGTTGACGATCACTATAAATCCAATGCAAACAGAAATAGTTTCTGAAGATAGCTCAAACTCCGAAAACTCTGATTCTGAAGATGAAGAAGGTATCCAATTTATGAAATAATAATAAAAAAGACATAGGTTATTTGAATATTAATACTAATCAAGGAAACTTGTTGTATTTGGTTAAGGCTTAAATTTTTTTTTAAAGCAATGAGATTACGATCATGTTGCTGATGATAAGTTTTTAAACGTTTTTTTTCTTTGTCTAATCTGAAGCGGCTCTAGAAAGTATTCCTGCTTTAAATCAAATTGATAAAATCGGTATGTTTGACGTTTGTGGCATTGCCTTTAGACGTATAATATTTATATTACATATTCATAAAGTAGATTGAAATTACTTCCATTTGACGTTTTGATGTTCTGCATTCTACACAATACATTTCAACTTCGTTTGGTTTTCGCACATGAAATTGTCATGTTCTGAAAACCTATTCCACATAAAATATGTAGTTTCAAACCATTTCAAAATTACTTTGTTGATTTATCAAAACAGCGCGCAAAAAGCTTAGTAAAATAACATATTTTATAAAATTAACAAATAAGTATATTAAATATTAAATTTTTCGAATGTTTAGCTTAAGACATACGAATAAGACCGAGTATTCTATAATGCTGCCTTTAATTCATGTCCAAGAAAATTTGCCAAAGGTGTGCAGTATGAATGATAAAGCAATGATGGAGCTTAGTGATGATTATATGCACTTGAATCACTTCATTTCCAGTTTGTTATACTGCTAGACCAAAAACCAAAAGACATATCGTCCCCTTTCTGGGATAACCTCGTAACTACTTGTTTTCGAAAATGATATTATCCGTGCAAAATACTTTTTAACACTTCTGTTACGTAAAACATAACTTAAAATGTTCATAATGGTGATAGAAATTTTTGAAAAGGCTTTTGATTTGCTTGTATTCGTTCGTATTAGAAAACCTCGTTTCTCCCAAAGTACCGCTGGAAACGTTAAGATGGCGGTGCTACCTTATGACGGAATATTTGTTAACAAAAACAGAAGAAAATGTTAATCGAAAAAATATGATTACTCTGCTGTACAAAACACCGATTTCCAAAGAAAAGAAGAGATTACTATCCTAAGGTTATCACAATTTTTTTGATTAATGGAAATTCGAATTTAGTGTAGAGGGATGATCAATAGAATGTCGTATTTAGTTTAGATGGACATTCTTAGTTATTTTCCGAATTGTCCAGTTGTTAATTTGGACTAATTTTGATACATTGTAAACTTATTTAAAAAATCAAATATAAATTAAATGTTTTATAACATGTTTAGTTAAAATCAAATGAAAATGTTTTAATTAATATATAAAAAATAATAATGAATTAAAAGCTTTGCATAACAAAACTTTTCTCCAATGATCTTATAGCGGGGTATTTGATCCGTAAATTCATACCTACATAAAATTTACGATATCAATCAAGTATCGATGCAGATAACAAAAGTCGTGTAAACGTTTTTTAAGGTGATAAATAGAAAGTGTAATATTCTAATTGATTATATATTATATAAAACTAAACTATACGTTTATCGAAAATTCGTCAATTAAATTCCATCGATGGATGCTGGGGAGTGTAATCTTTCTTTATATTGTTTATTCAAATTCTGTATTTTTTTGCAATCTCAGTGATTACAATAGCATCAATTTTGATTGTTAGAATTTTATTTAACTCAATCTACTTTCATCTCAATTAAATTTTTATATTGGTAGTTGTTTGACACTTAATTTCGAAAAGAAAAATGTACTTCGAATTACTACTTTTGCAAAACATCCAAAATGAAATGTTTACTTTTCGAATTTCATTTCAAATTCATTCCACTTTACCCGCGGTAAGGCATGCCTGTCGTAAGAGCCGACTAAAATCCATAGTTCCTGCGACAGTGGGGTCTTTATACCGGAACGACCCGGATTTTTATCCGGCCAAGGACTGTCACTCCCGCAATGTTCCCCGAAACCCCATTTGGAGAATTTTTTGCGGCTACAACAACAACAACAACTATGGAACCTATCTGTGCTCTGCTCAATCCAAAAAAAGGGAGTCCACACGATCTTAAAGTTCACCTTCAACAAACTGATGTACGTAAACTGGATAATACCAGGAGCGTAGTCAGAATTTGAATGGATCTCTCCGAGCCGTTCGATATCAAAAAAAACGAGAACAAAACTAAAATCTACAACTCGTTCCTCATTCCCTTCCTGAAATAAGGAGCAGAGGCTTGGAAAACATCGACATCCGATGAGTCGGATTTAGTAGTTTTCGTAAAGTAAAGTTTCGCGGAATATTTATGGTCATTTGCGCTTTGGCAACGGTGAATACTATTGATTCTTTACTAATTTTTCTTGTGAATATTTATTACTGAGGGAATTATAATTCAATATGATTATTACATCTTTGTTTAGTTTATTTTGTTTTGTGTTAATTATAGGTCTTAATATTTAGGATATCAGCACTGGCTACTATGGGTATCGGCTGTGTTGTTCCAATTAAGAAAGGAAATATTTATATATTGATGTTGATTGCTTTTATGTATTTGTTGGTAACGTTGATATTTTGTAGGCGAGTTTAGTATTTCGCTGGAGTTTTGATTTTTGAAGATGTCTGTTGTGGGTCAGGAATATGCCTGACATTCGGACAGGAGATGTGTGGCGGATAATGTGGTGTTGCAGTGCTGATAATTCTAATTTTTTGCATTGTTTAGTAGGTGGATATGTGTCGCATATGTGTGATCGAGTAGAAGGCGTAAAAATATTCAGCCCTATTCTTCATTTCGATTCGAATCGAAATTTTCTTCGTTTCGCGGATTTGGTATTCTGTGTTACGTTCCGTTTCGATCAATCTTCGAACTTTTCGATTCTATCCAATTTTATGTATCCTGCATTTCGATCGTAGCTACGTTTTTTGTACGAGAACAGTTCGATTGTAAATTTTAGTGTACTTAACATAATTTTAACAAAAATGTAAGTAAAACATGATTTTAATAACTGGAAAAGTCATAAGGATGTTTTTTTTTTTAGTTATATGAACTTAATGGCGCTTTTTGATACAACACAAGAGCAACGTAAAAAATTAGAGAGTTTTGAAATAACGTTGCCAAAATTAAGTTGATCCATAAGTAAAAGACAGATTTTGAGAAAATTCTGTAATGGCGTTAACACTGTTGTGTGATACATTCCTATGTTATAAACTGCACCAACTCTGTGTTAGTAACAGCCTTCCGCAAAAAATCGCTAATCAGCCACTACTCGTTTTAGGTGGACCATGTCAAAGCAATTGATTGAGTTTCTTGTGAAAAATATTCAAGACATACTTGAAAGCATCTTTATTAAGTTTGAAGTTTTTTTTTTAAATCTAAATAACAAAATTTGTTAAAAAAAGATTACCAATTACAATCTCAATTTCTTAAAATTCATCACTCATCTGAAATGGATGACACTTGTCTCTCAATCCTAATGAAATATCGCCGAGGCTCTTGATTTCATTTAACGTTAAAAAAAATTATATATGTATGTATATATTTATTTGAATTGTACAAAAACTCTGCTATTGCGTTCACTTTAAAAAGCGATGGTTTGTTGCATTGAAAGTTCAAATTATTTAAGTTGAATTTAATTTTAAATGATACAAGATGGTAATCGCGATTAGGAAGAAGCTAAAGCGTATATAAACATAGGAGAAACTTATTATTTTTTTGACTATGGACCAAAAGGGAAAAGAAATATAAATTGGCGAAAGGAAAATCATTGTTGGTTTGTGGCAGTATGGTAAAAGCTATCGGGAAATCGCGAAAACTGTTGGGTGACAGTACTCCTCTGTTCAGAGAGTAATAAACAATTTGAAACAAACAAAATCTTATGAGTCTAAGTCACATTCTGGTCGTCCAAGAAAAGCGACGGAAAGAGAAGAGCGCAACCTAACCATTCTTGTGAAGTCTAATTCATGTCTAACAGCAAGCCAACTTTCAGAAGACATTGAATTAAAATAGCAAAACAAACTATGTCCAGATACGGTGCAAAGAATTGTAAAAGGAACCGGATTTCATGGCAGAGTCGCACGAAGAAAGTCCTTCATATCAAGAGTAAATCGTCTCAAGCGGAAGGCCTTTGGGAAGGGGCGCTTAAACAAGCGTCCAGAGTTTTGGAATAAAGTTATTTTTTCAGATGAGAGTAAGTTTTGCATTTTTGGGATAAGAGGCCGTAAGATTACTTAGAGGAAAAGCGGAACAGCGCTGGAAAAACAAAATTTCGTACCCACGGTAAAACACGGTGGTGATGTGATGTGGGGGTGCATGGCAAGTTCGGGTGTAGGAAAATTTCAGTTTATTGAGTCGATCATGAACAAGCATGATTATCTTAATATTTTGCAAACAAAATTAAAAGAATCTGCCGTAATGCTGGGAATCGGTGACCAATTATTTTCCAAGAGGACAACGACCCGAAGCACATAGCAGAAATTGTTAAGCTTTGTTTGTCGTACAATATTCCTAAACAAGTGCATACACCCCCACAATCACCTGATTTTAGCCCTATTGGGCATTTATGGGATGTACTAGAAGGAAAATTAGGCAGCGTACTATAACGAGAAAGGAATCACTTAGGAGCGATTTTGAAGAGGAATGGGAAGCTATAAGCCCAGAGCTGACAACCAAACTTGTTGGGTCAATGAAAAACCGCATTCTAGAAGTCATTAAAAGACGTGGATATCCAACAAGTTATTGACTTAATATATATTTTATAAGTTTTAGCCTTTTCCTTATTCTTGAAATTAACGCAGGTTGTGTGTTTAGCGAGGTTTGTGCTGCATACTTCTGGATTGAAGAGCCAGAGCGGAAATTTTTATTTTAGCTTTTTGATGGAAGGCTTGTTTCGGCTAGCATGCTTTTTGTTGGAGTGGTGGCAAACGCATAAAGACTATTCCTGATCGCTTGGTGATATGTTGGTTTAATTTTGTTAAGCGTGGATTTTGGGCTGTTTCCATATAAGAAAACATCGTAGTTTATTTTGCTTAATATTAGAGTCTTTATTATGTAGATTAGAGTGTTTATATTTTCATTGGCGAGCCCTGAGGTAATCCATTGTGTTGCTGTTGGGTGTTGGAGAATGTGTTGTTTATTTTGACTTTGAAATGTCGATTTGTTTGGAATGATTTTATAACTGTTAGAATTTTGAGGCCTATTCTCCATTTTCGTAGAATTTAAAAATGGCGTGCATTCCAATTCAATCAAATGCTATTTCAAAGTCAACTGATAGTATTGACGCATGGTTTTTTGCTGCTAGTGAATTGGATGTGTAAAAATCGATGTGGAGAAGAGCGGCTGCGCATCCTTTTTTTTGCTTGTATGCTACTTGATTTGGAGCTATGAGCTTTCTGTTTTCTATGTACCAAGCTAGTCTTTTGGCGATTAATTTCTTCAAAATAATTGAAAGACTTGGTAAAAGCGAGATCAGCCGGTAGTTGTTTTCTTGCAAAGAGTTTTTGTTGGCTTCGAAACCAACTCTCGTACAACGGATTATTTCTGCTGCGTGTGCCAAATACGACTCTTCCATCTCGGTTAGATGTAACCTATGGAATGGTTGAAGCCATCTTAAGACCTGTTAAGGCCCTAGACTCACATGGAGTGGACCACGCGTTACATGGCCCCTTGCTGCCAGAGCCCAGCTGCGCCTCTAGCCTATACAGCAGTGCTTTCAGCACATTTACCCACTGTGGTTAACTCCCCCAGGCCTCCATGGCCCAATGGAGCTCCACGCAGCATGACTCCCAATCTTCTTTACCCAACCCTCCCCCAACCGCATCCAGCTCCACCTCCCGTGCGAGCGGGGGCTAATCAGCAGTTCCTAGTACCTCGCACAGTCAGTTCCGTGTGTACGGAGGAATGTACGGCGGAATGTGACATAGTACGGCGGAATGTGACATTAGTCAAATGCAACTCATGCACTGGCTGGTGCCACTTTCGGTCGTGCTCTGGTCTGCGCTCCACTCGTGAGTGGAGTAGTGTTTGCGTTGCTCCATGCTGAAGGAGTCTGCCTCCGCCTGTAGATACTACGCAGCCGCCAACTACCACCAATGTGCGGCAACCGCCACAGCGGGTCACACATCTGCAACAATCAAGACCCACGCACAACTCCCTCACCCCCGTGTTACGACCGTTCCCCCGAGACACTTTAGACTCGTACAATTTAACTGCAACGGACTCCAAGGAAAGATCGACGAGATAGTCGACTTCATGAGCCGGGAAAAATCTGCCAATAGCTGCGATCCAAGGGACAAAACTAAGCGCCCGATCAGATCTTCTGAGCCGGGCAGGCTAGAACATAATAAGAACAAAAGAAAGGATCGCGAGCGAGATCATGGTTGAGGCTTGGCCTTCATTTTATACAACACCGTGCAGTATCGTCTTATCGACGGCGACATCGACCGCAGGGATACTACCCTAGAATGTCAGGGCATAGCTATCCGGTCAGGCGGTGTCGAGCTCGAAATATTTAATATATATGTACATTCCTCCGGTTACAAGTTGCCCAGTTGGATACCGTCCTGATATAGGTGCGCTGATTTAACGCGCATCGTCGAGGAATGGAGCTGGCGGAAGCCCCCACCAGGATTGTGGGCAACTGCCATAGCTCGCCTGACATCACAATAGCTAGCGCTGGTCTGATAAATTGCATAGATTGGCGACCTATGCTGAGACTCGCATCAGACCATTTGCCCATAGTCATCTTGGTTGACAGGCCTCCCGACTTCGTTTCCGTGGACCATCCATTTGTTAACTTTAACAAAGCTAACTGGCCCGGCTTCACGGAATTTACTGAGAACGCCTTCAGTGCTCTCCCCACTCCCCCCAACGTCCTCCCTGCAGAAAAGATTTTCCGAACGATTGTCGTGTCTGCTGCCGCCCGCTTCATACCTGCAGGTCGAATCGCGAAAATCCGCCCTAACTTCCCCACCGAAGCGGCGGTTTCAGCGACAAGGCGCGACACATTACGCCTGGCCGATCCCGGCGATCCCCGTATCAGGGAACTCAACGCCTAGATTCGGAACAAGGTAAACACCCATAACTGGAACAAGTGGGAGGAGCACTTAAGATCCTGCAATCTCCCCTCTGGGGTGACCAAGCTCTGGGCTACTGTCAAATCGTTGTCAAATCCGACGAGACGTGATGATCGGGTGGAAATTTCATTCGGTGATCACGCCTCTTCGAACCCGAGCAGTTGCGCGAGCTATTTAGCCGGCTTTTTACACTGCACCCTTCGGTTGACAAAACGAAACGACGAATAACCCGCCGTCTGCGCAAACTGCCGAACACCAGCGCGACGCCCGATTTCTCCAAGGAAGAGGTTCAGGGGGTTATCGGGAAGGCGAAAGCCTCCAAATCCATCGGCCCCGACGGAATAAGCATGCTGATGTTAAAACATTTGGGCCCAGCGGGAGCAGAATATCTCACCAAGCTTCTCAATCTGTCCCTGACCACCCTAACTATACCCGACGTGTGGAAACTGGGTAGAGTGGTCCCGCTACTAAAGCCGGGGAAACCCCCAAATAAAGGAGAATCATATCGTCCGATATCCCTCCTTCCCCCAGTAGCGAAGACAATTGAGGCCTTGCTGCTCCCGTCCCTCACACACCATCTGAGCCCAGCTACACATCAGCATGGCTTCCAAAAAGAGCATAGCACCACAACTGCACTTAACGCCATAAACACCCAGATAATTCATGACCTCACCCAAAATCGACCCTGTGCACGAACTGTCCTAGTAGCACTGGACCTGTCGAATGCTTTCGATACAGTAAATCATTCAGTGCTATTATCGGACATTGAGGATTCCTCATTACCGCCTAGGTTGAAGAGGTGGACCATGAACTACCTGAGTGGTCGACGATCATCGATTGAGTTTCGAGGTCAAACGTCTAAGCTACGGAAAATTAAACAACTTCTTTACTGCACGACATCTACATCTACAACCTGCGAAATTCTCTGCCACCCTTTTCACCAGCTGGACGAAGGAGTACCATCTCGAACTCGATGTGAAGGTCGATGGCGTAAAAATTCTGATCACGAACAACCCAAAGTTACTGGGAGTAACATTCCATAGCCCGCACTCCTTCACTCCGCATAAGACTGCAATTACAAAAATCCTCAAATCGCTAGCCGGTAGCACCTGGGGGAAAGACAAAGAAAGGTTGCTGGCAACGTACAAGGCAATTGGCCGGCCGGTCGCAAACTATGGTGCGCCGATTTGGACGCCGGGGACTAGCACGACGCAGTTGAATAAGATACAGACCTGCCAGAACACCGGCCTTCGGACCGCGACGGGAAACCTCCTGATGGCGCCGGAGCACCACTTACACAGTGAAGCATCTATGCTCCCAGTTATGGAGCATAATGTTATGCTGTGTAAGCAGTACCTGCTGGGATGCTACCGCATGGATCATCCCAACAGGCACCTGCTGGAAGCTGAACCACCACCTAGGCACATCAGGAACGGAGTACTTGACTACCGGGACGACATACAGCAATATAGACAAGACCCGCTGGACAGGACGGCGTACAGACGAGCCACCGAGAGTCCGTCAACACCTTCTTGAACTCTCTTCCAGTGAATGGTGTACTCGGAGTCAAACCACCACCCATCGCAGAAAAAGAGCTCTAGCTGCATCGGGAGACCCGCGTAACACCCTGGCACAATTAAGATCTGGATACTGTAGCAGGCTTAACTCCTACTCCGACTCATCAACAACAACAACAAAGGAACGCTCATCTAAAACACTGTACTCACGACTTCCGTCTATCACAACATGATCGTTTTGGTTGCGTGATTTTGGATCCCGCGACAGCCAAATAGCTTGATGAATTTTCATGTTCTTCATGACGGTAGAGATTTCCGATTGTTGCGCTAAAAATACCAGCTTTGTCCCCGTGGCATTAAAATCGCCCAACACAATTTTGACATAGTGGCAGGAGCACTCCCTGTTATTCGCTTGGCTCTGCTAATGTTTCCTTATTATTCGTGCACCTCATTGTTCAATCGTCTGCGAGATTCGCCGTTGCCAATGCGCAGAGGGCCAGAAATTTTCCGGAACACTCCTCCCGAAATCTCTTTATTCTTTTAATTCAGACTCATGATCATCATCCACATTTCAGCGCCATACAGCAGAACGGCGATAAAGAACGACTTGTAAAGTTTTGTTTTTTTTCGTCGAAAGAGGTTTTTACTTTTCAATCGCCTACTCAGTCCAAAGTAGCACCTGTTGCCAAAAGTCATTTTATGTTGGGTTTCAAGACTGACTTTGTTTTTTGGATTTTATTCGGGTTCAAAAAAATATATGAAATTATCTATATTTTCAACATAAAAATTAATGAAGTAATATAAATCGTTATTTGGATTAAGGAACTCAAGTTAGCTTAGAATACAAATGTATGGCACCAACTCAGAAGCATACATGTATATAATGTCTGCGTTCACCCAACACATTTTTTAAAGTAAAGTACAAACACAATTAAAATAGTTAATTCAGTTAAATTTTTTTACATGCATTTATTCATTATATTTCTGAGTTCAAAATGCAAAAACAAAAACCTATATTTCTATTTTCGTTTTCGAGATAACGATATCTAAGTGCAAGTAAACAAGTAAACATAGGCACCACAAAGTCTGCGTTCAGTTTGCTTGATTTGAGAATACCGTTACTTTTCATGAAGACGTTTCTTCTTTTTGCATATTTTCTATTTTCTTTTATTCTAATTAATCATTTAAAGAGTTTGTGACGTGTTTTAATATTAGTTTGAAAAAGTGGAAACCAAAGGGAAAGAAATTATTGTTTCAGAAAGAAAAGTTCCGAAAGTTTCCGAAAAATTGGACAAATTATTGGAAGAACGTATTCCTCCGTCCAGCGTCGAAACTCCGATCTGGTCGTCCAAAAATATCAGTACGGGAATAACGCAAAATAATATATCTGGTGAAAGTTAATCCGCGAATTACGTCGACAAATATAGTTTAAAACAAATAAAATGTTTAAACAAAACAATTTGTGCAGAAACTGCTAGAAAAAGTTTACGTAAAGCTGGATATCTTGACAGAGTCGCTCGAAAAAAAACCCTATATGTCACTTGTCAACAGACGAAAGCGCCTTGAATTTGCTCATAATTATATAAATGAGTCTCCGGAAATGTGGAAGCAAGTCATTTTTTCGGATGAGAGCAAATTTTGTATATTCGGCATAAAAGGTCACCAAATTGTGTGTGTGGCGCAAATCAGGAACTGCCCTTGAAAAACCAAATCTTGTTGGTACAGTGAAACATGGTGGTGGTGGAATTATGGTGTGGGGGTGCATGGAGACTAATGGTGGTGATCAGCTTGAATTTATCGAATCGGCAATGGATAAATAGGGATATTTAAACATTTAAAAAAGAGCTAGAAACAAAGTACAGATAATCTAGGCTTATCTTCGACGTTTTGGTGTCAACAGGATATCGATCCGAAGCATACTGCTCAAATAGTCAGACTTCGGCTCTTGTACCCTTTGGGACATATTAGGAAAAAGAATTCGTCAGCATATAATAACAAGTAAAGAGGTTTTGCGGAGACTTATGCTGGCAGAATGATCCCGAGTTACAGCTGAGGAAATAGATACGTTGGTAAATTCAATGCCAAACCGATTAAGTGAGGTATTAAAACAACGTGGTTATCCAACAAAATATTAAATTTAATATTTCCTTATAATTTTTAATGCTTTTGTAAATAATTATAAACCTGAACGCAGACTTTGTGTTGCCTATGTTTACTTGTTGGTACACTTAGATGCCGTTTTCTCGAAAATAGGAATATATGTTTTTGCTTTTGCATTTTAAACATAGAATTATACGGAATAAATTCATGTAAATTTTTTTTTAGCTGAATTAACTATTTCAATTGTATTTTTACTTTACTTAAAAAATGTGTTGGATGAACGCAAACTTCATGGTCTATACTGTTATATTTTTAATCCTTTTCTAATTACGTGTATTAAAACACATCCATTTTCTAACATAAAATAAAACAATTATGGTGAAAAAACGCAAAAATGTTCTTGACAAAAGTCTACATACACCACGTATTTACTAGTAGGTACGTCGATGTGCTGTATTGTTATGGCGGTTAGGTAGCCGTTTTTACAATTAATTTTTTTTAATTATGTTTTCTAATTTGCTGGTATTGAATTTAGTTGTGGTTTAAGCCCGTTAGCATCAACAATGGCTCTGCAAAAAGAAATATCCATTGACGTAAGAATCTTCGTTATTCAGCACAGAAAAAAGAAGAAATCGTATGGTGAAATTTCAAAAATTTTAAACTTAAGTCCACCAAAGGTACAGACCATTGTAAAAAACTTTGAAAAAAATGGATCCACCGTAAAAAAGTCGCGTGTTGGCCGCCCGAAGAAACTAACTCGAAGAGATATCAGCTTTATTATGTAGAAAGTGAATGATGATCCTAAAGTTACTGCTCCAAAGCTAGCCGAAAACAGCGCAAGCTCGACTCCCACGACATCCGGTTCTACGCACCCGAGTTGACCCGGATCTTATCCGGCCAAGGGCTGTCACCCTTTCGGCGACCTTACCCCGTTTAGGTCATCAGGTAATTTTAGTTTTAGTGCATCAATGGAGCAACATCTCGCAGCAGGCCTGCTCCAAATTCTTCTCATCAGGGCTGGCGTAGAAACCAACCCTGGTCCGACAGATTATTTCTGCTGCGTGTGCCAAAGACGACTCCACCATTCTTCCACCTCGGTTAGATGCAACCAGTGCAATGGCCTTTTCAGGCCTTAAGACCCATAGGGAGTGGACCACACGTTACGTGGCCCCATGCTGCCAGCGCCCAGCTGCGCCTCTAGCCTATACGGCAGTGCTTTCAGCACATTTACCCACTTTGGTTAACACCCCAGGCCTCCACGGCCCAATGGAGCTCCCCGCAGCATGACTCCCAATCTTCTTTACCCAACCCTCCCCCAACCGCATTCAGCTCCATCTCCCGTGCGGGGGCTAATCAGCAGCTCCTAGTACCTCGCACAGTCTGTTCCGTGTGTCAGACCATAGTACGGCAGAATGAGACATTAGTCAAATGCAACTTATGCACTGGCTGGTGCCACTTTCGGTCGTGCTCTGGTCTGCGCACCACTCGTGAGTGGAGTAGTGCTTTCATTGCCCCATGCTGTAGGAGTCTGCCCCTGCCTGTAGATACTACGCAGCCGCCAACTACTACCAATGTGCGGCAACCACCCCAGCGGGTCACACATCTGCAACAATCAAGACCCACGCATAACTTCCTCACCCCCCGAGTCGTAACACGTTCCCCCGAGACACTTTAGACTCGTACTATTTAACTGCAACGGACTCCAAGGAAAGATCGCCGAGATAGTCGACTTCATGAGCCGGGCACGCCTGCCAATAGCTGCGATCCAAGAGTGCCCGCTCAGATCTTCTGAGCCGTGCTGGCTATAATATAATAAGAAAGGATATTGAGCAAGATCATGGTGGAGGCTTGGCCTTCATTTTACACAACACCGTGCAGTATCGTCTTATCGACGGCGACATCGACCGCGGGGATACTACCCTAGAATGTCAGGGCATGGCTATCCGGTCAGGCGGTGTCGAGCTCGAAATATTTAATATATACATTCCTCCCGTTAGAAGTTGCCCAGTTGGATACCGTCCTGATAGAGGTGCGCTACTCAGAGACGAAAACCGTTTGGTTTTGGGCGACTTTAACGCGCATCACGATCTTTGGCATTCCTGCCTGTCAAATGATCGCCGAGGAATGGAGCTGGCGGAAGCCCCCACCAGGATTGTGGGCAACTGCCATAGCTCGCCAGACATCACAATAGCTAGCGCTGGTCTGATAAATTCCATAGATTGGCGACCTATGCTTACACTCGCATCAGACCATTTGCCCATAGTCATCTCGATTGACAGGCCTCACGACCTCGATTCCGTGGACCACCGGACATTTGTTAACTTTAACAAAGCTAACTGGCCCGGCTTCACGGAATTTACTGAGAACGCCTTCAGTGCTCTCCCCACTCCCACCAACGTCCTCCCTGCAGAAAAGACTCGGCAAAAGTGTTGTGTCTGCTTCCGCCCGCTTCATACCTGCAGGTCGAATCGCGGAAATCCGCCCGACAAGGCGCGACATATTACGCCTGGCCGATCCCGGCGATCCCCGTATCAGGGAACTCAACGCCGAGATTCGGAACAAGGTAAACACCCATAAGCGGAACAAGTGGGAGGAGCACTTAAGATCCTGCAATCTCCCCTCTGGGGTGACCAAGCTCTGGGCTACTGTCAAATCGTTGTCTAGTCGACGAGACGTGATGATCGGGTGGAAATTTCATTCGGTGATCACGCCTCGTCCGACCCGAAGAGGTGCGCGAGCTATTTAGCTGGCTTTTTACACTGTACCTTTCGGTTGACAAAACGAAACGACGAATAACCCGCCGTCTGCGCAAACTGCCGAACACCAGCGCGACGCTTGATTTCTCCAGGGAAGAGGTTCAGGGGGTTATCAGGAAGGCGAAAGCCTCTAAATCCATCGGCCCCGACGGAATAAGCATGCTGATATTAAAACATTTGGGCCCAGCGGGAGCAGAATATCTCCCCAAGCTTCTCAATCTGTCTTTGACCACCCTAATTATACCCGACGTGTGGAAACTGGGTAGAGTGGTCCCGCTACTAAAGCCGGGGAAACCCGCTAATAAAGGAGACTCTTATCGTCCGATATCCCTCCTTTCCCCAGTAGCGAAGACAATTGAGGCCTTGCTGCTTTCGTCCCTCACACACCATCTGTGCCTAGCCACACAGCAGCATGGCTTTAGGAAAGTGCACATCACCACAACAGCACTTAACACCATAAAAACTCATTCATGGCCTCAACCAAAATCGACCCTGTGCGCGAACTGTTTTAGTAGAATGCTTTCGACACGGTTAATCATGCAGTGTTACTATCGGGCATTGAGGATTCCTCGTTACCACCAAGGCTGAAGAGGTGGACCATGAATTACCTGAGTGGTCGACAATCATCGGTTGACTTTCGAGGTAAAACTTCAAGGCTACGGAAAATTAAACCGGGCTTCCGCAGAGTGGAGTCCTCTCCCCGATGCTGTTTAATTTCTATATTTTGAGGCTTCTTCCACCACCAGAGGGCGTCTCTTTGATCTCTTACGCCGATGACTGTTCGATTAACGTCTAGCCAGGATATTGATAGCCTTCGTTCGAAAGTAAACAGCTATCTCGCCGACCTTCACTGCACGACATCTTCACCTACAACTGGCGAAATCCCCTGGCAGCCTTTTCACCAGCTGGACGAAGGAGTACCGGCTTGAACTCAATGTGAAGGTCGATGGCGTTAAAATTCCGACCACGAACACCCCAAAGTTACTGGGAGTCATGTTCGACAGCCTGCACACCTTCACTCCGCAATTGCCACCAAAGGACAGGCCCGCAACAAAATCCTCAAATCGCTAGGCGGCAGCACCTGGTGACAAAAAAGCGCTGTTTTCAACGTACAAGGCAATTGACCGGCCGGTCGTAAATTATGCTGCACCGATTTGGACGCCGGGGATTAGCCAGACGCAGTTGAAGATGCTTCAGACATGTCAGAACACCGCCCTTCGGACCATGACGGGAAACCTCCTGATGGCGCCGGGACATCACTAACACAGTGAAACAACCATGCTCCCAGTTAAGAAGCATAATGTTATGCTGTGTAAGCAATATCTACTGGGATGCTACCGTCGGGATCATCCCAACAGAATACAGACTAGAACTGCTGTACAGGACGGCGTACCGATCGTTCACCGAGAGACCGCTTACACCTTTGTGAACTCTCTTCCTGTGAATGGTGTTATCGGAATCCAATCGCCAACTATCGCAGAACAAGAGCTCGAGCTCCCTCAGAAGACCAGCGTAACCTTGGCACAATTGAGGTTTGGATATTGCAGTAGGCTCACCTCCTACTTATCTAGACTCGACCCTGAAATAGCAACACATACTTTGTATCTAACCAATCCCCGTACGTCACTTACCACCGCTTTGCATGCCCACTCAATCCGACTCATCTCACACCCCTCTCCCTCTGGTCCGAACCCGCCGAAACTGCACGTTTCCTGGGTCTCCCGTTAGATGACCTCGATGACTAAGGCTAGACCTACCTGCCCCTTGGCGGGTTGGCTAGCCGCTACAACAGCAATATACCTGAGGTGAGCATGTTGTTATATAGCTTCAGAATCTTTTTATCATATTCAATGAAATGCGGGAGTATATCCTTTTATGCTTTTCATTGTGTGTATTATTTCGTTAATGCTTACAGGTGAGTTCAGTGTTCCACAAGTAGACTGAGTGTTTTTCGTTGGGTGGAATATGGTATGTTTGTTGTTGTTTAAATTTTGGAATAAAAGGTCTGATGTGGTGGTTATGGCCAAGTTAAAATAGGGAAGATCCGAAATTTTGCTTTTTATTAGGACTCCTACTCCTTATTTTGCGACATTGTTTATGAAGTGATTTGTGCAGTATGTAGAACAGTTTTTAGGCGGAATGGCGGAAGAGTTTGTAACACAGTGTGTTTCTTGGATTGATATTAATTGGGGGTGTAGTTGGTAACGTAATAATTCCAAATCAATCAGGGCTATTCTACATTTCGATTACGTTCCCGCTCTCCGCTCCGCCACAATCGTAATTTGGTATTCTGAGTTACGATCGAATCGAAAGAAGTAGAGGAAGAGAGAATACATTTTCGAAGTCAGCTGGTTGCATGTGAATGCGTGAAATTGAAACAAAACAAAGCAAGCAAATACAAAATATTTTTGCATAACTCAAATAAATATAAATAAAATCGTGTTTTTAACGGTAAATCGAAACGGTAAAGAATACGATTGAGAGACAAATGCTATTCACTTCATATGAGTGATGAATTTTATGGAATCGAGCTTGTAATTGGTAATCTATTATATAACAAATTTAGTTATTTAGATTCAAAAAAAAATTCAAACTTAATAAAGATGCTTTCAAGTATGTCCTGGATAGTTTTTCGCAAGAAACTCAATCAAGTACTTTGTCATAATTATCGCCACATAAACGAGCAGTAGCAGATTTGCGATTTTTTACGGAAGGCAGTTACCAACATGGAGTTGGTGCAGATTATAACAAAGGACTGTATTTCGGCAACGTTATTTCAAAACTCTCTAATTTTTCATCTTGCTTCAAAAGTATCAAAAAGCATCAAATCTCATTAAACTAAAAAAAATGACATCGTTATGACTTTTCCAATTATCAAAATCACTTTTCTTAAATTTATATTACTTAAGTACATGAAGATATACAATCGAATTGTTCTCCGCCAACTAAATTACAACGTACAAAAACGTAATTACGATCGAAATGCAGAATACATAGAATTGGAAAGGATCGAAAGTTTCGAAAATTAATCGAAACGGAACGTAACGCAGAATACCAAATTCGCCGAACGGAGAAAACTTCGATTCAAGTCGAAATTTGGAATAGGGCTGAATATTGTTGGTAATGAAACCATTCCAATGCATAATATTGAATTTACTTAACATTTATGCTTTTTAGCTTATTTATTCATAACTTAGTGTTTACGGGGATAAGCTAGATTTTTTCGTCTATATTCATTGGACTGGTTTCGGTTGCTGGGATGTAATAGTTGTTGTTGGCGAGAAGTTGTTGTGTGATCGTTGAGGAAGATGATGTGGTTGAATTGTCGGTTTCTGTGGGTTTGCTGTTGCAAACACTATTCCTTTAATGGTATTGTGGTTATCATGTAGTTTGACAGAAATATTGCAAAGTCCAAAAAGTGATTTGGTTTTTAGAAATTTGTCGGCGATTTTTACATTGCGTGCTAATATATGCAGGGATCCATCTTTTAATTGTTTGATGTTGTCAACGTGTGTTGATATGGCGTCAATTCTTTTTTTTTAAATCACAAATGGGCTAAATTTGACGAGGTTGTTGTCCGCTGAAGAGATTTATATGTATTTGGGATGATTAACCACTGTTTACTTTTGGGTGAGGTTAGGAAAAGAATAAGGATAGTCAATGGAGTCTGTATGGTCACTTAATAGCGAAAATCTATTCGCGCCTCTGTCCGGCGGATCAGGAGGCATTGTTGTTCTTTCACTTTCGCTTCTGATTGGTCGAAAAAATTGTATGTTATTAGAAAGCAAGCAATAAACGAGAATAGGCAGTAAAGTAAACTGAAGTTACACTAATCATTAAGAACACTTTGAAAGTACGTTTATCCGCGAGTATGGTTAGACGATGACTGATATTACATGTCCCATTCTTTATTACGACAAAATATAAAAGATACTATATGCAATATTTTGAATTTAACAAAATATATTAAAAGAGCCAGAGAATGAGCCTTATATATATTTTATATTCATAAAACATATGTAATTAAACACACTCAGAGAGAAAATTAAATAATTTAAGAAATTATGCTACTAAAATACTACACATATTAGCACTAATGTAAAAATAGTATTGTCTGAGATTAATAATTTTTTATCGCTGTGCAAACCCTTGCGCGCAAGGTCTTATTTCACCATACTCTGTGACACCAGACACATCTCCACTGCGCGTACTCCTAAGGGTCGAAGAAAGTACACACACACACACAAATGTATAAAAAAGAGGGTTTCCATACTCCAATGAACTCTGGTTAGTTGACAAAGACGAATAGATACGAAACTTTTTATTTCGTAAGAGCACTCAAAAATCTGCATTTTTTATAACATTCCCGAACACTGCCATTGGAATTGAAAAATAAGTTTTTGGGACTTTTAGAGAAATTTTGGGCATCTTTTTACGAACAAGAAATACAACAATCGTCTTAGATTGAAATTTATTCTAATTTTTAATTTTTTTTTTGAAAAACAATGTAAAAATAGTATTGTCTGAGATTAATAATTTTTTATCGCTGTGCAAACCCTTGCGCGCAAGGTCTTATTTCACCATACTCTGTGACACCAGACACATCTCCACTGCGCGTACTCCTAAGGGTCGAAGAAAGTACACACACACACACAAATGTATAAAAAAGAGGGTTTCCATACTCCAATGAACTCTGGTTAGTTGACAAAGACGACTAGATACGAAACTTTTTATTTCGTAAGAGCACTCAAAAATCTGCATATTTTATAACATTCCCGAACACTGCCATTGGAATTGAAAAATAAGTTTTTGGGACTTTTAGAGAAATTTTGGGCATCTTTTTACGAACAAGAAATACAACAATCGTCTTAGATTGAAATTTATTCTAATTTTTAATTTTTTTTTTGAAAAACAATCGAATATTAAACTCAAATATGTTTTGACATAAAACAGTGATATTGAATTTGAGTAAGTTTCGTATCTAGTAATCTTTGGCGACATCATGTTTCGTAAACAATACAGGACGTCGTCGGTTATATCGTTTGGAAAAACTTCGTTTGAGATTTATATTTCCAGATCTATTTTACACGAAAAAATTACAGAAATCCTCCGATATCGTAGACTGTTCGCAAGACGTGGTTGACGGAAAACTATTTTGAGGAAGGCTTAAAAAATTGATACACTGCCACCACCTACATAGAGTGGAACAGCGACTACATCTGAAATTAGCTTGTATTATATACTAAAGTATCATGTATTTTTTTTTTTTTTAGATACAAATTTTTAAAAGCTACAAAACTTCAGTAAACTTACATTTGTAACTTGATAGTCATTTATATAAGGTCAATTGTTAAATTTGTTTTTATTTTTGTAACTTTCACCCTTTGTTGACAAAAAAGAAATTTCCTTTATTGGGTATTTAAAATAGAAATTGGTCAATTTCTCATTTTGGTTACAAATTCAATTAGTGGGAATATGTACTTGTATAGCTGCAATCTATATTCCATAAAATATCACACGCTTATACTGCTGCTTTAGTATAATGCAACGAATCCACTAATTTTATAAATGAAAAAGCTCAAAATGAAGTTGAAAATTATTTAATGTTTTGTATACTTATAAATACGCATTACAAAGATATTAAAACAACTTATGTAAAATTCAATTGATTTCTAATTAAAGTCATTCGCTTATTTTCAGTGGCAAAAGGTCGATTTTCAAACGTCAGCCAGTTGGAATGGGATAATTCAAACATGTTTACTTCGGTGGCTAACTAAAATTAAGTGGAGCTCGCATGTCATAAAAGCTCTGACATATAAATGCATATAGATATTAAAATAAAATGTCAAGTTAATGAACAAATAATGTCAAAGCAATAAATTCATTGGCACTATTGTAGATTACATAACTTGCAATTCTGCTTAACGAATTCATTGCGTTAGCTGCATTATAACCATAAACATTGCAAAATAGTGACACACCCATACATATACATTACAATAATGGTATTTAATATATATATATATAGAAGCCATTAAACTTTAAAAGCTGTATAGAAATATGGGACATTTATGTAAAAGTATTCATAAAACTATATAGACATAAATATATCTATATACCAGAGTGATCGCTAAAAATTAAATTTTACCGTCGCCTCAAAAAAAGTTATTTTTGATGAAGTGCAGTGGATTTTTTTAGCATAAGAGACACACAGAACCCAGTTTAAGTTTTATATATGTATATGCTCGAAAGAATATCTACTTGCTCATGTGTTCTTTTTGTTTCAAAAAGAAAAAGTACAAGAATACAAAATTATGTTTTTAAAAATTATCTTAAAATTTGGCAAGCAAACATTTTTTCACTATAATTCTATTAAAATCTATTATATATTTTCATAAATCGTGGTCCCGGCAGCAATTCGAGTAGTATCGAACAATATGTACCTTTTGTAGTTGTGCCCGTTTTTTTATATCCATATTTTACTAGTTCTGATTAATTAAGATCGTCTCGTCATTTTTTGAAGTTAGATGATTATAAAAGTAAATTTATTTCATTTTTTTTAACTTCTATAAAAAATTAATCGACGAAAAAATTAATATACCTTTGTACACAGTAAAATCTGGTATAAACAAAGATTTCATATTTAATGTATGCAATATCTACAAATACCCACATATGATAAGTAATTATACGCACGCTCGCTTAAAAAGTAGAAAACATGATAAATCGATGCCGTCACTTTGTAGCTGACAAGACAATTATAATTTCCCCCAATATATATTAATACAAATAATATTTATAAAAAAGAGACATATTATGTAACTCATCATGCAATAAATCTAACGAATCGTATGTATATGTGTCAATCTACAAATTAAATTCATATTAGGCATTTACGTAAATACAAGACATAGGAAGTATTTATAGGGTGTTTTTTTTTATAGAGGTATATAACTTTAAGTTGGCATTACTTTTCAAGATGTGCGACCGATTTAACAGCTGTCAAGTGATTTATTCCAATGATACGGACCAATGATTCCACCAGCTCATCAAGCGCACCAAACAGTCAGTTTTTCTGGATGTAACGGTGTTTCAACATACACTTTAGGATTACCTTCACTCCAAATGAGGCAGCTTTGTTCGTTGACGTAGCGATTCAACCAGAAGTGCGCTTCATCGCTAAACATCGCTAAAATGGACGTAGTGCGCGATACGTTTTCCGCACAGAACCATTATTTTCGAAATAAAATTGCACTATTTGCAAGCGTTGTTCAGGCGTGAGTCTATTCGTGATGAATTGCCAAACCAAACTGAGAATAAATCACTTGACAGTTGTTCAATCGGTCGCCATCTTGAAAAGTAATGCCAACTTAAAGTTCTGTACCTCTATAAAAAAACACCCTTTATTATGGTGGCAACCCTCTGCCGGATACCCCTAAACTATTATAATTTGTAATAATACTTTCGTTATGCACATGGCAGAAAAAGTCTCCGTTCACTCACTGTATTAAAGTATTCAACTAAAATAGTTATGCATTTTAAAGCAATCAGTATTTTATTTTCACGTATTTTGAAGACAATTATTTGAAAAATGCTTAAGTAAAATTTTGTAGAATATGAGCTGCATCGTTCTGAGTTAACGGGATTGTATTACTGCTACTTAAGTAAGTTGAGCAGAAAAAGTGTGCGTTCACTTTAAAAAGCGATGGTTTGTTGCATTGTAAATTCAAATTATTTATGTTGAATTTAATTTTAAATGATACACGATAGTAATCGCGGTTAGGAAGAAGCTAAGGCGTAAAGGAGAAACTCATTATTTTTTTTGACTATGGAACAAAATCGAAAATAAATTGAAATTAGCGAAAGGAAAATCATTGCTGGTTTGTGTCGGAATGGCAAAAATTATCGGGAAATCGCAAAAACTGTTGGGAGACAGTACTCCTCTGTCCAGAGAGTAATAAACAACCTCAAACAAACAAAATCTTATGAGTCTACGCCACGTTCTGGTCGTCCAAGGGAACTGACTGAAAGGGAGGAGCGCAACCCAACCATTCTTGTGAAGTTTAACCCACGTCTAACAACAAGCCAACTTTCAAAATCATTACATTAAAGTACCAAAAGAAATTATGTCCAGATACGGTACGAAAAATCCTGAAAAGAGCCGGATTTCATGTCGTTTATTGAGTCGATCATGACAAGCATGATTATCTTAATATATTGAAAACAAATTTAAAGGAAAGTGCAGTAATTCTAGTATTCGGTGAACAATTTATTTTCCTACAGAACAACGACCGAAGCACACAGCATAAATTGCTAAACTTTGGTTGCTGTACAATGTTGCTAAACAACTGCACGCGTGAAGGGTAATGGGAAGTTATATCCCAGAAGTAATAACCAAACTTGTTGGCCCAATGACAAATCGCCTTCTAGAAGTCATTAAAAAAGTGGTTATCCAACAAATTTATTGACTAAATATATATTTTCCAATTTTTCTGCCATGTTTATTATAAAAGCTAAATTTTATATATATTTTTTGGAGAACTATTAAATAATGTTTCTTTGGTAGCCAGACCGTTTCGAGTGTTCTATCGTCCTGCCACATGCATCAAAAGTGTACTTATACAATAGTTGTGAGAGCGAGGAGCATATGCAGTAACGGGTGCGAATGAAATAGAGCGTTCGGTCTATTGCGATGTTTTGCTATCCATACATCTATTATTATATCAAATTGCCTTGTGATTTGTTTTTCTAATTCTTTAAGAAATTTAATTTAAAAAAATTATTGTAGTATGAATAATACATTTTTAAATCAATATTTAGTAAAATTTCTCTGATGAAATATGTACATTGGTTATAAGGCACTTCTAAACTGGAAGGATTAATAAACTGATCAAAAGTAGCGACAAATTTTTGCAGTTGTTGGTTATTTTTCCGGATATTATGGGGATTCAAATCTTGATGAGTTTGTAGTCCTAAATCAAGATAAACTTGGCTTAGTTTTGTAGACCTCACGTCATGGTTTCGAGCCCATCGTTGTCGCGCCGAAATTGAGTTTTAGAAGTGTATAGCACCTGTCAGCCTTTTTGCAGCATCTGCATTTATACTTATAGATTGATCTAGTACCAGGTCAGTAGGTTGTCTCGAAAATGGCTTGGTAGTTCTTTTAATTACAAAGCAGGCTTTCTGTAATCCTTCATGTAAGTCGGGATTAGTTTCGGTAACTTTTAGTAAATTACCATAGTATTTGGCGGTCCAATGTCAGATGAAAGAGAGAAGTTGATAACTGGCATGTTCTAGAGCGTAAAACGAGAACATTCGTTATCGAGAACGATTCGATTATTCCAGGCTTTCGTTTGCAAGCAGCCGACTAATATATAAGGGCGACACTCAGCTGCCAAGCTAATCAGTCGTAAAGTAAACGTGTTGGTGATCACACTAAGTGAAGTAGTAAGAAACAGGATATTGTTAAAGTTGTAATTCAAGTAATTCTAAACAATGAAGTGAATTGTAATTGAATAGTGAATTACTGAGTAATGAAAGGACATTAAATAAATTCTTTATAAATAAAGAAACTGCAAATAAATCTGGTGACTTTTATTTAACAATCCAGAGATCGTACCCGAAGGATTTGGGAAATCATCGAGGTTGATTCAGGAAAATCAGGAATATAAAAAAAAATATTTGTAATATTAGGTAACACTGATTTAAAAAGTTGAAAATCTCGAGTACGAATTCTTTGAGATAAGACCAAGTAGTGGTGTATAAGATGCGATGCGTTTATCGGAGTTAAGTAAGATATAATTTGTTTTGGACTTTTATGAACATCAATCAGACTATTAAAACCAACCCACATAGGTACATCAGGCAATTCCAAAGCGTGACTGACCATCCATACGTTGTCAATTTCAGTGTTTTTCCGAGAGTATATACATTCTACATCATCGACCGACAGTTGCAACCCACTCGTCATTTTGGGTTTGGCGTATGGAATTTCGTTATTTTGAAATATTATTCTAACTGTGTCGTGTAAAGTATCCTGACCACTAGTCGTTTCAGCAAAATGATCAAAATTATCATATGCAAGACCAGTAAAAAGCTCTGGGTTTAATTTTATTTTTTTCAGGACATAAGCTAGACTTTTCCATTGACGTGTGGTTTCAGTTTTTAACTCTTTGACATCTTGATAGCTAATGCAGTGTCCATATCTATTTATAAAGGGTGTTTTTTTTATTGAGGTATAGAACTTTAAGTTGGCCTTACTTTTCAAGATGGCGACCGATTTAACAGCAGTCAAGTGATTTATTCTCAGTTTGGTTTGGCAATTCATCATGAATAGACTCACGCCTGAACAACGCTTGCAAATAGTGCAATTTTATTTCGAAAAAAAATGGTTCTGTGCGGAAAACGTATCGCGCACTCATAAGCGAATTTTGTTTAGCGATGAAGCGCACTTCTGGTTGAGTGGCTACGGCATTTGGAGTGAAGGTAATCCTCAAGTGTATGTTGAAGCACCGTTACATCCAGAAAAACTGACTGTTTGGTGCGCTTTATGAGCTGGTGGAATCATTGGTCCGTACTTTTTCAAAAACGATGGTGGCCAGAACGTTACAGTCAATGGTGATCGGTATAGAGCCATGATTACTAACTTTTTAATTCCTGAATTGAATAACCATGATGTCCGGGAGATGTGGTTTCAACAAGACGGCGCAACATGTCACACAGCTCGTGCCACAATAGATTTATTGAAAGACACTTGGTGACCGCCCAATTTTACGTTTTGGACCTGTGAATTGGTCTCCAAGATCTTGTGATTTAACACCGCTAGACTACTTTCTGTGGGGCTATGTAAAGTCATTGGTCTATGCGGATAAGCCACAAACGCTTGACCATTTTGAAGACAACATTCGCCGTGTTATTGCCGATATACGGCCACAAATGTTGTAAAAAGTCATCGAAAATAGGACGTCCAGATTGGACTACATCCGCGCCAGCCGTGGCGGTCATATGCCAGAAATCATATTTAAAATGTAATGCCACAAGATTATCTTTCGGATAAATAAAATTCATGTCAATCGAATAATCCATGGTTGTTTTATTGCAACTTAAAGTTCTATACCTCTGTAAAAAACGCCCTTTACATGTCATATAATAGAGCATACCGATTTCGTTCAAATTTAATATTAAGATCATCGTATGGATATGTAGTGGAGTTAAGGTGAACTTTAACATCTAGTAAGTCACAATGTTTAAATTTCTTTTCATTTTGAAATTCTAAAAGAATATAGCGAGGTCTTTCATTTTCACCAACCATTTTAACATTCCATAAGATATGCGTGCTTTTCTCTATAGAGGGGTTGTGGTAAAAATCCCAACTTCTAAACGAAATGTTTAGTGGTTGTTTACTATCAATTGTTCTCAACATAGTTAACCAATACGAGTCTGAAAGTCGAATATGTGTCACTTTCCACGTAATATTTTAAAGTTCTAATGTAAGCTTTTCTTTCTTCGTATTTCTTTTTTCGTATTAAAACTAATTCATGTTTACAATTAACAATAATTTTATCAAAATCTTCAGCAAATCCAAGCAGGTTTTTCAATGGTATACAAAAATTGAGATGTCCAGTCTTTAGGTTAATATTTTCAAAAGGGCAGCATCATGCATTTTTTAGATTTGTACTCTCAAATTCGTTAATTTCATTTCTGTTGCAATACCCACCTTTCTATTGCGATCAATTTCTATTCCATTTATTTCATATCGTATCTACTCGAATAAATAGGACATACAATTATTTAGCAGCTGCACAGTTTTTGAAACTATTGAATCACTATTTGATATGAACCCCTCAATGTATAAAATACTTTCATTTGGCAGCACATATAGGTCTTGATTTTGTATGTGAATCAGAATTTCATCATTCTTTTGAAACGATTGTAAGTATGGTATGTAGCTATGATACTCCTTTTTTATTATGCTATTATCAAAAATGGGCTTGTACAAAACGTTTATTATATCACTCATTTTTTCAAAATAAATCCTGGACTTATTAGAAACTCTTTATTCGATGGTGTTAAATCAATTTTATGTTGAACAGGAGAATTTTCTTCTTTGAAGCGTAGACTTTTTGTTTTTGTAGCCAATACTTTTGAGGATGATTGAAACTATTCATAAAATCTGTATGTAGTTGCTTTTTATTAAAAATTATCATTTTTTTTCTTTAGATAGGTTTTAAATGTAGCCTTATTGATATATCTTCTCCACGAAAATTAATCAGGCTACCCCTTCTATCAACTACTTTAAGAATTAGAGTGCTTATTTGATGAGTATTAACTGGTAAATATATAACGTTAATAGGTATTTCTGAGGTTTTATATCTTGGGCTAACTATAAGAGAAAAGTGATGTATTGTATGTGTTAAGATAACCTAATGAATAAACGCCAGTTGTTTAATTCAACAAAGTATTTATTTATATGTAATTCATTTATTGTGTAATAAACACGTGTGTGCTGCTAAAGAAGCTTATTAAGAAGAGGTTAAAGATGATAGTTGAGTATCGATAGTTACTTATAACTATTTGTTCTTATATATATAGTGTTGCCATACAAATATAATATAAATGTACCATATCTCAACACGCCTCCTAACATTTATATTTCATATACATGGTTATACCATGATTTGGCATACTTTATTTCATATAAACTTATTGCAATAATATGTCTCTAAATTTTACAAACTTCACAGTTCCCAACGCTTTAGAAAAAATGTCTGCAAGATTGTTCTCAGACGCAACTTGTACAATTTCAATAATTCCTTGTTTTACAATTTCATGAACAAAATGATAATGAACTTCAATATGCTTTGAGTTTTTTGTAAAATTTCCATACTTTGCAATGGTTAACGCCCTGCGTTACCTTCAAATATTTTAATCGGTTTACAATCTTTTTTGAATACATCATTAGTTACACTAAGCAGAAAAATTATATCTGCTACAGCTTCTGACATAGCAATATATTCGGCAAATGTAGATGACTTAGTTACAATATTTTGTTTTTTGGATTTCCAATATATTACGTTTCCAAATAAAGGAATAACAAAACCGTTGGTTGATTTCCTATCTACAATATCTCCAGCAAAATCTGCATCTACAAAACAGTCCATTATATCGGCATTAATATTTTTACGATAGGTCAATTTTATTTTCCTTGTTAGGTATAAATATTTAAGAACTCGCATTGCATACTTAAAATGCGTCTCATCGTAGCAATTTTGGAATCTAATATACAATAGTGCACCTATTAGGTTTCTATAACTTACATCTTCATTAAGTTCAGATTTCTCCAATTTTAAATTCATTTGCATTGGCGTCCTATATAATTTTGCGTTTTCAATTTTATACTGTTTAGCTAATGATTCTATATACATTTCCTGACTTAAAAACATAGTATTACGCAATCCATATTCATATCCAATATTAATTCCAATATCGGATTTAACTTTTCCCATATCTTTCATTTTAAATTTTTTACTTAGTTCGTTTTTAATACCAGTGATTTCCTGTATATCTTAAATTTAAAAATAAATTTATTTCCGGCTTTAACATAAAGGCAGTAATCATATTTGCACCTACGAAAACCAAGGGTAGTTAAAAATTCGTTCATACATTCATAACAAGCACGAGGGCTTTCCTTTAAGCCATACAATGCTTTATTTAGCTTATATACTCTTTCCGTATTATCTAAATAGCCTATTGGTTGTTTTACATATACCTCTGATAACACTTTGCCATTTAAGAAAGCTGTTTCAACGTCCATTTGATGAACTTCTAAACTATTTTGACAACAATATGACAACAACAATTTTAAAGTTTGCATTTTAGCTACTGGGGAATAAGTATCATCAATACCCTCTTTTTGCTGAAACCCCCTAACTACTAATCTGGCTTTGTACTCACGGTCAGCCTTCTTTTTGTATACCCACTTTACATCTAGCGCCTCCTTGTCACGTGGTTTGGTCATAAGTTTCCAAGTGTTGTTTCTTACCAAACTGCTCATCTCTCGAGTCATTGCTTCTCTCTATTATGTTGCTCCATTGCACGTCACTGCCTAATGATAGTTGGTTGGAGTCGTAGCGTCGCAGAAATTTGCCCTTATACAGTAATAGTTGAACTCCTCACCAAATCTAACTGGAGCTTTTATCTGTCTCTTTGATGTCCTGTTTGGGGTTGAGCTGCTATCTTCTTCGCTTGTTTCACATTTCCCATCCTCGTCTGTTTTTAAGCTCTCTGATATGTCATTTTCCTTCTGTATAACTTCCTCTCCTTGCGCATCATTTACAATTTCTTTTTAATCATCATCGAATCCAATACATGAAACGTCTTCTTCAATAACGTCGCAATGTCTTGCCACACGTACTCTATTGCCAATCAACACTCGATAACTGACCTCTGAATAGCCAAGCAAAATTCCCAGTTCAGCCTTTTTGTCCCAGTTTGATTTTCTTCTCACTTCGGGAATTCTTATAAAAACTCGACTACCGTACATTTTTAAATTTTTGATTGATGCTTTAATTTTGAAGAATATTTCATAGGGTGTTTTCTTTTCTATTGTGTTTGTTAATGTTCGATTTTTCAAGTATGCAGCATCTTTAATAACTTCCGGCCAATATTTTCTATTCACATTTGCTTCTCGTAGTAGACATCTTGCCATATCCATTATTGATCTGTTATACCTCTCTGCAGTTCCGTTTAGCTCATGAACTTATGGCGGGAAAGCTTTTATTTGAATACCCTTTTCACTTGCAAACTGACACACTTTTGCATTAATGTATTCTGTGCCATTATCGCATCGTAACTCTTTGATACACTTGTCTGTCTGATTTTGTAGTTCATTTACGTATTGCATCATACACTCGTATACCTGATCCTTTGATTGAATGCAATACACTTTTGCCAATTTGCTGTAATCATCAATGAAACTCAGGAAATATTTTTCTCCATTATAGCCAACAGTTCTCTGAGGTACATTTAAATCTGTGTGCACAATTTCAAGTATATCTCTAGCTTTTTTCCTGTTGTTGTTGAATGGTAGATTATGCATTTTATTCTCAATACAAATTGCACATTTTGTATATTCAGTTTCGATTTCTTCAGGCAATCCATCCAGTAAATTATTTTTGCACATTACTTGCAGACTTCTAAAGTTGATATGTCCGAGAGTTCGATGTAATTTTTCTTTCACTGACATCGTTTTACTTGCAGCCACGTTTGCTTTTAAGCCATGTTTCGTCATGAAACTTTTCATTTTGTACAACTTATCTTCTTTCGTTGCTATCGCTATAATTTGTTGATAGCTGTTGTATATTTTCGAGTAACGCCCTTTTGATATAACAGAGTGATTATCCGTGATTTTGGAAAAATTTAATAAATTTGCTTTCATCTCTTTAACGTGAAATACATCCATTAGATTCACTTCGGAATTTTCACCATACACTGGAAAGTAGGTTCTAATGTTGCCGACCTTAGTAGCTTCTAGTATTCTTCCATCACCAACTTTAACCTTTACAGGATTTTCCAATACTACAAATTTGTCATAATACTCATCACTGTTTATTATATGATCAGTACATCCGCTATCAAGCAACCACGTTATTTCTTCTTTATTTGAGATGTCGTGCTTATTATATGTTTTAACGTTATTCGCAATAGTAATATGAGAGCTGTTATCTTGGTGTTCATTACCCGATTCGAAAATTATTTCTTCCGTTTTGAAAACTTCGCTCACTGTTCGACTCATACTCTTGGCGTTTGCCTCGACCTCGTCCGCGGTTTCCTGTTCCGGCCCAACAATCTCGCTTTATGTGACCTGGTTTTCCACAGTTGTAACATTTTGGCTTAGTTTGCGGCGATCCACGAGCACCACACTCTACTTTAAAAACATTTGACTTGTCGTTTACTTCTTGTGATTTCTCTGTTACTGTTTCCAAGGACTTCATTTTCAATTTACTTTTTAAATATTCGACATTTCTGTCACCTTCTGGTAGCACATCTATAAGGTCTCCAATATGACTATACGACTGTGGCAAAGCTTTAAGCATGTAATTTAATTTTTCCTTCTCACTTACGACTGCACCGGCTTGTTTCAACTCATTTACTAGCTTCTCAAATTCATCAAAAATTGGTTTACGTCAGAATAATTCTTTAGTTTGACACTTTCGAGATTATTCCGGCAGACAATTTGTAACGCTGTAGACTTTTTTAAGTACATTTCGTCAAACTTAGACATTATTTTATACGCTGAATCAAGCTCACTTATATATATTGAAGCTGCTTATTGGAAATGGCACTGTAAATGTAATTTGTTGCTTGTATGTCTTGATGCTCCCACTCCGCAGGTTTATCGGCAGCGGTCTGCTCCCTTGTTGCTACATCTTTGCATTTTTTAAATTGTAAAAACTTCAGCACTCGCAGCCTCCAATTGCTGTAGTCTGTGCCATCAAATATTGGTATTAGGATGTCGCTATTTTTCACAGTAGCCATTTCGTTACTCCCTTTTACCAAAAAAAAATTCTTTTCTTCGAGTGTTCTCTCATATAGTTGTATTAAACGCCGATATTCCACATACAACCTTGCTCTGCTACCATGTTAAGATAATCTAATGAATAAACGCCAATTGTTTAATTCAACAAAATATTTATTTATATGTAATTCATTTATTGTGTAATAAACACGTGTGTGCTGCTCAAGAAGGTTATTAAGAAGAGGTTAAAGATGATAGTTGAGTATCGATAGTTACTTATAACTATTTGTTCTTATATATATAGTGTTGCCATACAAATATAATATAAATGTACCATATCTCAACAGTATGCATAGATATTTCATTTATATATGAGCCGTTGATGATATTACATTCAACCGATATTGTGTTTATTTTTGTTATATCCACTGTATTGTCAGAGTAATGAACAATCCCTGGCTCCAATATTCTTTTACTGAAACCTAGTAATGGTCCAATTGAGTATTTTTTTAATCAAAATCCACTTCTTCGTTATTACTCATAATTTCAGTTCGAAATGTATTAGGACTAGCTTGTATTTCAATAAACCCTCGATTCAAAGGTTCATATATGTTAGTAATTTTCTCAACTATGTCATCCAGTTCATATGTTCCAATAGATATCTCAATAACGCTCGATCCAATATGAAATAAATTGTTTTCTTTATCCACATTTGGAGTTGTATGATATGAGTCAAAACTAATTAACCCACAAACATAATCTTGTTTGAGTTCTATGGGAGGGAAATAATTTGCAACCAGTATACATGAATTACCATTTATTGTTAATGTAATCGACATATTGATAGGTTATCATTAAATACTTAACTGAAATAATTTTTAAAAACACTTTTTTATTTATAATACATATAAATTTATTTATTTATTTATTTAATTTAAGTCATTAACATTTACCCAGGAATTGTGTTTAGAAGAGAATCCTAACTATTGTTTCGTCGTCTCAAAACTTTTCCAACTAAATATACGTGAGGGAATTTAGTTTTCATTAGTTCATATTCGTAGAATCCGCCCTTAAAAGTATTACCTTGATAGTCTTCAAGTACATATGTTGTAGGATTTGTGTTTTTAATTGATTTTATTTTAAAAACTTCTGTTGTCCAATTTGATGTATACCCCTTTTCAAATACATGTTTATATTTACTTATTCTAACCTCATCATTTATTTTAAATTTTAATCTATGAAAAACTTTTAAATTGTTGTATGCGGTGTCAAATAAATGTTGTTCATTCGAGGAATTTACCTCATTTGGAGTCATTCTGATGGTCCTGCGAATAGTATTATTATAATCATTAACTAAATTTTTATAGATATCAATCCATTTATAAGTTCCCCGAAAACTAAACTCTTTCCACATCATTCCTTTTAATGTTCTATTGAATCGCTCTATAATAGACGCTTTTAATGATGAAAATGTTGAATTATGATCGATACTTTTTGTTTTTATTAATCTTTTAAAATTAGTATTATAAAATTACTTTCCATCATCTGTTTGCAGGTTTTTCGGTATTCGGTTACCTGAGTTTAAAATTTTAGCCATTGCATTTGTTATATTTTTCTTTAGTTTTATCTTTAACTGCTTCGGTCCAAGCTTTTTTGGAAACTGTATCGATTACAGTCAAAAGATATTGATACTGATTATTGCTATTTGAATACCACCAAGTCAGCTTGCCATAAATCATCGATTCCTTTAATAATAACACGTCTTGCTTGTTTATGCAATTCTTCTACAAAAGCTCTCTTGTTATTCATTTTGTTAATCCTTTTATAGTAGGGTACTTTATTTTTAACACTTCAACGTCTTTTTCAATAGGTTGTTGTTTCGATACAACGAAACGCATGAAATAATTCTTAATATTTGATAAATAGTTGTTTATATTATGTAATTCTTCCTCACATGCACCTTTTATTCGTTGGTCTATTAGATCCTCAAGAATTGATACATCATTTTTAATACTGTTATTCAGGATTACATGTATTTCTTTGATTTGATGTTCTAATTTGTTTTTCATCTTATTTAACGTTTCTAAAAGGAATACTTTCGAAATGGCATCATCGTCTTCTATAGGAGCAGCTATGTTAATTATCCTTTTCTTGTTTAAATTAAGATTTTTGTTTCGGTCTAGAATTGTTTTTACTTTTGACCAATTATTGTCAAATGGGGAATATCCTAATTTATTTATACTCATATTATTTAATAATATTTGCTTCTCGCAACTCTTCAATAATTGATATAATCTCGTTTTGATGACTGTGATGACACTTGTTGAAGATATAAGCAATCTCAATTTATCCCCCAACTCATTATAACCCTAAACGAGGTTATATCAATTATTGAAGATATTGATTAAAATTTTTGCGGCAATTGATGGATTTCAATAAACCTCAACCACTTATAACGAGTGTGGATTATAATTGAACAATTTTCTGATAATATATAGATATTTAAATGATTTCCCTTAATTTGACTATTTGGGTTATAATTACGTTTGTGAGCACTTGTATCTAACAAAATCTGTCGATAAGTCTTCAAATCACACTTTTTATAATGTTGTGGGTTTTTATGAAATATTAACTCAAACAGACCTGGTGTCAATTTCCATTTATCCTTTCCGATCTTTATAACATCTTTAGAAATAATTTTTAATGGTTTGAGTCCAAATCGCCATCGACCATTTCAATGTCTATTCGGACCATACAATGTATCAAGCATTTTAAGATCTTTAAGCAATTTTATGTTTTGTAATAGTGAATGGGGGTGAGTAAGCTTAAAGCTTGTAATAGGGAATGGGGGTGAGTAAGCTTAAAGTCTTCATTTAGTTGATTTTCAGACTGATCAAGATCTTCTTCGATTCTTCTTAAAATATCATTTTCAGTTGGAGAAGTATTATCATTATACGTTTCAGCTTGATTTTGGTTTTCTACAGCCTTTTTTAGTAATTGTTCATCGTTTGGTTTACTAGGAATATATGGTACTGTTCGTTCACAATTATTCATATAATTTATTTTTTGTTTAACGCTAAAAACCTTATCTAATTTTTGTTTTATTATCAACTAACTCATTTAGTGGTTTTGTTAAAATTATAAACTAACACATTTAATGGTTTTGAAATGGGTTTAAATGTATCCTCCAACGAGTTTATTCTATCCGATTCCACCAATTTCATTATTTTAATATTTTCCTTGTCTTAACAATGATATTTGAAATGATCTTTAACGAGTGAATGAAAAATCTGCTACCTATCAGTTGTATATCTGATAAGAATCTGGTCTGGCAGGCCCGTACGCAGGGGGGGGTTTTGGGGGTTGAACCCCGCAAGAACTGACTTTATGATTAAAAAATATATGTTTTTAAAACAGCACACAGTGTTCAAAAATAGAAAAGGTAATTTTAGTCACATGAAATTAAAAACCCTTTCAAGTAAAAAACCGATGATACAGTTTTGTATCCTATTAAATTTTAATGCAAAAAAGTGCATCTTTTAACTAGAATTTTTTGGGCAAAATTTTTTTTCATATAAGCAATTTTAGTTTTTTTTTTTTTATAGAAAAACATGCATTATGCCTGCAGAACATAAATTCTAAAAATTCGCGGCTACTTTTAAACTACAAATTCTACTAAAAAATCTTTTGAAATTAAAACGCTATGGAGGGTGTTGATGACGGTGCTGATCAACAGTTGTGTTCGCTGAAAGCGCGCAATGATATTGGCTTTTCCTTGAAAAATCAAAAGCAGACCATGAAACAAATTTTCAATTTACCATTAAATTATAATCTGACTTTGCCTCCCGTTTTGTTAAAGAAGCTAAAACGGCGGTATGTACCTATGCCTGCATTTTCATTTTAGTGCAAATAGGCAAACATCCGTACGTAAATATTCATACAGCAGTGGCTGTAAGACGGCATTGCGTTGCATTGGCAGCAGCACGGCGGAAGCTAACTGCCTGCACTAATCAATCATCATACAATGCTGCTGTGGTTGACAAAACACTTCGCTTAAATACATATTCTGTACGGCTAAGCTTCGGAATAACCGAAGCAAAATCGTAAGCTCAACGAACCTGAACAGGTCGTCGCAAAAAAAGTACATAAGCGTGGCAGTTTTCTAATTAGATCAACTAGAATTATAAAAGTGAAAGTAAGTGTAAATAAAGTGTTTAAGAAAAAAATAAAAAAAGTGCTTTTTTCGGTAGAAGCACTTTACATATTTAGTTGGGCAAGGATATGATGGAGCTAGGTCTATGAGTGGCGAATTCCATGGTGCGCAGAGTTACGTCAAATACATATATCCGCTAGGCAATTATTCCCATTGCGCTTCGCACAGTTTTAACTTACCTGTTAAAGACGCGTGCAAAAGTAATGAAATAAAAAATTGCATAGGCACCATCAAGAGTGTTTACGGATTTTTTAAATATCCAAAGAGGCAACTTGCTCTACAAAAGGCTATTTACGCTGAACAAAATTTGACGAAGAACAAAAAATTAAAAAGTGATTGCGCCACAAGATGGGTTGAGCAGCATGAAGCTGTAGCCACTTACCTTTATTTACAGCCTGCAGTTATTTCCGCCTTACAAAATATTTCAGCTACATGGAGGGATTTAACAGCATCCGAAACTTTTCAGTTGATGTCAGCAATCAAAACATTGGTATTTCAGGTATAATAAGAACAAAATAGGACTGCTCGATAGAGCATCACTGCATAGTATTTTCAAAGCATTACTTTAAAAAATGAAGCCCTAGTCTCCTTTGTTATAGGAGTATAAGCAATTTTCGCAAAACAAATAATAATTTTTGAATATTATCAGGAAACTGCTTAGCCGGCAGCCTAAGATCGAGTCAAACTATGCAGTGATGCTTGTATTTACTGCATTATAGGTTAAGGTCAATTTATCAAATTAAATCTTATTTTTTATTTAAGATCACATTGCAAGTACTCACGTCAGTCCATTCCTTGACCTTGACATTGAGTCACGCTCTACAAAGTGTCAATCAGGATTTAGGCGAAGTAGTAGTGCTAGCAGATGCTGCAAGAAATATTTCGGTACCGAGGAGGGAACTTGCGGAAGAAAATTTTAAAACAATTTTTCAAGCAGCATTGGTTATATGTGATGAGTACGATATTGAAATTCGGAAATCAAGACTTGCACGCACGAATTTGCAGCTTTCCATTGAAGAGTACTATAGAATTGCAATTTACATCGCTTACTTGGATCTTTTCATAAAGCATTTGCAAGATAGATTTTTGAAACACAGAGACATTTTATCTAATTTTACTTGTCTCTTCCCAGACAAAACAGAAGATTTTGATATAGAGTCTTGTTGTAAGCTATTCAAGACATATGAATCTCTTTTGCATGACATTGGAGCAAGCGCGGGTATGAAGATCAAGAATTATTTAGAAGCCCTTGATATTTGTAATATTGATGCTTTCCCCAATGTATATCAAATTTTGAGAATTCTGGCTGTTTTGCCTGTTACGACTGCAGGAAATGAACGAACATTTTCAACTTTGCGTCGTCTTAAGACTTATTTAAGATCGACAATGAGTGAAGACCGCCTTAATGGTCTTGCTGCACTTAATATTCATCGCAATTTAGAGGTCGACGTTGAATTGGTATTAAAAGAATTTTTCTCTATACCCCGACGAGTGGCACTATTGAAAGATTATTAGTTTTAAAATATGCAACTAAAATGTGATTTTTGTTTAACAAAGAAAAATTATAAAATAATCATATTTTAAGATATTTCGTTTTTGTTATTGAAAGTAGGTTTTAGCGCCCGCTAGATACACCCGCCCTCCTCCCACCAGCTAACTCTTCTTTTGAACACAGTATTCCTTAATCCGGTAGTAATAATAATTTTTACTGAAAACCCTCCCCCCCCAAGGGAAAATCCTGCGTACGGCCCTGTAGTCTGGTTTACAAATGTTTTATAATTGTATAAAATTATCAAAACCCTTTCGATACCGACCATTGTTTATGGGATCATCTTTACTTATAACAACAAAGCTGTATTTATTTCTCCAAGACTCGGCACAAATTTTTAAAAATGTTTTGTATAACATATCTCCAATAACATGATCATTATAGATATGCTTAAGATTCATTTCATCTTGCTTGAACACAATAGTAATGTTTGCATTATCACGAATTAAGAGTTTAGGAATTTTTGTATAAGTTTGACATAAATAAAAATAATCAATGTTTTTATGACGGCCCATACAAAAATAATAAGCTTTTTTAGATAGATGTATTTGAATAAATGTATATATTTCGGAAAGTTTGGGCTTTCAATTAAATTGAGCATAACATTAGTTTCTCCACAATTTTATGGTTCCACAATCAGCGCTCGTGTGGAATTTGGTAAAAGTGGACTATGTCTAGTAACATTTTTAACATTTATATAATTGTCAGCGTTATTAACCTTAAATTGGAGACGTTATTTAACTACTTTCACTTTGTTTACTAGATTTAAAGCAATATAAACCATCACTTTTATAATAAAGACATCATTCAATTACAACTCACCCACACTTACACATATTTTATTAAGAAAAAAATCACCCAATAGGACTAATACATAAAAAGATTGGACAAGGTTTTGTAAATAACTTGATTAATTCTCTACCTATTGAACTTCATTTACCCGGATATCAATTTTGTGGTCCTGGAACAAAACTCCGACAACGGTTAGAAAGAGGAGATAGACATAAATATCGGACTCCAAGCTGATAAAGTTTTATCTGAGAAAGCCTGGTAGCGTGTTACATCTAAGGGCAGTGATTTCAAAGAACGAGCAAACGCTTGGTTCGTTAGAAATGCAATTAATGCAAAACTCAAATTGGGAATGGGTATTAAAAATTAGAAAAGAAATACATCTAAATGTAAAAAACGTATAAAGATGAAGAACGGAAAAGTGTTATATAACAAATTTTTTTTGAGGGTAGCTAAAAATGTATCAACATGCTTAAAAAAAAGAGCCCGCAGTCATTTAATGAGGCTTATAAAATTTCTCAGGATGCTATAAAATCTAGCTTTAAAAATAAAAAAAATTAACATACCGAGAATATTCCCAGTCCCAAATATTGGTGGAATTTTACCACTACTTCCTACTTTAACGGCGCTAGGTGCACTTGGTGGTATAGCATCTGGTGGATCAGTTATAGCAAAGGTTTTAAATGATGGGCTGCTTAGAGCTGCTTTATAAATATTTTGAGTATAAACCGTATGTAATTTAGATCTAAATGTATACATTGATGCATTATACAATTTGTTTTCCAACAGATATTTTCTAAAATCATTTAAACTCAATGTAGAAGTTACACACTTTTTTATTCCCTTAATTTTCTTAATTTCATTTATATCGTTATCAATTCTAAATGAATACATTTTCGCTCCTTCCTTCATCATACCTAAAACCTTCTTATTCAACTGAGGAAAATTAAAAATATTTTGTATTGGATATAAAGAAGTATCGAAAAATTTTGAAATGTCAACACGAATATCATTATAAAAGTAGTCAGTTTGAATATCATATATGAATGAATCAGTATCCATATAATTCAAAGCAATATAGCTTTTATATTTCTCTTTGATATAATCATAATGGAAACTGTACATTTTAAATTTAGAAAGTTCTAAAACGGTAAAACCAATATATATTGGTTTATTGTACAGAATTGACACCTGTTTCATTTGAATCGATATTAAATTATCTGAAAATTTGGTTAGACTGTGGAAATTTGGTTTTGCTATTAAGGCTCTCGCACCTAATTTTTTTCTACCTCTTCTCCCAATATTAGTATTTTCCCAATCTTATACTAATTTAATATTTACTATTTTATCTACATTCTCCATAGTTTTCCCATACACCGCATTATTTAATAATTTAAAGAAATTTTCTTTAAACTTATTTGCTGCTAATGTTCTATGATAATTATTTAAATCAATATATTTTTTTAACCAATCCGATTGATTCAATTGTAGAATTATATGAATTTTCTTTAATATAAGTCCGTGTTTAATACATTGTTGTAAATTTTTATAATGAACAATATATTTTATTTTGGGTCTCAAATCACCAATCAACTTTGAATGTTTCATGGAATCAACTTTTTTATTTTCAAAACAAAATGGTAGATCCTTATGAATATTGTGAATGGTTATTGGATAATCTAAATCTTTTTCTATTATGTAACCAACTAAAGAGTCTTCTGGTATACTAAAAACGTTAAACTCCTCTACGTTTTCAACCCATTCAAAATTATTATGGGGGATATATTGTGACAAAGCATAGCCATATAAATTATTGACATCTAAATAAATTATATAATTTGAAAGCTTAGTCACATCATAATCACTTAAAGATTTATTTTTAGCAAAAAGAATGTCGTTTACAACATTGAACAATACCTCCCCTAATCCCCGACAAAATAAAATTATGCATGTTTTCGTCAGTCAACAATTCTAATTCTATTTTAGTTATATTAAGCATTGCATCCCAAGATAATCCTGGAGATGTATAATATTGGCATGGGTCTAGTCAATAAATTCCTTTACATAATTTTTTAAAATTTTCGAAAATGTCACCGAAGAGTAGCACATCTACTTTTAAATATAATAATAAATAATCTAATAAATTGGAACAATTAAATGTTGTCCAAACATTTTGAGCATGCTGATAATCATCGATACTACATGACTTATTTCATAACACTGACACAAAATAAGGGTTCATCTCTCCGTAATTGATGAAACCAATTGGAGATGAAACTTATATATTTTTATTTTTATTTAAAGTTAGCAACCCTGTGTATGAGAAAAGTTGATTAAAACTTGATCAAATGAAGCAATTTTAGATGGGTTTTTTTGTATATCGCTTTTTTTTTGGATCGAGGAACTCATTTTTGACATTAACTTTTACCTAAATCTTACGATAGGTGGCGCTGTCACACAATTTGTCTTATTTTGATAGTTTTCCATGCAAAAATAGTATTAATATATGTAGTTTTTTTTTACCAATCACAATTTCTGTGAGTTTCGTGTCAGCTCTCTTGCAATACCACAGCAAAATACATTCTGAAGATTTTGGTAGCGTAAAGGGTCTTACAAAATAAATTTAAAATGAATAAATGTTTGCGAAAGTTAGCGCTTTATTGCTATGTTTGCGGTAAATTCAGCATTGCAACCAATCTGATTGGTATAAGTGTTAGTGCGAAAGAGTGGTATGAACATTATTTTGGGATGCCGGTTGTTCAAGACGTAAATTGGGCTCCAAAAGATATATGTAGAACCTGCTACGACGACTTACGTCTCTGGGTTAAAGGAATAAAAAAATCGCTGAAGTTTGGTGTTCCGATGATTTGGACTGATCCAGGTAAATTTATTTTATTTAATGTGTTGAATCTATGTACTCACTCAGAATGGTTGTGCATTCAGGTGAGCATAGTGAAGCGAGTTGTTATGTGTGTTTAAATTATTTAAACGGAAAAACTAAAAGATCGCGAAGATCAATGAAATATATTGGAACAGATTATGTAAGCCTGCCATTATCGCATTCAGATGCTATTCCTGTACCACGGCCTCCAAGCCCTACTACGATTTCTATATGGACTGCGCACTTGCAAAACCAGTTGCAGGATCCTGATTATGAAATATCTGAAGCTTCCAAAAATATGATATCAATATCTCAAAATTGGTCGTGGTAAAACATGTCAATTTATTAAAACGTGATGCAGAGTATATAGCACATAAGTTAAAACAAAATAATTTACTGACACCTGATGTTAAAGTTACTGGTTACCGTCATCGCCAAGCAAAATTTCAGCCATTTTTCTCTGCCAATGAAGAAAACACCTTCGTTTACTGTAACGATATTGAAAAACTTGTTGCAGAAATGGGTATGACTTATATTCCCCACGAATGGAGGTTATTTATTGATTCATCCAAAACTAGTATGAAAGCAGTTTTGCTGTACTACAACAACAAGAAACCTAGCGTTCCGATAGCATACAATTTGAACACTAAAGAAACTTACGAATCTGTGAGGCATCTACTAGAAGCAATAAACTATGAAAGCCATAAATGGCGTATATGTTGCGATTTGAAAATGGTAGCTCTGCTTTGTGGATTACAAGGTGGATATAAGAAGAATATGTGTTTTATATGCTTGTGGAATACACGTTATAAAGGGAACCAATACCAAAAACATGACTGGAAGAACAGAGGATATTTAGTTGTTGGATCAGATAATGTAATACACACGTCCCTTGTTCCAATTGAAAAAGTGTTGCTACCTCCACTACATATCACATTGGGTATTTTTAAAAATTTTGTAAAAGTACTTCCTGCAGATGGACCAGCTTTTATTACACTAAGGTCAATATTTCCACGACTTAGTGCAAGCAAAATAAAAGAAGGTATTTTATATTTACATATAAAATAAGATTTTTTAAGATTTATGTAATTGCTATAACGTTTTACAGGTATGCTTCATGGTCCAGACATAAGAAAATTGATAAAAAATAGTAAGTTTAATAACTCTATAAATGAAAATGAGCTAAATGCCTAGAATGCCATAAAAGACGTAATAGCTAATGTTCTCGGTAAACATCGTGCCACGAACATCAGAGAAAAAGTAGATCATCTCATGAATATGTTAGAGAAGCTCGGTGTACATATGAGTTTGAAGGTACATTTTCTCCATCACCATATAGATTGGTTTGAACACCAAATCGCAACGGAATCAGATGAACAAGGCGAACGTTTTCACCAGCTATAGGGGGAAAAAACTACTACCAATGTTAGCAGATCTATGCTGGTGGCTAACGAGAAATGAAGATATTGCCGACGAGGAAGAGGAGGAAGTAAACTTACCGCCTTCAAACGATTCAAGTTTTAGTTTTTAAGCACCGTTATTTTTGTAAGCTTTTTATGGCATATTTTTTCAAAATGTCAGAAAATAATTTAATTCTTAACAGAAATATTACTTTGTACGTATACTTAATTTTTTATTTCAAACTTTTCACGCCTACATATGTGTATATATGTACTATTTTATTTTTGTTTACCAAATATAGTGTAATGTTCCTTTCTATATGTATCATATACGATCATTTCTACAATAAAACTAAAAATATTATTTTTCATGAAAAATGACAGCGCCACTTATCGTAAGATTTAGGTAAAAGTTAATGTCAAAAATGAGTTCCTCGATCCAAAAAAAAGCGATATACAAAAAAAACCATCTAAAATTGCTTCATTTGATCAAGTTTTAATCAACTTTTCTCATACACATGGTTGCTAACTTTAAATAAAAATAAAAATTAAACCAGACCTATAGGCCAAAAACCCAGTATGAGGTTTTGATATGGGGGGATAAAGTTTCATCTCCAATTGGTTTCATCAATTACGTAGAATCTTGTTGCACAGTGTAATTTATGAAATAAATGTGAACGAACAGGTAATTGTGTTTCGTTGAGACGTTCTTCTGAATCTAAGTAGTCATATAGGAAAATACCTTTACGTTTCATTTAAACAAAGTGATGATCGTTAGGGACAAAAGTCTTTGTTATTTCTAAATCGTTATTATTTATTATTATTTAAGTTTTACTCAAATATATGTTGTAAATATCTAAAACATCATCGGAAATACTTTTAAAAAAGTGTTTTGGAGCATCAACACCACTATATATTTTAAAACGATTCAGTTGGTTATTATATGAACACTTAATAAAATAACAATAGGCATAAGGAATATGTTCTAGCACATGTTGAGTCTTAGTAGAATATTGAATATCTACTGGCTTTAGAATACATTCGAAATCTGCATATATAGTAAATGGTACATCTATTTGTTTTTTGAAATTTTCAAATTTTAATATTTTTTTTCAGGTTTAGGCATACGTGTTACAATTTTTCTACAATGCATTTTATGGATAAATAATTCTTCTTCCTTATAAAAATGTGTTAGACATGTATTACAAATATATAATTTTTTTTCATGTCTTGTAACTTGAGACCCAAGTAATTTATTTAAATTTTTTATCCAAACATAGTGGCTTTCATTGAAATCATCACTGTATAAAAAAATAAGATTAACGTGATGCGATTTTTCTTCTTTTGTCAAATAATAGGGGCCTACTACCAAATTGTCCTCTATACCAAACACATTTGCACTAATGTTTGGATTATTTGATTCAAATATTTCAATATCTTTTAATTGTAATGGGAAATTTAAATTTTCAAAATTGACTGCTTTATCATTATTTAAAGTTATAATGAATTTGGATATTTCTAATGTTATATGAAGAGCATCTTTCTATGTGTTTTGAGGGGTGGTAAAGAGATGAAATTATAGCCCACTTAAAGCAATATACATCATTGTTAACAATATTAATACATTCTTTTTTATTAGCAATTATTTTTGGTAATTGGTTGGTATTTATTTATATTTACTTCTAGATGAAAAATTTTACTTAGACTCCAGCCACTATCTCGCTCTTGAAATGTATTCATTTTTTCAATCAATTTACTAAACTTTTCTTTAATTATATCAACAACATTGCTTCTCTCCATAAATGCTTCAGTCATGTATGTTTGGTGTGATAATATAGCGAATTCTTCAATATTTTCTTTTATTTGAATATATTTGCAAAATATTTCAAAGTTAAATTTGATGCTTTCATGTTTTTTTATAGATTTCTGTAAAAGTTCAGATAGTTCATTTACATGTTTTTCAAAAAAATGTTCAACAATTAAATCATTGGTTTGATCGTTTTCCTCAACGTATGTTTCAATACGATTATTAAACATAACATTAATACATGTAACATTACTATTTACATTATACATAAATTTTTTTTTATGTATGTTTGTTCTCACGTGTCCTGCCCATACTTTTCTTTCACTTCAATTTTACATTGCTCACAAAAAACTTTTTTTGTTGAAACTTGATGTTTCATTGTAATATGTTTCTCTAAACTCCTCTTCCGAACATATATCTTTTCTCAAAAGCTACACTGATACATTTTTTGAGAGAAATAATTCAAACAAAAAAAGTTTATCCTGTATGAAATTCAAATAATGGAGAAGTAAATTTTTCACCAGGTTTAATCAATTCAATATAAAATGTATTATTATTTATTGTTTCAATAGTTGAATCTTTAAAGGAGTTGTAGGATTCCGGAAGAAAAAGAACACTGTCATCTAGTTCTATCATTACCTTATCACCAAACTTTGTCTTCGCCCGTATGACTTTTAATACTCTTAATTTTTTTATTAATTGGTACATCATTCACCTTCAGTATTGGTTTTTGAACATTTTTCTTCGATTCGACGGATTTTAAATCCTTAAGAGTTTGCTCCATTTTGTGTAGTATGTCTACAATAAGGAGAAAATAGAGAAGTATTAGCGTTTATTAGAAGTGTTGGTGGTTAAACAAAGTTAAAAATTCTTACAAATTGATTTTATTATGAGGTGAAACAACAACCGCTTCAAACAATTTACTGTATGTTATCACTGAAAAGACGTGTAATTTATATCCATTGGGACAAGTAGCGTTATCTTTCTAAATGTATATATATATATATATACTATATACAATATATATAGTAAATACGGATGTGCCTATCGGTATGTATTTTGTGGTTTGTTGATATATATCGTGCAGTGGAAAGTTATAGTTCCGCAAACCACAAGTTTCGCACTACTAGTGCCCTACTTTATAACTTTTAATTTAGTATCAACAGACAGTACAATAAAAAGGGGGAAAATGTCTTTTTCGAAATATATAGAAAAGTTTTTAATAAAATATAACGATATAATTGATAATGAACATCAAATATTTTTTTATTCTATAATAAATTAATTGCGATCATGTTCATCCGAGCCATTCATATATTCACCCAATGGATTACACAAGAAAGATTGCCATTTTGGTGATAATTCATACAACGATATAAAACAATGGAAAAAATTTATAATTTATATGCCATCATGTTTAAAGAGCCTAGGTGGTTGTAATCAGTGTGAGAACACATTTTATCAAAATACAAAAAAACTAACTAAGAAACAAACAAAAAAACTAGCAAACAAAACCATAAATATAAAAATAAAACTATTTCGGGAAATGTTTCAAGAAAATATAAATAAGAATTTTATTTTATAATAATCTAATTGTAATAAAATATTTATGAGTATCACATTAACGTGGAGCAATGGATTCTAAAAATAACTTGAACTTTGAGAGGGAACAACAAATGTTTAATTTTGTAAAGATGAATTCGATAAGATGTTAAAAAGTTTTGATGATGAAGAATTTAATAAGCAGTTTCAAAAACTAGAAGAGCCCGTCAATCCCTACAAAGTACAACTGAAGTGAAGACATATGTACCAAATAATAACACAAAAAGCCACCCAACTGAAAGCTAACACGCAAAATGTAAATAATTGTATTGATCTTTGTGAACCAACCCTAGCAGCTGTTCCTATAAATGAGATTATAGATACCAAAGGGTTATTAAAAGTTGGAAAAATTAATTTAAATGGAAAGGTGGGAGAAGTTACCTCATTTGAAGTTAATTTTAAAAATGATGGAGATATACAGAAATTAAAATTTTTAATACAACAGTGGTTTGATGATAAAATTAAAGTGGATGATATTGATTTGGAATGCACTCCAACTTCAACAAAACAACATAATATTAGCTGTGATGTTGAATGGATCCGTGAAGATAAACTTCTTAATGAACTTTTAGGAATTGTATATAAATATAAAGGTATTGGTGGTTTTACCCGTACTAAGCACTTAAAAAAAATGTTTATATGCTTTTATTAAATTTAGTTATAACAAATGTTTTATTTATAAATGTACAAATATTTTAAATTTGAAATAATACATATTATATGAATACAAAAAAAAAGTATAATAAAAAACAGTTAAAACAATATGGTTTCTTTTATTATTACACATTCATCAAATTTGATTGCAACAAGAAATTGTGTGCCATATGCAGCACAAATTTCACATCGCTTGGTTGCCAACACATTTACTTCAAATTCTCCGTATTTAGCCTCCTTTTAAATTTTTTTAATAGTTCCACTAGTTTTTAAATAAAAATTATATTTCATCTGCTCTCTAAGTAGTTGACTTATAAACCCGTCCTAAAGTTATTGTAAGTCAAAAGACCAAGTATTATTATTACTCCATTGACTTATGTAAGCATTCCTTCGAACTTGTTCATTGGATCCCGGATTTAGAAGAAGAGACGAAATTCCAGTTCCATCAGGAATGACACAGTCCACAATAAATCATTCCACAGCAAAATTAAATATTAGTCTAGACATTTTAATTATATTAAAAATGGATTTTTATAATGAACTTTTAGGAATTGTGTTACTTTTCCCCTTACAAAAAAGGGCCCCGGGCCCCTCTCACACGCTTTACCCCTCGCTCCCACCGTTCACTCTAGCAACAGCCCCAGGCCACCAGCACCCCAAACCCCCAAAACCCCCTGTAACATCACAACTTCCAACAAATTAGCAAAATTTTGCTGCAAAAAAAAAGGGATCAAACAAGTGAGCAGAAATCTTGTTGGAAATCTTGGTGCGCAGCTGCAGGACAAACCAGCAAAAAGGTGAGTATCAAGTGATACGTTAACGTGTGCATATACATATGTACATATGTGAATATATAAATATATGTGTACAGATATGTAAGTACACAAAAAAAAAAATATATATATATATACTAGCGGACCCAGCGTGCTTTGCTACACCTATAAAAATAATTAAGAAAAACTAACTGAAATTTTGAATTTTCTAATTTTTTTGGAAAAGGAAACGAAAAAAATTGATTTAAATTTTTTTCCAAGCTATTTTTTTTAATTAAAAAATATTATTTTTTATTTTTTTCATTTTAAATTTTTTCACTCTTTCTCTCTTTCTTTCAACACCTCATACAACGTAATGTACGTGTATATTGGAATTTTACATGTATTTGTTGTTGTTGTATGTATTTTGTATGGGTAGCGACTAATGTTGATTAAAATGGTCATATCTCTGGAACGGCGGCGCCAATATAAATGAAAACTCCACATTAACCTTCTCCTCATATCCTTTTATAGATCCTAACAATTTGGTGCAATTTGTTTTGGTGGTTCTCAAGTTATAGGCGTTCATCAAAATTTGCATTGATTTTTATATATATAGATATATATATATATATACTAGCGGACCCCAGCGTGCTTTGCTACACCCACAAAAAAAATCAAGAAAATCTAATGTAAACTGATATCTTTGTATGAAGAAATGTCAAAATATTTGTTTTAATAGAAATTTTTTTATTCTTAAGCCAGATTTTTTTTTAATTTTTTTTTAATTTTATTTTCATTTTAATTTTTTTCACTCTCCCTCTCTCTCTCTCTCTTTCAACACCACATGCAACGTAATGTACGCGTATTTTGGAATTTGACATGTATTTGTGGTTGTTGCATGCATTTTGTATTGATGGCGACCAATGTTCACTAAAATGGTCATTCTCTGGAACGGCTGCGCCAATCTCATGAAAGCACACACATTAACCTTCCCCTAATATCCCTTTATATCACCTAAAAATTTGGTGCAATTTGTTTTGGTGGTTCTCAAGTTATAAGCGTTCATCAAAATTTGCATTGATTTTTATATATATAGCTATATATATATATATATATATATATATATATATGGCCATATATATATAAATAAAAAAAATATATACAAAAAATAAAAAAATATAAAGGAAAATTAAAAAAAAACAACAATACAAAGTACCGTAAAGTAAGGTGCCCAGCTGTACCAACAGAGTAAAAAAGCGGTGACAGTGAAAAGTGTGTGTGCGAGCGTCGGAAAAAAGTCCCATAAGCCGATCCGCATAAAGGTTTTTGTAAAAAAAGGGGAAAAAGTGTTTGAAGTCCGGCGCCGGTAAAGTGCGATAAAACGTCGGCACAAAGTGCCTGAAGGCAAGACCCCACATTTAAGTGAGTAGTGCAGTGAAAAAGTTTGAAGTATGGCGCCGACAAAAGTGCGTATAATAAAGCACCCAACTGCACCAAAGAGTAAAAGTGAAAAGTGCGGGCTATGATCGTCGGCAAAATTGCCCCCAAAATCCTAAAAGCGAGAAGCCGAGCTGCAACAAAAGTAAAAGTGCTGTGAAAGAGAAAAGTGCATGCTAATAGCGTCGGCGAAATTGCCCTAAAGCAAGGCGCCGAGCTGCAAGAACGTGAAAGTGCTGTGAAAAGTGAAAAGTGCATGCTACGAGCGTCGGCAAAATTGCCATAAGGCAAGGTGCCAAGCTGCAACGAAGTGAAAGTGCAGCAAGGCCTATAAGGTTGGACCAACTTTCAACAGGACGATAACAGTAAGCTGAAAATAAATCTCATCTAGGTGAGTTCGTCCCAATTTACTTATAATGTAATCAATGGCATTAGGAAATTTTTATTTCAAGAATTCAAGCAAGAATTTTCAGGTTCTACAAACGAACTCACCAGATACAACGAATGCCACAGGATAGGAATCAGACGGGATCACCCCAAAAGAAATTCGAGAAATCAAAAAGCGGCTCATTGTTTTAGCACAGAAACGCGGTTACTCGGATGAATAGCATCGAGCACCTCGAAACCCGTCAGCACAAAAAGTTCCATTAAAACTCGAAATCCATTTCTTGATCGAAACGGGTTATTTAGAACTGGAGGAAGACTTGCGCTGTCGAGCTTGCCATGCAATGAACGTTTTCCAATCATTCTACCATACGATTGCCAATTTTCCAAAGTACTTGTGAAATTCTCTCACCTGATTTCATTCCATGGAGGAAATCAATTGATGTTGAGACTGTTAAGATCGGAATATTGGATCGTTAGAATGGAAATAGTAATGTAAAATGGAGTAGATAACGGCAGCCGTGTCTCCGGAGCGAACAACTCTGACGAGACCATTCGTAAACACGGATATCGCTTTCAAAGGACCATTTGACATTCGAAACTTCACCGGACGAGCTTGCCTCATCACTAAGGCTATGCGTTTTGCGTTTTTGTGTGCTTCGCGATTCGTGTCACGACGCGGTTGTCCCTGGAATATATATTCTGATAATGGCACAAGCTTCACAGGTGCTAACAAAGCAATCAAGCAGGACTTCCAGAACTTCGCCACGGCGGCATCTGACGTGACTATTCAATCGTTCTCTCATCAGGAACAACACATATGGGAGGACTATGGGAAGCAAGAGTGAAGAGTTTCAAAACGCATTTCAGGAAGGCAGCAAACCTTATGCGCTTCACGATGGATGAATATTCAACATTTTTGGCAAAAATCGAAGCATGCCTTAATTCCAGACTAATCAGCCCACTATCAGATAACCCTGACTCGACGGAGCCACTTACACTAGGACATATTTTGGTCGGAGGACCTTTACTTGCAATGGCTGAACCAGAATTTAACGTGAACCGATGGCAGAAGATTAAAGTAATTCACCAAGGATTCTACCGACGTTGGAAGACGGAATATCTTAAGGAATTGCAGAAGCGTGTCAACTGGCACTCCCCAGGGTGAGCAAAACGGGGAAGGAGACGCGCGATGGTTCTATCCGACGACAATTGCTCCCAACGACGACGAAACAATCTATATAAAGCCAGGGCGTTGGATGAGAGTAGTGAAGACGACGGGGTGCTCATTTTGGATGCGGACGAGAATGACCTCCAGCCACCCTCGACTGTATCCCCTGGCAGTGTGGGCCCACCGAACCTCAGACCTTCTCTCTCGAGGACACGGTCGGCAGTGCAAAAGGCACCCACACCTCCAGTTGATTGACGTACAAAATTGGCGTACGGCGTCATCAGCAACAACAACATCGTCGCGGTATGAGAGACGCCCGGGAGCAGATCGCGGGCTCTTATCGCACCGCAACAGGACAATCTGTCCTTATTTCCGACGGTCAATGTGAAAGTCATGGTAGGTGGAAGGCTCCACACAGTGCGCGCCATCGTGGATCCGGCTCAGCCAAAGACAGCGATCTCTTGGGCACTAGCACACTGACTGAACGTAATGTCTAGAGAGCACAAGGAAGGTTGCAGGCTCGTATTGAAGTGTTGGTACGAATGTTTGGATATTCATGCCGAAGTCAAAACAACGCTCTCTTGCGTCACTCCGGAATGTACACTGGATCCTTGAATACGTGACGAGTTTGACAACATGCGGTTAGCCGACTTTTCTTAAAAGAAAAAAAGATCACTAGACAATTTGATATAACAGTAGATGTACAGTAAAAGATCGCAACAGACCGAAAGCTCTATTTCACTCGCACCTGTTACTGCATATGCTCCTCGTCTCAGAACTATTGTACACTTTTGAGGAGTCTGATAGGGCGATAGAGCCCTCGAAACAGTCTGACTATTAAAGAAACATTATTTAAAAGTTCTCCAAAAAAAAATATATAAAATTTAGCTTTAATAATATAACGAAAGTATTCTTACGTTTTATGATAGTTTAGGGGTGTCCGGCAGAGGGAGGTCCTGGACTATATGTATGTATATAGACTTAAAAAATAAAATAAAAATTATATTATCTTGCAAACGCCCTAACAAATAAACACTGGTATGTATTTTAAAAAATTTTATAGGATCGTCTTAAAAGGTCGACGACGCCGCCGACACCAATAGATACTATGCATTAATAGCTGTTAAAACTTATCGATTTAAACTACGGAAAGAGCAATTTTTCAAGTCGTCATCACTTTATATCGACGGCGCCAACTATAAGAGGGGTGAATAATAACAATAATAAAGCTTGAATGTCGTGAAAATTGTAATTCTTGCTTCTTATACTTGTTCTTTTGTTTCGCCAGATGTTCAAAAATTAAAGATGAATTTGATTTATTGTCGAAACTGATGATAGATTATTTCCGACTATGAGGATCTAAACCCGCTAGATCATCAGATAATTCTAGCCGTTAAATTCCACTTTTTTCGGACTGCACCGTTTTATCAGTATTTTAGGACCCACGTATCAACAACATTATCTCATTTTTTTTACTCTTGCACGATTATTATGTTCAATATGGGTATTATATTCTTGGGGTGAAACATTTTTTGTCCTGAGGCCAACATAAGTTTCGTTTATCTCTTTTTGGTTAAAATAGTGATAAATTTTATTGCAAAAAACCGAAACAAAAAAATCCTTTTCTTAAAAGAATAGGCTAAGACAACTAACTCATTGACACTTTTTTCATAAATTTTGTACGAATGATCTAAAATGAGCTAAAATATACGACGTATTGCAGCCAACTTTTTTTTAAATGATTTCATACGCGGTATTGCATTTCATTTCAATAAAAGTTTTGTTAGTAAAAATGTCAATGTTTTAGCATAAACACGTTGCGGCCGATGTTTCCTATTCAGGGCTAAAAATATAAATTTTTTACTTTTTACAATATACGAGGGATTGCAAGCATAGTGCCGATTAACAGTCATATTTTATTTGTTCTGTTATTGCTCAATTGCATTTTCGTATAGTAATTGCGATCGGTAAAACACGAGCAATGATCGGCTAACAAAACGCCGAAAGTCCAAAAATTGTTGCAGGGCCTTTCACGATCTCTTCAACGAAATGTCAAATTAGTGAAAATAAGTAAAACAACTACTAAATAAAATTTTATTTGCATTAATTTAAGAATTTTTGTTCATGCTTCCCGAAATATTTATAAAAATATTCAAATGGAATTTTTTACTCTAAACAATTTTTATAAAACAATAAATAAAAGTAAAAAAAATTAATTTCAGTGTAAAAAAATAACGAGCGGTTTATTTTCATTTGAAACATAGATATCACGTTTGTTGTTTCTGTAGGGTTTCGTTAATCCCGCTTAGCTTCAGGCTAAGCTGGGCTGAGTTATCGAGACTATATAATTGTAGGAGCAGGAAACTAGCTTCTTAGTCCACAATAATAACAATTCTTCATTAAACACAACGATTTATTTCACAGTTCTTTATAACACACAATTATTTTCCTCTTCACGACTGTCTGTGATAGCTGCTCCCGCTCCTTTTATATCTGACGATGACTCAATCACTCTGTTCACGCTGTCCAGAACATGCTGATAACTCGTCTACCTGCGGTAGCTGCAATCGCTTGGGGGTATCACACCGCCACTCCTTTTGTCTGTCCTTTGTACTTGGGATTCGGTCACACTGCGGCTCTTTTTATCTTTCTTTTGTACTTCGGATTTCCGTCACACAGCCACTCCTTTTATCTGTCCTTTGAACTTGGGATTTCCGTCACAATATGTATGTCCCGCTCTGTAGGCGGTGGACATACGATATCAGCAGGTTTCCCGTTAAGTTTCTCACGATAGTGGTGTTTTGACAGGACTGTATTTTCTTCATCTGCGTATTGCTATAATTCGCCGTTCACATTGAAGGTCCGATCTCATTCCGCCGGTCCGATGTTTATTCTTACAATCCAGTTAAACTTACGGGCGTTTATGGATGCACACTAACAAGCTTCTAGTCTCGTCGCCCAAGATAAAACAATGGTATTAAGCAAGGCATTTAAATTGTGTTTTATTGCCTAATAGTAGATCCGGCTCCACGTTGTTGTGGCTTTCTGATTTTGTTCAATTTAGATTTTATAGTTGGTATTGTAAATAACGTTACATATAAGATTTGCTTTCAACGGATGAAATAGCTCCGAAAAAGCAATCGCAGCATATTAATGGGTCGGATACAACATCTAACGCATGGAATGAGAATCATGGTGGTGGCATTCATATTGCACAGCTCCGGGAAGTATCATTTACCCGACGGTGACATCGACTGTAAACACATCTGAGTCCAGCTGGATCAAACTATCTCACCAGGGTTCTCAAGTTGTCTTTGATAACTCTAATTGTTTAAGCGACGCGACTTAAAAAATGTAAATAACTGCCGTGCGCGTGGAATAACCCATCTATTCCCACTTTTGTTCCTTTTAGCCCGGATTTCGTTAGCGGATCGATCGCTTGGTGGTGGCCGTTCGAGCCAATGAAATTTCTATCTAAAACCTACAGTACTCGCGCGCGCACGGTAGACTTTTACGCGGCCTCTAAGTTGTTAAATCATAATTTCATTACATTCAGGTAAAAATAATATACGTTTGCATATAAAACAGTATTATTATATCGATGAAAGGGATTAAAGAATTTGTAAATTTATAAACAAAAATAAAAGTGTTCTGTTTATTTTAAATTCTGGGTCCGCCCGTTAGTGTCAAGTTCGAAGAGACTTCGGCGCCTAATTTTAACCATCCCACTGGTAGTTTAGGCAAAGGCGATTATGCTACTGAAGCAATGATTAAATGCATACAATGCAATTTGAACCACTGTGAGGTAGCCCAAGACCTACTCAAGCAAGCAATCTTTGAACAGTACCGTGCACCCTCAGAGGAATGAAGCTGGCTGCAGGATAAAAGGGGAAAAGCTGCTATCGGGGCATGTATTGACCTCCTCCTTGAACAAAGAGGACCTAGCCAGCATGAAAGCTTCATACATGCAAAAGTCGGAGGAATTCATATTTATAGCTGCTACTCTCCACCAAGTGAGCCACTAGAAAATTTTAAAATTATGTTAAGCTGATGTTTCCGGCAAATCATCAGTCATCATCGCTGGCGACTTTAATGCATGGACGGTAGAATAGGGCATTTCAAAGACTGCATGAAGTCAGGCGCTACTTGAAGCCTTTACTAACCTTGCCATGGTATTACTTAATCAGGGGGGGGGGGGATTAATACCAAAACGGAAACGTAGGATCTATGTACCGGAGTTTACCTAGATTTTTTCTGGCCAAGAGCTGTCACCCTGCTCCAAATCCCTTTCATCAGGACTGGCGTAGAAACCAACCCTGGTCCGACGGATTCTTTCTGCTGCGTGTGCCAAAGACGACTCCACCATTCTTCCACTCGGTTAGATGCAATCAGTACAATGGTTGGAGTCATCTTAAGATCTGTCAGGCCTTAAGATCCATAGGGAGTGGACCACGCGTTACGTGGCCTCATGCTGCCAGCGCTTTGCTTCGTCTCAAGCCTTCACGGCAGTGCCTTCAGCACAATTACCCACTTTGGGTACCTCCCTAGGCCTTTGCGGCCCAAATGAGCTCCCCGCAGCATGACTTCCAACACTCTTTACCAACCCCCAACCCCCAACCAGCTCCACCTCCCGTACAGGGGCTATCCAGCATCTCCTTGTAGCCCGCACAGTCTGTTCCGTTTGTCAGACCATAGTACGTTGGAATGTGACATCAGTCCAATGCAACTCATGCACTGGCTGGTGCCACTTTCGGCCGTGCTCTGTGAGGGGAGTGACACATATTGACAGGCCTCCCGACTTCGTTTCCGTGGACCACCGGACATTTGTTAACTTTAACAAAGCTAACTGGCCCGGCTTTACGGAATTTACTGAGAACGCCTTCAGTGCTTCCCCCACTCCCACCAACGTCCTCTCTGCAGAAAAGACATTCCGCAAAATTGTCGTCTGCTGCCGCCCGCTTCATACCTGCACGTCGCATCGCGGAAATCCGCCCTCATTTCCCCACCGAAGCGGCGGTTTTAGCGACAAGGCGCGACACGTTACGCCTGGCCGATCCCGGTGATCCCCGTACTAGGGAACTTAATGCCGATATTTGGAACAAGGTTAACATCCATAAGCGGAACAAATGGGAGGAACACTTAAGATCCTGCAATCTCTCCTCTGGGTTGACCAAGCTCTGGGCTACTGTCAAATCGTTGTCAAATCCGACGAGACGTGATGATCGGGTGGAAATTTCATTCGGTGAACACGCCTCGTCGGACCCGAAGAGGTGCGCAAGCTATTTAGCCGGCTTTTTACACTGCACCCTTCGGTTGACAAAACGAAACGACGAATAACCCGCCGTCTGCGCAAACTGCTGAACACCAGCTCGACGCCCGATTTCTCCAGGGAAGAGGTTCAGGGGGTTATCGCGAAGGCGAAAGCCTCCAAATCCATCGGCCCCGACGGAATAAGCATGCTGATGTTAAAACATTTGGGCCCAGCGGGAGCAGAATATCTCACCAAGCTTCTCAATCTGTCCCTGACGACTCTAATTATACCCGACGTGTGGAAACTAGGTAGAGTGGTCCCGCTACTAAAGCCGGGGAAACCCGCAAACAATGGAGACTCTTATCGTCCGATATCTCTCCTTTCCCCAGGAGACGAAAATTGAGGCCTTGCTGCTCCCGTCACTCACACACCATCTGGGCCCAGCTACACATCAGCAAGTGCACGAACTGTCTTAGTATCACTGGACCTGTCGAATGCTTTCGATACGGTAAATCATTCAGTGCTACTATCGGACATTGCGGATTCCTCATTACCGCGTAGGTTGAAGAGGTGGGCCATGAATTACCTGAGTGGTCGACGATCATCGGTTGATTTTCGAGGTCAAACCTCAAAGCTACGGATAATTAAATAAGAGGTTCCGCAGGGTGGTATCCTCTCCCCGGTGCTGTTCAATTTTTACATCTCGAGGCTTCCTCCACCACCAGAGGGCGTCTCGCTGATCTCATACGCCGATGACTGTTCGCTTTTGGCGTCTGGCCAGGATATTGATAGCCTTTGTTCTTCAGTAAACTGCTACCACGCCGACCTTTCCAACTTCTTCACTGCACGACATCTTCACCTACAACCAGCGAAATCCTCTGTCACCCTTTTCACCAGCTTGACAAAGGAGTACCGGATTGAACTCAATGTGAAGTTTGATGACGTTAAAACTCCGACTACGAACAACCCAAAGTTATTGGGAGTCATTATCGACAGCCTGAACTCCTTCACTCCGCATACGACTGCAGTTGCCACCAAAGGACAGACCCGCAATAAAATCCTAAATCGCTGGTAGATAGTACCTGGGGAAAAGACAAAGAAACGCTTTTGGCAACGCAAAAGGCAATTGGCCGGCCGGTCCTAAATTATGATGTACCGATTTGGACGACGTGGACTAGCGAGACGCAGTTGAAGAAGCTTCAGATATGTCAGAACAACGCACTTCGCACCGTGACGGGAAACCTCCTGATGGCGCCGAAGCCCATCTATGCTCCCTGTTAAGGAGCATAATGTTATGGTGTGTTAGTAATATCTCCTGGAATGCTACCGTTGGGATTATCCCAACAGACACTTATTGGAAGCTTAACCACAACTTAGGCACATCAGGAATGGAGAACTTGACTACCGCGACTCCGTATAGCAATATAGACAAGACCCGCTGGACAGGAAGACATACAGACAGGCCATAAACACCATTCATCGAGAGTCCGTTAGCTCTCTTCCCATGAATGATGTTCTCTGAGTCCAATCACCACCCGCGGCAGTACAAGAGCTCGAGCTGCCTCAAGAGCGTAACTCTGGCACAATTAATTAATTGTGGATATTGTAGCAGGCTTAACTATCCAGACTCGACCCTGGTATACCCAATACACTTCACCCAATTCATCAAACTCCCTCTCCCTCTGGTCCGAACCCGTCAAAAGCGGCGACAAAACCAATGACAAACGGCAAGGAGTAACCCCGATCACCTACGACTTCAAACCGCGTATAGAACTAAGCGTCATGAATACAACATCGTCCTAAAAAATAAGTAAGGAACGCTTAGCAACCAGTGTGTCCACAAATAATGAAGCACATAGTCACGGGACTTTCTCCGAGGCATCATGAATACAGTGCATCACATGAAGTGGTAGTTGATGTTGTCGAAATTCCACCGATAGTAACGCCGAAGTCCTTGCAGCAGTAGCGAAGATTAAGACAAAAAAATTCCCAGGCCTTAACGGAATCCCAAATGATGTTCTCGTACACATTGTTAAGAAACGGCCAGAACCTTTCAGTGAGTTGTACACGAAAAGTGTCCAAGAAGGTATTTTTTCGAAAAAAAAAAATGGAAGCGCCAGTCACAGGCTTTTGTGCATGTTAGACACAGCACGCAAGTTTTTCGATGCAGTCCTATGCGCTCTACTCCAAAAAAGGTGATCACGGCCTCCCGAATTGGCAATACGGTTTCCGTAAAAAACGTTCAACAAGCTGCTGTCTGTGATATTGCCCGTAATCCTCTCGAAGGCAGAAGATGGTTCGAAGGTTGCAAGCAGTACTGCTTTCAACTTTGCTAACTGGGACGAAATAATAACATCAGCAAAATATATGAATATTCCGAACTATCTAATACGCATAATTATGAGCTATTTTAGTGAAAGAGTGCTGCTATATGATACGAACGAAAATAACAGGAGGTGTGCCACAAGGGTCGGCCCTCGGTCCACTCCTGTAGAACATAATAAACGATGGCATTTTTAAAATAAGGAAACCGGATGGTGTATCTATCGTTGGTTACGCTAATATATAGCTTATGTAGTGGTATCAAAACACTTAACTGACGTATCACGTATATGCAATGAAACCATATTGTCCGTGAAAACATGGCTTTAAATAGCAGGTCTGGAGTTAGCAGACCACAAATCGGAGGCGTTGTTAATAACTATCTGGAAAAAGGTGGGAATACAAGTAAAAGAAGGTGGCTGCATGATAGACTCGAGCCCAGCTATTCAGTTCGTCCATCTTGATGTACGCGGCACCAATCTGAGCTAAAGCCCCATTGGTACCTGCGTACTTAAGAGAATCAGCTTCGGTACATAGATTGGCGTCACTAAGGGTATGTTGGGCGTACCGTACAGTATCAGACGAAGTCGCAAATCTGTTGGCCGGAAGATGTCCGGTAGATATAATACCTCATCCGGGCACGACTACTTCCGTCTCACAGGCCCAGCGTACGAAGGAGGTTGGGTTTAGTCCATAGGTGCCAGGAGGCAAATCTTGCATGCGGGTAGTACGGTTTACTCGTATCTATGAAAATTCCTTACCTACCGGGTCGTAACCAAATAAAATAAATTAAAGAAATATACGTTAAAAATATATATATATATATTTATATTAAAAATATAAAGTGTACTTAAGAATAAACGTATACTTATACATACTTACATAAATACGTAATCAAAATTTTAGTGATTTGAAATACAAAAGAAGAAAAAAAGATAAAATCTACATCACTTATATCAAACACTACATCAACAACAACAACACATCGGTCATCAGGACTACAAGCAGTAACTAGTAACTACTTGCCACGAGGTCAACAGCAACCACCAAACACACACACAGTCAGCATACATCAAAAAAGGGAAAGATAAAAAGAAAACTTTTTAATATATTATATATATAAATATAATAAATATATATATATATAAATATAATAAATATATATATATATATAAGTTAGCACATTGCACAGCGGCAAAGCTGAAATAGCAGTTTGACGATTCTTGGGAATAGCTCCCACGCTTGTTTATTCATTCAATTGCATTCCGAAATGGATACCCGATAGCGTACGTGACTGTGGGCAGCTTGAGCGAGCAGCGAACATTCACACATACAAACAAGCGCTACAAGCCACAGTTAGGAAATCAGGGTAGATAGTAAGCTTAGCAATAGTTAGTTCTGTTTTGACATTGAGGAAATAAAGTTGTACGAAAACTCAAAGTGGCGCCCAACGTAGAATTCCCACTACAACCAGAAAAACAATGCTCCTGTAAGTAATTGCTGAAATTTGTGCGTGTGATCCATTATAAGTGTAAAGGGAAATATCCTGTTGTGCTATAAAAAAAGAGAGGCTATTTTGATTGTGATTTTTTTTTTCAAATAAACAAAAATGAGTGTAACAAGAGAACAAGTCATCGAGATCTTAAGGCAAGAGAATGACCAGAGTAGGAGGGAATTTAACGCTCAGCTGGACGAGGTCAGGCAGACCCTCCAGCGCTTACAGCCGCCATCGGCGGAAAATAATATGCCAGCTGTAGCCAATGGGCATACAAACACGAATTTAATAAAATTTAAGGGGGATAATGCCGCCTATCCGGCCTGGCGTTCCGCAGCGGAATTCGCCATAGGCTACTACACGGAGGGTACAGAGCAGTACTACGTAGCAATGGGAATTTTTAGGGACAAGATAGTAGGTTCCGCGAACGCAACGCTCGCTTCTTTCTCAACTGTGCTAAATTTTAAAGCTATAATAGCTAGGTTAGATAAAACATATGCGGACAAAAGAGCGCTACATGTTTTAGAAACGGAACTCAGTGTCTTGAGGCAGGGAAATTTATCACTCTGCCAGTACTATGACGCGGTGGATAGGCATCTAACACTTATAACGAATAAAAACATACTGACCCATTCAAGTAACATGGAGCTTGCCACCGCGCTCAATGACAGAGCTAGGGAAAACGCACTAAGAGTCTTTATTTCCGGCTTAAAGCGGCCATTGTGTGATATCTTATTTTCGGTCAATCCTAACGATTTGCCTTCCGCACTGGCCACAGCCCAGGAGCTGGAAAACAACCGCATGCGTTACAATTTTGCTAGAACATTCGCGGCCAATAGTGTGACAACTTCAGATGGTATAAAATATCAAAATAATTATCCAAGTAATTCGCGAACGCCTAAGGACACTCCTACCCCAATAGATGTAGACCGCGGGTCTTCCGCTTTCCGACGTACAAAACAGTCCAACAAGGGTTTTAGGAAAGAAAATGCGGTAGGGGGACAACCCAAAAGGGATGCTAACCAATACCCTAGTAAACGGGAGCGCGAACAGGGATATTCAATGAACTCGCGAAAGCCCAAGGTACAACGAACAAACCTTTTAAAAACTCCCCAAGAGATAAACTCACCAGAAAAAGTTAGAGGGGAACACGATAGTGATTCGGATTTCGAGATCGCTTCCAAGACGAAGTTAATTTTTTCCTTTTCGCTCCTTCCCTACATTACAAAAAAGGCCTCGGAGGGAGGGGGGGGGGGGGCGCGTTGAGCTTAAGTTGTTGATTGATACTGGAACCTCAAAAAACTACATTAAAAATTTGGGTTTTCTAAAGGGAGAAACAGTTTAATGTTAAGTCAATAAATGGGTGTAATCTCATAAAGAGTAAATGTAGGGTTTTCGTTTTGGGAAGGGTCTCAACTTTCTTTATTCTTCCAAATTTAAAAAGCTTCGATGGTATACTGGGATATGAATTTCTCAAAGAAATTGGAGCTGAGATTGATACGAAATCAGAATATTTATTCTACGAAGGGGGTAAAGAAAAACTTAATAACGTCGAGTGTGAGCAAGTAAACTCCATATGTTTGGATAAGGACTCGGTCCCAGCTCTTGTGAAAGACGAATTTAATTCTATAGTTAAAAAGAATGTAAAAGCTTTTGCCGAACCTAACCTCTCTTTGCCATATAATACTACGGCCAGGGCTGGAATTCGTATTACTTCCTCGGAACCAATTTACACCCGATCTTATCCATACCCGGCTTCGGCGGCAGGATTCATTAATAGGGAAATAGAGACATTGTTAAAGGACAGCATTATTAGAAGGTCCAATTCGGCTTATAATTCTCCGGTCCATGTTGTAAATAAAAAAGACATGGACGAATACGGTAAACAAAACCTCCGCATGGTAATCGACTTTCGGAAACTAAACAAAAAAACGATTGCGGATAGATATCCCATACCGGATATTTCTACCATATTGGCAAATCTGGGTAATTCCGGATTTTTCACCACTCTAGATTTAAAGTCTGGATTCCACCAGATAATCCTCGAAGAGAAGGACCGCGAAAAAACAGCTTTCAGCATCAATAACGGCAAATATGAATTTAATAGGTTGCCATTCGGGTTAAGAAATGCGCCCAGTATTTTCCAACGCGCCATTGATGATGTCCTAAGAGACGACATTGGCCAAAGTTGCCAAGTTTATATGGATGATATAATCATCTTTTCAGGGGACGAAAGGTCTCATATTCAACACATTGATAGGATACTGAGTAAGCTGGAAAAGGCCGAAATGCGAGTTTCAGCAGAAAAGACTAAATTCTATAAGAACGAGGTCGAATTTCTTGGTTTTGTTGTCTCTCAGAGAGGGATAAAAACATGTCCAGATAAGTTAAAGGACCTAATTAACTATAAGACCCCGGAAACACTTCGAGCGTTGCGCTCTTTCTTGGGTCTTTCGGGATATTATAGGAGATTTATACGGGATTATGCGTCTATCGTCAAACCATTAAAAATGTATCTTCGGGGGGAGAATGACCAGGTGTCATCCCGCAAGTCCAAACATACCAAAATAGCCCTAGATGAAGAGGCCAAGCAAGCCTTTAAAAGGGTAAAAAGCATTTTAGCATCGGAAGATGTTTTGCTGTTTTATCCAGATTATGATAAAACATTCGAACTGACAACAAACGCTTCCTCTAGCGCTTTAGGCGCTGTACTATCGCAGAATGGACGGCCTATCACGATGATTTCAGGAACATTATCAAAAACAGAGGAAAACTATGCAACCAACAGGCGCGAGCTTTTGGCCATAGTGTGGGCTCTTAAAAACCTTCGACATTACCTATATGGAATTAAGGACATTGTAATATTCACAGACCACCAGCCTCTAACGTTTGCTATTTCAAACAAAAACCCCAATACCAAAATGAAACGATGGCGGGCGTTCATAGAGGAATTCTCATCAAAATTTTGTTATAAGCGCGGTAGAGACAACGTCGTGGCGGATGCTCTGTCTCGCCAGTTTTTGAATAACATGAGCGATACGGATGCCACAGCACATAGTGAGTCATCACTCTCAAACACAATTAAAACTATCCAATATCCAGTAAACCAATTCAAAAGACAATTCATTATAACTAACCACCAAAGCACAAAAATAATAATTTTTCAGAAAAAGATTCGTTATACTATAAATTACGACACAATAACAAATTTGTTGCAAAATCTCAAGAAACTTATAAATCCAGGTGTTACAAATGCTTTTCGTTGCGATCTGCCGACACTATCAGAGATTCAGGGACCCCTTATTGAGGCATTCCCTGGGGCTAAATTCATCCATACGGAAAAATTTGTGATTGATCTTACTAATCCAAATGACCACCGGGAAGCAATAGCAACGGAGCATGGCCGTGCTCATCGATCTTTGTCCGAAAATTTCAAGCAGATTTTGTCAGAATACTACTTTCCTGACATGAGGAAAATGCTCAAATCGACAATAGCAAATTGTAAGATATGTCTGGAAAATAAATACCAAAGGAAGCCCCCAAATCCCGAAATTGGGAGAACCCAAATCCCAGAACGTCCAGGAGAAATCCTCCACCTGGATATTTTGATTACCGGGAAGCAGCTATTCCTAACTGCCGTTGATAGGTTTTCAAAATTCGCAATAGTAAAGCCCATTATTTCAAGATGCACCATCGACATAAAGGAGGCTTTGCTCGAGATGTTGGGTATGTTCCAAAACACTAAAACAATTGTTACAGACAACGAAAGAGCGTTTACTTCAAATTTGATTAGATCTATGCTTCGCGATCATTTCGGTATAGAGCAGTTCTTTGTACCCACCTTACATAGCGAAAGCAACGGACAGGTTGAAAGGGTTCATTCAACCCTTCTGGAAATAGCCAGGTGCGTGAAGGCGCAGCAGCAAATAGACGAGGTGAAGGAATTGATTTTGCTCGCCACGTACAAATACAATAGAACAATTCACTCAGTCATAAATGCGAAGCCGATAGAAATTTTGCAAAACTGCCCGGTAGGAAAATTCGGGGAAACTAAAGAAAAAATATTAAGCGCACAAAATTCGGTGTTGAATAGATGGAACGGGAAGAGGATAACCAAAACATACCAGCCTGGGAAGAGGGTGTTCCTTCGGCGGAATAAGCGATTGGGAAATAAGTTTGAGAGAGTGTTCGTGGAAAAAATAGTAGAGCGAGATTTAGGGACAACAGTACAAATAGAGGGAAGAAAAAGCCATAAAAGTTATTTGAGATAAATCAATTTCAGATTTCTGCTTGCCATATTTTCCGGCACTAGGGCCAATTTAATGGACTACACCTCTTCGCAAGTTGTCACCATTCCCTGGGGAAATGTGGCCATTTATAACGAATTCATTTACCTCGTCCATACCACCAACTTGACAGACTACCGCCAGATAGCTTATGAAAGCCAGTGGTTCGTATCAAAATCAAAAAGTCAGATAGTAAACGAGAATATCTTAAAACAACAAGGGGAAGAAATTTTACACATCATCCGCACCTTGGAAATACCTAGAAGGATTGCAAGATCAATAGATTTGCTGGAGTACGCTCTGAAATTCATAGCCGGTACCCCAGACCATGAGGACTTTGAACTGCTTTTGACAAAATAAAGCATGTTAATAGAAAATAACAATAGGCAGATAAAAATTAACTCCGTTTTACAACATAGAATCAATGAAATAACGAGCCAAATCAACACACTTCGGGGAAATCGTACGGATTGGTTGTTAAAAGACGAGGAAACACTGCTTCGTGAGAGTTTGGTAAGAAGAAACAACCACATAATTAGCCAACTAAACAGATTGGTACTCTCTACTGTGTTGGCCAAAAGCAATATAATTGCTTTGGATGACGGCGAGATGGAGCATGCGTTCAATTTTGAGCAATTACCCTTTAGTTTAAGTAACTTACTTTTAGTGTCTAGAGTAAAATTTTTTGCAAAATTCGGATTTCATTCACTATGTCCTTAAGATCCCTAAGATCATAAATTTTTGTGAGTTTTTGAGAATTTATCCTGTAATCCATAACAATAGTATTGTAAAGCTAGAAACAACGCTTGCGGCAAAATGTAGCGATGGATTTCAGCCACTCGGAAACTGCAATGACACCCTGACGGCTAAAGTATGCAAACCGGCTCGCTCGAATTGTTTAAGTAAGTTGCTAAATAATAACACAGCGGCTTGTTCATCAGAATCAGTATATCACATACCATCAGTTCAAAAAATAGAGGAGGGAATAATTATTCTCAATGACGTGCCACCAACAGCAATATTTGATCAAAGGAAATTAGAAATTAAAGGAACGTATCTACTTCTTTTCCGGAATTCAATCACTATAAACGATACAATCTACGTAGCAGAAAAGGAACCAATCTATATTCAGCCACATCCTCCAAAGACGGTATCGATCAACTACCTGGAACACCATACAAGTTTGTCCTTGCCATATTTGCATAAAGTTTATATCGATAATATTTCTCGCATTCACGAGCTGAAGGAAGGCCTATCTCTACATCATACCTTGCTGTGGACAATTTTTTCTTTTCCTCCATTAATGATAATAGCAATAGCAATTTTTTGTATCTATCGTAGAAAGATATCGATAGCCAACAAAGCCCAAACTCAGAGGGCGGTTGAGGAAATTTTGGCACAAGTCGAGGGCGACTCGTCTTAAGAGGGGAGAAGTTAGCACATTGCACAGCGGCAAAGCTGAAATAGCAGTTTGACGATTCTTGGGAATAGCTCCCACGCTTGTTTATCCATTCAATTGCATTCCGAAATGGATACCCGATAGCGTACGTGATTGTGGGCAGCTTGAGCGAGCATCGAACATTCACACATACAAGCAAGCGCTACAAGCCGCAGTTACGAAATCAGGGTAGATAGTAAGCTTAGCAATAGTTAGTTCTGTTTTGACATTGAGGAAATAAAGTTATACGAAAACTCAAAGTTATATATGGCGGACAAAAGTCTACAAACACCCGCTGTTTTCGTTGAATTGAAAGTCCAAAAGGTTTATTGGAAACTGTAATGATAAAGTTTATTTCAATTACTTTCCGTTATCATAAAAAACCAACAAAAATAATTTTTTAACATAAAATATTGAAGCTATGACAAACAAAACGTAAATCCAACAATGAAAAAAGTCTACAAACAGTACATACATAACATATCTTAGCACAAAAACTTTGATTAATATCATGTAACCTGATCTTTTTAGTATTTGGTTGGTTCACCGTTTGCATCAATAACAGCTTGAAGCCATCGTGGCATTGAAGCTACTAAATTTATCAATGCTGAGGTAGTAATACTGTCACAAGCTTCAATAAGACGTTCCTTGAGTAATGCTGGGCTGGAAATCTGATTTTTTCTAATTTTTCGCTGAAAATTTCTCCCAGACATATTCAATAACATTCAAATCTGAGCTTTTAGGTGGTGTGTGTGTGCCTTGGAGCATGATAGAGCAACCAATTCTTAACAATATGGACCGTATGCTTTGGATGGTTATCCTGTCCAAAGATCCAGCCTGCGCCAAGCTCCTAACTGTCATGCGAAGGCTTCAGAATAGCTTCCAACAATGACTTATATCTTAACCGATCCATATTACCCTCAATAAAAACAAGCTTTCCAACTCCAGATGCCGCACCGCTCCTTAAACTATTACGTTGCCGCCACCATGCGTCACGGTTGGTACTATATTTTTGGAGTTAAATGCAGTGTTTTCTTTACTCCAAATTTTTTACTTTTCCATCGCTGCCTAATATATTGAAATTCGATTTGTCTGCAATCAAGACTTTATGCCAAAAATCCATTCCCTTGTCTAAACGTGCCTAAGCGAACTCCAAGCGAAGTTTACGATTTTTTTAGAAATAAAAAGCTTTTTACGGGGCATTCTATTGTGGAAGCCGTTATCGTTCAGTTGATACTAATGCGTTTAAACCACAACCAAATTCAATACTAGCAAATTAGAAAACATAATATAAAAAAAAATAGTAAAAAAGGGTACCTAACCGCCATAACAACACAGCATATCGACATAACTGCTAGTAAACCTGTGGTGTTTGTAGACTTTTGTCAAAGGCATTTTTGCGTTTTTTCACCATAATTGTTTTATTTTACGTTAGAGAATGGATTTGTTTTAATACCCGTGATTAGAAAAGATTTAATATAAAACTGTTTACCTACATTTTTCAGCAAAGCGGTTCTTTAATATCCGTAATTTTTTCTAGTTACGGTTTCTGAAATCCTTTTTTATTTCCAGTTTTAACTCTCACAAAAGGAGGGGTTAAGCGTCAACTTTTCTTGGCCGTTAATACGTGCATACATACATACATACATACAAATACACCCATAACTTTAATGCAATAAACGGAAAACAAAAAAATTCTAATTGCAGTTATACATGCCTACTTATGCAATATTCACATTGCATTTACATAGGTAAAGGGTGTTTTTTATAGAGGTATAGAATATATATAGAACTTTAAGTTGGCATTACTTTTCAAGATGGCGACCGATTTAACAGCAGTCAAGTGATTTATTCTCAGTTTGGTTTGGCAATTCATCATGAATAGACTCAAATAGTGCAATTTTATTTCGAAAATAATGGTTCTGTGCGGAAAACGTATCGCGCACTACGTCCATTTTATCGTCGACAAAATCGTCCATCAGAGCAGTTAATTCGATTAACCGTGGAACGTTTTCGCACCACGTTTACTCTTATTGATAACTCGCATCCCCAGAGACGCCGTACGGTGCGTACAAAAGAAGCTATTGCTGCTGTAGAGCGTAGCATTGAGGAAGACCCGAATGAGTCCATCCGCCATCGAGCACAGGAATTGGATCTGTTTCCATCCACTTTATGGAAGATTTTGCGGAAGGATCTTGGTTTGCGTGCTTACAAAATCCAACTCGTGCAAGAATTGAAGCCAAACGATCATCAAGTAAGGCGTAGATTCGTCGAATGGGCCCAAAGCGAGATTACCGTTGTTCCCGATTTTCATAAGAGAATTTTGTTTAGCGATGAAGCGCACTTCTGGTTGAATGGCTACGTCAACAAACAAAACTGCCGCATTTGGAGTGAGGGTAATCATCAAGTGTATGTTGAAACACCGTTACATCCAGAAAAACTGACTGTTTGCGTTTTATGGGCTGGTGGAATCATCGGTCCGTACTTTTTCAAAAACGATGGTGGCCAGAACGTTACAGTCAATGGTGATCGGTATAGAGCCATGATTACTAACTTTTTCATTCCTGAATTGAATAACCATGATTTCCAGGAGATGTGGTTTCAACAAGACGGCGCAACATCTCACACAGCTCGTGCCACAATAGATTTATTGAAAGACACTTGGTGACCGCCCAATTTCACGTTTTGAACCTGTGAATTGGTCTCCAAGATCTTGTGATTTAACACCGCTAGACTACTTTCTGTGGGGCTATGTAAAGTCATTGGTCTATGCGGATAAGCCACAAATGCTTGACCATTTGGAAGACAACATTCGCCGTGTTATTGCCGATATACGGCCACAAATGTTGTAAAAAGTCATCGAAAATAGGACGTCCAGATTGGACTACATCCGCGCCAGCCGTGGCGGTCATATGCCAGAAATCATATTTAAAATGTAATGCCACAAGATTATCTTTCGGATAAATAAAATTCATGTCAATCGAATAATCCATCGTTGTTTTATTGCAACTTAAAGTTCTATACCTCTATAAAAAACACCCTTTACATATAAATTTATCAAAAAGGTCTAAAATCCTAAACGTCTGCGTTGTCAGCTGTCTGATCTGGTTCATTAACCCAAAAGCACCGCAGTAAAAAAAATAATGCAGAAAATTCATGAAGTTGGAAATATTCACCACTTTGTTAAAGGGCGCAGATTTTAAAGAGCAAAAATAATTGTAAGTGATCCACTCACTGCATTGTTTCACTTTCCACTTTGTGTGATATTCGCTCTCGTTCGTGCAGAGAAGAATATATTGTGTGTGCTCTTTTTCTACATTTTCACACTCACCTCTAATTACTCTTTTGCTAGCTCTTATTGTTTCTTAACATATTATTGTTTTAAAAGCAAGCTGAGGTCAAAAACATTGGTACGCATATACACACACGTTTATACTAACTGCGCTGCTGTACTCAAACAGCGGTTTTTTTCTTTTGTATCTTTTTACGATTGTCCTATGCATACATATATACATATGTACATGTTAATCCTAGATTTTTAACAAGATACAAGATTTTTTCAATAACCCAATAGGGAATTTTTACACTGTCGTTACCCACCATATGGTCCATTGGAGAAACTACAAATATACTCCTCTGTGGGAACCATTGGCCCAACTCATGCTTTTACACGAACTTGGTGCGGCACGACCATTCTTCGTGTTATACCGATCGCAATCTTTACACGAAGTTACAATTACGCAATAAGTTCTATACTCATATACAGAAAATATGTGGAAATGAAACTGAGCCAGATTCGTTTCGCTGTTGAGCTCTGCTACGAAAATTAATATTAATATAAATTTATATGTATACAAGTGGACCCTAGCGTGCTTTGCTACACCTTTAAAAAAATCAAGAATATCTAATGTAAAATTGTATGAAGAAACGTCAAAATATTTGTTTTAATTAAAAAAATGTATTCTTAAAACAGATTTTTTTTAAATAAAATTTTTTTGTATATATATAGATTATCTTTTACTAACTTTTCACCAAATCAGATTGTATTCGCAACTAAAGAGTATGTTCGAATGTAATTTATCGCTTATACTCCAAGATATAATCCCCTGTAGGTATTCCATGGAGTAGTACTCGGGTGTTATGCAGAGGTGGATTATATGGTCCAGCCCTAGGACATCATAATGTTATATGGACCATATTTTTTGTATGGATTGGGGTAGGTTTTGGATTACTTTATTGTCCGCATGGAGTACTTATTTCACGCGTGCATGGAGTACTCGCTTTGTTTGCAGGATTATACCGACCGCAGTCACTACACGAAGTTACAATTGCGCAATAAGTTCTATACTCGTGTACAGAAAATGTGTGGGAATGAAACTGGGTTAGTTTCGTTTCGCTGGTGAGCTCTGCTATAACACAAAAGGCGTACGGAATTTATTATTATTACAATGCAAATATGTAAAGCAAATGCGCAAGCTAATAGATATTGTTACGAACTTGCTAAATTCACCTCGATTATTTTCACCCTTTCGAGTCCGATCACTGGATTACTAAACAAACTCCCAATATTTATTTGTTCGGTTTTTTAACCGTCAGGAATTTATTTCTAGTGTAATTACAATTTTCTTATTTAACAAATCTTTATCATACACAGTTATTATCTGCTTCACTCAGCTTATCCGTTTCTCAAACACACGCTAGGACTGAGTCTTCAACTTCATTCATTTCAAATAGCTGCTGCAGCTCCTTTTATACCTCAACATCGTGTATTCGCTGTCTACCCTTTTGTTTGTCCTTGGTATGGGTAATTTGCATTATACGGCCGCTTCTTTATTTTCTGTCCTTCCGGGAAATTTCATTTACATTGTCAACAGTTTTGTTTGTCCTTGGTATGGGTAATTTGCATTATACGGCCGCTTCTTTATTTTCTGTCCTTCCGGGAAATGGTATTTACATTGTCGATAGTTTTGTTTGTCCTTGGTATGGGATTTTCGCCACAATATTATATATTTATTAACAATAATATATTAATACAAATTTAATTAAAAAATATTATGTTTTACCAACTTTCACCAAGGCAAATGCAATTCGAAACTAAAGAGTATTTTCGAATGTAATTTTTCGCATATACTCCAAAATATAATCCCCTCCCCCACTCCATGGAGTACTCGGGTGTTATGCGGGGGTGGATTATATGGCCCAGCCCGAGGACATCACAATGTTAATTGGACCATATTTTTTTTATGGATCAGAACGATCAACGACACTGAAGATGGCAGAACGCCGGAGAATCAACTGAACAAAACCAATCGATTGTTGCAGGTTTTGGATTACTCTATTGTCCGCGTGGAGTATATATTTCACGCGTGCATGGAGTACTCGCCTTGTTTGCAGGGTCACGGCACACACATACATACATATATATCACCACTATTTTACACGTATCAAACGCACGTGTATAAAAGTGAAAGTGTTTGTAATTTTTTCCCCTGTTGTCTTCAGTTATTTTCCTGGTGATATATTTTTTACATACATATATACATCAAAAACTTTACAAAAGAAATTGTGATTTTTTGCAATGCACTTTGGTTTTCAATTATAAGCACGAATCGCGAACTATTTTCAATCGTAATAAACATTCGAACCTTTTTCTTCTAAGATTTAAATCGAGTTTCGTTTTTTTTTTAATGAGAAAGAGTAGCTTCTTTTGAACTCTCTAGTTCTAAGAGCGAATCCTCGCGCACTAGATCTAAACAAATCAACCCAGCTGCGAATCTTTTTACACCGCATAGCGATAATTTCATAAAATATTGTTCTAGATTCAGTGACTCACCAATCCAAGACCACACTGAATCATATTTACTTATAAAGAATAAGTCCTTAGACTAGTTTTGGGCAAAATGTTAGGCAGTTTATAACGAGGTTTGAGATAATCTCAGCGTATGAGATGATAATGCCGAAGATAGCGGATCAACTAAAATTAATTCAATGACCTTTTCGCGTGAAACGAACAACAGGAGATGCATCACCCGCATCACCCAATATAAGCCTTCAGGTCTCAGCATGTGATACAGAGACATTTTATGGGGATTATGAAGAATCACATCTTAGTGGACAATCAAGTAAAGATCCTCCTAACGTTATCCACTATACAGACCGAAAGCAGCGAGCAAATACAAAAACTACAAGCAACAATAAATGACTTTGTCCGCTTTACATTCGAAAGTCGTATATTTGCTCCTCGAAACTGCCCGAAACCTCATTATCACTGTGGGAGCAATCTCTTTCATCTTGAAAAGAATTGCCAACCTGGTCACAAATGAGCGATATCCTCACTTCTAGATACGAAGTGGTGGAACGTCTTAATTGGCTTCATCCAAGTCAAAATAAATCGAAACCAGTTGCCACCCAAAAGATCGCTCATTATAGATCCTTCAACAGAATACAATCATTTGTGGCAGAACAAAAAATGGATACCACATGTCCGTGCTGCATTTCCCGATACCCACTGAGTTAATGCAATAATTTTAAGAAAATGTCGGTTTCAAACCGAATATATTTTGCAAAGCAGAATCAACTCTGTAAAAATTACTTATCGTGAGGTCATTGCAGTAATGATTGTACGAGCAGGTTTGCATGTGTGCATTGACAGTTATGGGACCACTCCTTGTTGCACCTAAATGAAAAACCACATGCTTCAACCGCCAGCAGCCGTTTTCATGATTCTACTGCGTAACACGCCATTACCAGGTCGAGTTCTCCAGATCGACAGGCACTTATAAGCTCCAATTCAAGCGAGCAACCGTGCTGTTCTAAGAAACCACATATTCCATCATTACATGCGGGACATGATAGCAGAACTCTGCTTCCAACTGTCATGGTCGAAGTGGTACATAGAGGAGAATTGTTCCAACTTAGAACCTTAAGTGACCAAGGCTTACAAATAACTTTCATTTCCTCGAAAGTTAAAAAACGGTTGACCCTTCCTGTTGAACATTTAAAGTTCGAAACTTCTGAAACGGGTGGACACATCGTCCAAAACTCATCCAAACTTTGTTGCTTGACTCTGGTAGCATCCAAAACCAAGCAAAGGATAAAACCCCATGCCATCGTGCTACAGCAGCTAACGAGGCATTTTCCAACCTTTAATATAAGCCGTAACTGGCAACAGTTCAAAATCCTTGAACTAGCTGACCCAAATTGCCATATACCAGCTCAAACCGACATGGTAATAGAAATTGGTGCCATTCTCGACACAAGTAGAAGAAGTTTCAACCGAGACACTTGGTGCTTAATGAAAAGATTTTGGGAAGAGGAAGAAATTCCTCCAACTGTATAAATGTCATACGACATTCCATTCAAGGAAGATTTTCCCGCAAAACTCCCTTTATGCCATTCCCTGTTTGCAGCGCACGCTAAAGAAAGAGGGAGAGTTAAATACAATATACAGTAATGTGTTGTAAAAATATCTTGACCTCGACCACATGGAGTTCACCTACCCGCGTGTGATAATCTCCAGTGGCAAGTATAATTCTTTCTACTTGCAACATCAGGCGGTTGTAAAACCAGATAAAGTGACTACGAAAGTTCGAGTAGTGTTTAACACCTCAAGAAAATCGATCTCAGGCAACTTGCTTAATGATATTTTGCATACTGGTCCTACTCTCCAACCAGAACTCATGCTGCTCATTCTTCAATGGCGCATGTTTAAGTTTGTATTCAATGGAGATATTGAAAAACGAATCGTCAGATATTAATTCACGACGATGATAAACAGTTTCAGCGAATCATATTTCGCAAATCGCCTGAATCTCTTATCACCGATTATTGTCTGAAAACTGTTACATTTTGGGTCAATTGTGCACCATACCTTAATACCTTGCCATCCGTACGTTGCACCAACTTGCAACGGATACTGAGGGAACATATCCTTTGGCTGCACTGATAATACGAAACCATGAATATGTTCCAACACTCTGAATCTGCTGGTTTCATACTGAAAAAATTAACGGCAAATAATGTCACTATCCTCCATCCAAAGAGGATCTGCGCGATTCAAACTTTCTGAAATTCGAGAGTGCCTCCAAAACCAAAACTCTCGGTATCCAATGGAACGCTCTCTCAGATAAGTTTACATGCACAATTCTGCCAGCAAATGCGGTCACAAAGCAACAAATTTCCTCGTCGGTTGCAAAACTTTTTGACCCAGCAGGAAGTCTGTCGCCAGTTATAATTCAAGCAAAAATTCTGTTGCAAGAACTATGGCTTGACGGCACTGACTGGGATGAATGTGTTAAGCCCATAGCTCTGTCAAAATGGCACACTTTTGCAGAAAATCTGCCTGCCTTTTGCGTCCAAAAACAACTCAGTTTAGAAACGCGCAACACTTTTCTATGGTCCGATTCAGAGATCGTATTGGAATGGCTCGAGAAGCCCCCAGTCACATGGAAGACCTTTGTATCATACCGCACTTCTCAAATCCGAGATTATGTTCCAAGCGGTACGTGGCGTCATGTTTGCAAGCGGAGATAACCCCGCTGATTTTGGTACATACGGATGCCAATTTACTCTGGTGGCACGGACCGAAATGGCTCTCCTGTTATACTGATTCCTGGCCGAACTTAAAAGCCCGCAGTGCTTCCGACTTTCTAGATCGGGTTTCCTTCTTCTCTCAAGCGATTCTCGTGACTGCGTATATGTCCCGGTTCCAAGGCAACGCCCGAAATAAGTTCACGGGGCAATCTTTACTTACCGTGACTCATCTGACAGATTGTGAATGCCAACTCGCTAAGAAGCGCATCATCGACAGTTCTCAAACTCCCTAATTTCCTAGCGAGAAAGATGCCTTTCGAAATAATATACCAATTATCAAAAACAAAAAAACTCACTACTCGTGTTAAATCCAGTCTTGAACGAAGACGGACTTCTTAATGGTAGATTGAGCTACAATGAATGGCACCTAATCATCATCCCAACTAAATCGTTTGATGCCTGAAATGCTTAGGCAAGAGTTCTTTATTCCGGAGTTCAAACCTCTGATCAAAAAGTTCATTTTTCAATGTAAAGCATGTACGGTTTACAAGCAAAAAAACACGTATGCAAATAATGGCCGCTCTACCTCCTGAGCATTGCACATCCTCACACCCATTCTCTACAACGGGAGTTATTTTGCTGGGCTATTTTGATTCAAGGCTCCAATGCAGAGGTCGAACAGCTTTTTCAACAGCAATGTTGCGGCCTTTGTCTGCTTTGCAACGAAGGCAGTGCAACTTGAACTATGTTCACATCTGACAACTGAGGCAATTCGAGCAGCATTTGCACGTTTCGTCGGTGGATGAGGATACCTATTCAACAATGGCAAAGCGTTTATCAGCGCTCAACGCGACTTCGTTAAATTCCTTAACGAATGCTCTGCCAATATTGTCCAAAAATATGCTTCTCAAGGCATACAGGCGCACTACATTCCTCCCATCGTACCCCATATAGGTGGCTTATGGGAATCAGCAGTGAAAAGTTTTGAGATCCATTTTAAAAAAGCCGCTGCTTCCCATAAGTTTACGTTTAAGGAATTTGCAACACTACTAGCGCGAATGGAGGCAGTTCTCAACTCGAGAACTCTTTCGGTCGTGTTATAAGACACCGCTGATTTCATTTTATTCGAGGCGCACCGCTTATGGCCATTCCCGAGGCAAACACGGGCGACCTCTTATTGACCAGCCGAAGGGAGAAGATTGAAGTACTTCACCATGAATTTAGTCATCGTTGGAAAGAGGAGTATCTCAAAGATCTCCAAAAGAGATATAAATGGAAAAATCCAACGCGAGAATCTCAACCAGGCGACTTGGTAGTAGCCAAGGAAGACCCACCACCATCCACCGAGAGGCGATTTGGGCGCATTGAAAATGTTCGCCGTGGGCTGGATAACTACATTCGAGATTTGGATGTACGTAGCAAAAATGGCGCAAAAATGGCGCAACGCATAACAAATACAAAATACATATTTACCTTGTTGCTTGGAGATGTACCCGCGAAATACCAATTCACCGCACAAAGGTTAGGCTGTGTGTTCACGCTCAGCTCGGCCAAAACATTTGCAGAGCGTTATTCAACGTCCAAGGGCAAATACGGCTCCCGCAAGGAAACAAAAAACGCAAAGAAGCGCCAGCAACCACGGAACATCATCAAAAAGAAGACGCACGAGCATGCAAACCGCTTTTCGCTATCGGAGACACGATACGGGCCTTGCACAATCTGCAGAATGCATTAGGCAACTGCAGGGCGGGAAGCATGTTTAAGCACGCCGCTTAAACAAACTTAAAAAATGTATTTAACTAGCGTGAGTGTGGAATAACCCATATATTCCCACTATTTCTGTGCGCCCCTATCACGCGCCAATCCTTTTGTTCCTTATAGCCCAGATTTCGTTAGCCGATTGATCGCTTAGCGGTGGCCGTCCGAGCTAATGAAATTTAATTTTAATCTAAAACCTACAGCCCTCGCGCGACTCTACTACTCGAGTCAACAAAATTATGAAAAAAAATATTGTTTTATATTTTTCTGAGCAAGAGCTCTTTATTTGAATTCTTATAATTTACACCTGGTCTACATTTTTAAGCTTACATCTATTTATATTATTTCTAATACTGATGACAAAGGGTGTTTGTTAGTGATCAAATTTGTTATTGAAGGTTGTTTACAATGTTATCATATTCTTTTGATAGTTATAAGACAAACATGTTTGTTTGTTCATTATAGCTCATCAATAGGTTGTTTACGTGTATTGTATATTCTTAACAAGAATATACATGTTTATTTGTACATTATACTGGGCTATTCTACATTTGGATGACGTTCCCGTTCTCCGCTCCGCCAAAATCGTAATTAGATAATATGAGTTACGATTGAATCGAAAGAAGAAGAGAAAGAGAGAATACATTTTCGAAATCAGCTGGTTGCATGTGAATGTGTGAAATTGAACCAAAACAAAGAAAACAATTGCAAAGAGGTTTTGTACAATTAAAATATATATAAAATTATCTTTGTTCATAACGTTAAATGGAATCAAAAGCCTCGGCGATATTTCATGAGGATTGTGAGACAAGTGTCATCTATTTCAGATGAGTGATGAATTTTAAGAAATTTGGTAATCTTTTATATAACAAATTTCGTTATTTAGATTCAAAAAACTTAAAACTTAATAAAGATGCTAATGATAAGATTTTTTCACAAGAAACTCAATCAAGTGCTTTGACATGGTTATCTCCACCTAAACGAGTAGTAGCTGATTTGCGATTTTTTGGCTGTTACCAACATAGAGTTGGTCCATATTATAACATAGGAATGTGTCACACAACAGTGTTAATGTCATTACAAAATTTTCTCGAAATCATGGAGTCTTTTACTGATGGATCAACTGTATTCGGCAACGTTATTTCATGTTGCTCTTGTGTTGTATCAAAAGCCGCCATTACGTTCATAAAACTAAAAAAGACATCGCTATGACTTTTCCAATTATCAAAATCATGTTTTACTTACACTTTTGTTAAAATTATGTTATTTGAGTACACGAAAATATACAATCGAATTGTTCTCCCCCAACTAAATTACAACGTAAAAACGTAGCTACGATCGATATGCAGAATACATAGAATTGTATAGAATCGAAAAGTTCGAAGATTGATCGAAACGGAACGTAACCCAGAATACCAAATCGGCGGAACGGAGAAAATTTTGATTCGAGTCGAAATGCAGAATAGGGCTGATAGTTTATGTTATGTATGTAACAAGGTTTGTAAGTATTGTGTAAGCAATATACATCCCTGCCAACCACGACTAACCACTTTTACCCACACATTCACACATTTTTATTTTCTCACGAACACATTTACAAATTTTGTGATCGAATAGAGAAATAAATTTCCTTAACTTAGTCCTGCTAGAACAGCGAATCTAATAATAATTTGTATTCTAATAAGAACTGCGTGTGTCAGAGAAAGCAAAGAATAATCATAGGATTTTTCAAAGTTCTCACATGAAGCGAATTCATCCTCACAGTCATGGTTGCCATTCGAACTATCATGTACCAATTTAATTGTTAATATGGTGTATTTAGTAAACATCTGTTAATATAAAATTTTAAAGACTTATCACTGTTTCTTAATTACTCTAGCAAAAAAACTGAAGAATTTTTCTACGAATAATTGCAGTATTTTAATATCGAATTTACTCACTATCCTTCATATAATTTTGTAATGAATATTATATGAATCTCACAAATCGAAATAAACTTACTATTTTAAATGCAGAATTACATATTGTGGCGGATATGCGAAGCGAATGTGAGATAAAAGAGAAAAGCCGATAACTGAAATTATCTAGAGCGTGAATCGAGAACATAGCGACTGCCGCTCTTTTTTTTTACCTGAGGATGACCAAAACATTCTATTCACGTGCTTAAGAATAAGCTGATTATTCGTTTGCCTGTCGTTGCTGCAGCTACTTCGTTTATCCTTAACGACGTGGAATTTTCTTTACACTGTATACCCTTTTGTTTGTCCTTGGTAAGGGTAATTTACATCTTACTGCCACTTCTTATACCTGTCCTTCGTATTTGGGATTTTCGTCACAGTATGTATATTTTTAGGAGCAAATATGTAATAATTTTGGTGCATTTTCGATGCGTGAGTAGCAACAGTGATCACAGCCATCTTGAAAATTCACATGAAATGGTATCACTTCAAGCGAATACATACCATTGTGCTGTGCTGAAGTAAGCGGTAAGAAATTCAACGAAATTATTAAAATGATTTAAATTATTAATATCATTTTCATTTCAGATTTCCCAGGCGTTCTAAATTCATAGAGAGGCCAACACAAGTAAGTATTATTATAAAAACTGTGATCTTAATGGCAATAATTTATGCTCATATACAATTTTTCTTTCATTGCAGATTTGCTTACCGCAGAATTCGAGGATTTTCAATTACGCATATACAGTGAGTAGTTGTTTTTAAAAATTATTATTATGTGACGGTGATAATGAGAACAGTGGCTTTTGTTTAAATAATATGATGTGTATTTTTTTAAAAATAGTTTAAATAGTTGAAAAGTTATTAATATTTAAAGTTGTACTTTTTCATACATATATACAGGGAGTCTTCCTGTATATTGCTAACAAACAAACTACAAATGCTTGGCTTTATCATGCTTCGTGAAATGATCTATAAAATAACAATAAATATGCAAGCAAATTATATAAATAAAAAGTGTTTCGTGAATATACTATGCAAGTCAAAATCGGTGTTGGTCTGGCCCAGAGCTATTTTTTTTTAAAGCACAGCAACTATCAATGAAATACACATCAATTACACTTATTTTGGAAATGAACTCGAAACATTTTGAGTAATTTTAAACAAAAGCCGCTGCTATTCATAATTACTAAATTTATTTCGATGTAAATAAGTGCACTGTGTAAGCAAATTTAAAGTAAAAAGTGCAAGTTTCAGTGTTGAAATAAATTTTATATATATCAAAATAAAGATAATACGATTGTCTTTCTTTTGGTTATGAAATTGTAAAATTGTAAAAACCTTTTCTTAAAAATTTTTTCAGTTTTCAAATTCCTATAACCAAATTATACGCTGTAACTAAATTTTTAATTTCTATTATTATTATTTTATGATTTTTTAATGTTACATTATTTTCTAATATCTCATTTTTTATATTTTCAGATCATGTTTGCGGAAATTAGAAAATAAATTTTTTCAAATTTCCATATTGTAATTTTTTAATACAAATAAGTAGTTTATTATGTTCTGTGTACAAATATTCCAATTTAATTCTTCTTTATTTGATCTTATTAAAATACCAAGTATGCTAAATAATTCACGTGTGTAGCAAGACTTGTTATGTCAAATTATGTGTGTATATATATATATGTGTGTGTCAACTTGAAGGGTTGCATTTACATCCAAGACCTCCCCTGTTGAGTAATGATTCCCTCTTAGAAAACCTTCAGTTCGGTGAGTATCTTTTAACGGGTTTGCGTTGGCGTGTAGTCCTTCTAGGTGTTGAATGTGGTACGGTATTGACCTCTATTGTGGCTGGGGTTTGAGGTGCAGGTTCTACTGTGTTCAATGGACCTCCATTAGTATCGGTTTCAACATCTTTTGGTGTTTCAACTTCGTGCAGGCCAAATGCTTCTGCTAGCGAGAATTTGTTTATCGACTTTTCTGCCACAGTGTCTTCATGGGCGCGTTTGAAAATTTGGTTTGCATGTGCGCGGACGACTCTTCCGTCCTTTAGTCTCAAGTTGTACATTACCGCTCCAACTCTCTCTATGACTTGAGCAGGTTTCCAGTCAAACTTGTTATGAGAATGTATAGTGACGTAAACTTGTTGTTGTGGCGCAAATTCAGACTTCTTAGCTCCATGCTTTTCATTGAACTGCTTCTGCATATTTTGTTATTGCAGATTTGAGTTCGGTTGAGTATGTTTAGAACTGCTGGGTAATATTAGATTTAGTGGAATTCGTATGTTGCGTCCGAATAAAGCCTCGGCTGGTGATCTGCGTTTTGGTGTGTTCTTGTTTGGAGTGGATCGGTAACATTGTAGAAATGATTGTAGATTTTGTACTGTAGTACCCTCTCCATTTAGTTTCTTTAGTGCTCATTTAAAAGTATCGAGGAATCGTTCGGCTTTTCCGTTGGACATTGGGTAATATGGGCTGGATCGAAGGTGTTCGATTCCATTTTCTGCTAGGAAGTTTTCAAATTGTGCGCTTACAAACTGCGTTCCGTTATCCGAAAAGATGCATTTCGGTATACCCAGTCTGCAGAAAACTTCATTCAGCATTTCGAATGTTTTGCTGCTCGAAATACTTGTTGTTGGAATTATTTCGGGCCATTTTGAATACGCGTCTACAATGACCAAAAAGTAGGTATTATCTAATGGACCGGCGTAATCAACATGGAGTCACTCCCAAGCTGCTGATGGTGTAGGCCCCGGCTTTAGAAGCGTCTTTGTTGGTAGTTTTGCTGCTGATGCACATCTGTTGCAATTCCGTACTAATTTCATAATATCTTCTTCAATGTTCGGCCAGTATACAAAACTTCTTGCTATAGCTTTTGTACGTTCGATGCCAGGGTGTCCTTTATGTACTTGATTCAATACTCTTTTGCGTAGTTTTGTCGGAATAATTATGCGATTTCCGAACATAAGACATCCCTCAACCACGCTGAGCTCGTCTTTACGATGGAATAAATGCTTTATTTCGTCGGTGCTTTGTATGGTATTTGGCCATCCGCCATTTACGTATTGCATAACTGTTTGTATTGTTTTATCTTTGAGCGATTCATAAGAGACCATTTTGTGCGTGATGGGTAACTTGGCTATAGAGTCCAAGAGTATTTGAAAAAGTTCAGCTTCAAGTTTAATTGCTGCTATGACGACATCTTCTGATGGTGCAATGTTTTTATTTATTAATCGTGATAAAACGTCTGCATGCCCAAAGTTGTTTGTAGAGATATAGCTTATGTCAAAATCGTAAGCTAACAGCTTGAGTGCCCAACGCTGCAATCTGTTGTTGTGTTCCGTTTGTAAAGTAAATTTGCGCCCAAAAATCATGTTATGGAATTTGGTGAGCGCAAAAACTATGGCTAGGCCCTATTTTCAAATTGGCTGTATGCTTTTTCCGCTGCTGTAAGTGAACGTGACGCGTGACATATTGCTTTTACTGAACCATCAGGATACTCGTGTAAGATGCATGCTCCGAGACCGTAGTTCGATGCATCTGCTGCAACAATTATTTTCAAGTTAGGATCAAAATGTGTCAACAATAAATATGAAGATAAAATGTTTTTAAGTTGGTTGAAACATTCGCGGTGTTTGTGTGACCATGACCATTTTACGTTTGCTTTCAGTAGATCATCCAGCGGTCCTCGGTAAGTACGTAGATCTTTGATGAATTTGCCATAAAAATTGATGGCTCCCAAAAATGATCGTAGTTCGGATATATCAGTTGGTTCCGGCATCTGCGTTACCGCTGCTATGCGTGCTGGATCTGGTTGTATGCCTTCATCATTGATAATAAATCCTATATACTTTATTTGCTTGGCATAGAACGTGCATTTGTCGAATTTAAGTTTGAATCCGAAATCTTGTATACGTTTCAATACCTCATTTAACTTGCTATCGTGATCCTCTCTGCTTGTACCCGCTATGAAGATATCATCGATGTATGCTGCTACTGAATTAAGCCCAGACAACATGTTATCCATGATTTGTTGGAATATCGCCGGAAACGTTTTTACACCGACCACCATGCGGTTGTACCGGAAAAGTCCTAAGTGCGTATTGATAGTGAGTAGCTGTTTGGATTTGTCATCGATTTCCACTTTTAGAAAAGCGTCTGAAAGATCGATGTGACTGAAAAACTTTGCTTTAGCTAGCCATGTAAAAAGATCGTCAGGTAATGGTAACGGGTATTGGTGCATTTCTAGAGCGTTGTTTAGCCCTGTTGAAAAATCTCCGCATATTCTGACTCCTCCTGTTGCTTTCTTTGTCACAACGATGGGCGCAGCCCAGTCTGAGCTAGTGACTGGCGTGATAACTTGCATGTTTTGAAGACGTAATAATTCAGCTTGAACTAGTCCTTGTATGGCGTAGGCAACTGGTCGCTTTTGCCGAAAGATAGGCTGCTGGTTTGGCTTGACTGAAAGGTGAGCTTTTGCTTTTGTACACAATCCAAGTTTGTCATCGAAAACATTTGGAAATGAGTTTTTAAGTAGTCATATATTGTTGTTTATTACGGTGCTTTCATCGATGATCTTGTTGCATAGTGCATTGATTGGCTCCTTGTCAAGTTCTAAAGCTGCGATCCAGTCTAGACCTAAAACATTTAACCCTTTGACAGGCGTGACGTAGCATGTTGCCGATGTTTGTTTTCCCTTGAATTTAGCTGTACATGTGAATTGTGCTGATAATGGTAATTTGCCTGTTGCGCTATGTGCTGTGTTACTGGGTTTCGTAGAATTGTTTACGTTGAACTGTCGAAAATTACTTTCAGAAATTATTGTTATGTCTGAAGCAGTATCAAATTGAAGATCAATTGGAACATTATTATTTGCACGCTTATGTAAATACGATTGGTTGCGTTGATTTTCTTCGTAGAAAATATGCTGGTGATTTTTTTCTCTTCGCCTTGAATCTTTTTCTTTGCCTTGTCTGCGCTTTTGTAGTGTGAAAATTTTTGTTTTTGATGCTTGAGTGGTTTGCCAGATTCACAATAGCCTTCCTTGTGTCCCAAGTGGTTGCATTGCTTACATTTGTGTTTGCTGAATGGGCAATCATTTGCATAATGCATACCTCCACAAAACCAACACGGTTATATTGGCACACGCTTGTTGTTTTCCTTGGACTGCACTCGGTTGACTGTTGTGCGCGTCTCCTTTTTGGTTTCGATTAACGCTGTGTCTGTTTTTAGATTCACTAACCGCTTGCATTCCGCTGATAGTTTGTCGAGCGTAAATGTCTCGTCACTATCTAGGCGTGTTAGTAGTTTGGTTCTAACCTCAAAATCATCTGGTGATTTCAATCCCATGATAAAAATTAAGCATTTGACCTGGTCTTGCGTTAGCTTGTTTAGCATGAATGTTTCACATTCTTTGTTGACAGTTCCTGCGTAAGTAGTAAAATCTATATTACTATCTTTGGTTATCTGTAGGCATTGATATCGCATGTTGAATAATGATTTTTGCGAACCGAAAAGTTTTATGAGTGTATCCACAGTTTCTTTAAAGGTTAACTCTCGTGGATGTTTTGGCAAAATAAAATTGACGTATTTTGTGTGATCTGCTGTACTGAGCTTACGTAAAAGTAGACGGACTTTGGCTGCGTCATCGAGATTTGCGGCGTCGACTTCAAACAAGTCTTCATACCTTGCATACCACATGTCAAATGTGAGGTTATCGTCTGGGTTGAACGAAAATTCTTGTATGCTTGTGGATAGTGCTTCGATGCGAAATTCTGTGGAGTTTTTTACCCAGTGCTGGTTGGCAGGGATATGTAGTTTCTTTGACGTTTGATGCTTAATTGTAGTTGTGGATATGTACATACATATATAATCTTATAATTAAGTATATGACTAAAATTAGTATAATTATTATTATGGTTAGATTTAAAGTAAATTTCCAAGGATGTTGTTTAATTGGAATCACTAATTTATACATTTCTTGTATATTGGTAAGTTTAAAATCTGGCTCAGGATTTAAAATTTTTAATGTACCAACTTTTTTGTTCTGGTGGGCATGTATTACATTTTTTATTTCTTGTTCATGAATAGTTTGTATTGAATTGAATTGAATTAAATGCGGATCGTTTACTTTGAGTCCGTTCCATATGTGTTCATATAATAATGCTACTGTTATCTAATATTTGTAAGGGAAAGTTATTTTATTGGATAATATTACAGTGAGCATTTTGTTTTAATAATAAAAGTATAATACAATTGTCATTTCGTTTCTTTTTACATATACATTCATAGCTTTTGCATTTTGTTGAATGTATTATTACATAAGGCTAATGGGGCTAATGGAGTTAGATTATACATTTTGCATTTTTTCCTTATTACAGGATATTTGTAGATTGTTATAATAGCATCATGAAAGGTGCATATGCGGATGCCAGAATATTCTAATACATTTATTATTGGAATATCATATACTTAGTTTTTTATTACTTCTTCTAAATATATCTCTGATATTAAGTGCTCCAGAGAATAAATTTCCTGTTCTTGAGAAGTTAATGGTATTTTTAATAGAAAACATTTTACTATATTTCTGTAAGTATTAAATGATCAAAAATAGAAATTTTGTCATGTTTGCGTTAAATATTTTTTCATTATCTGTCATGAGATATTTGGAATTCGGATAAACTTATGTAAGTACTTCTCCTATGGTTTCGTTACAGTCTATCTTTGTGTCAAGTCTGCGTAAGAAACAGTATTTAGAGTATATATCGATGGAGATAAGATACTGCATGTTATTAATATGGAACACGTCCATTTGTATGTATTCTCCTACTCGTGTTGGTATTGGAGTTTTTACTACCCTGCAAACAAGGCGAGTACTCCATGCACGCGTGAAATTTATAATTCACGGGGACAATATAGTAATCCAAAACCTGCCACAATCCATACAAAAAATATGGTCCAATTAACATTGTGATGTCCTAGGGCTGGACCATATAATCCATTTCTGCATAACATCCGAGTACTCCATGGAGTACCTACAGGGGATTATGTTATGGAGTATATGCGAAAAAATACATTCGAACATACTCTTTAGCTTCGAATACCATCTGCTTTGATAAAAAGCTATTAAACATACTATTTATGGTGTAAATTTATATTAAAATTGATAATTTATTGTTAATAATTATATATTATCTATTAGTTTGCGTATTTGTTCTATGTATGTATTTTCATTGAAATAATATTAAACTCTGCACGCCTTTTCCGTACCAGCACGGCTCAAACAACGAAACGAAACTGACACATTTTCTGTATACGAGTATAGAACTTATTACGCAATTGTAATTTCGTGTAGTGGTTGCGATCGGTATAACACGAAGAATGGTCGCGGCGCACAAAGTTCGTGTAAAAACATGAGTTGGTCCAAAATTTGCCACAGAGGTGTATATTTATAGGTACTCCAATGGACCATATGGTCCATAAATGTTTGCAGGTTGTTTATTTGGTTGTCTTTCATATTTGTGCTATAAACATATTTCACAATCTACTGTTTCTTTATTTGCACATTTCTTTAATGTCGGGCCAGTAGTGGATCAGTAATATTTCTTGTGTATCATTTTCGTAATTTCTATGTATATGCTTATGTGCCTGTTTGACGATTTCACTTTGCTCATTTAAGGAAGTTACGTCAATTAATATGTGTTGTTAACTTGTTGTTGGGAAAGTGCATCTGCAACGACATTCTGGTGGCCAGGTTTATAAACTATTTAGTTTGACATCGTATTCTTCAATTAAATTTTTCCAATACTTTAATTTGGCATTTGGATTTTTTCTCGAAATCGAATATGTTAAGGATGTGTGGTCCGTGTAAATTGTTAAGTTTGCTACACCGTACAAATAATTTCTAAGTTTTTGTAAAGACCAGACGATTGCTAGTAATTCTTTCTCGTTTGTACAATAGGTTTGCTCTGTTTCATTTAGTGTGCGTGAGATGATTGCGATTGGGTGGCGATTTTGAGATAAAACTGCTCAAATGGCAAAATTGCTAGCATCAGTTGTTAAGCTTGCTATGTAAAGTACAACTATCTAGGCTAATTATCGGTCGTCCCTCGGCAGGGAATGCCAAGCCCTCCAAGTGCATTTCTGGCATGAAATAAAAGCTTCTCATAAAAATCCATCGGCGGCTCCGAGGCAGCTTAGAATAAACTGTACCTTCCTCCATTTGTTAGTGAAAACATCAAGACGCAAAACCACAAATTGGAGGAGGCTACTATGCGGTACAAAGAGCCAAATATATATATATATATATATATATATATATATATATATATATAAGTATACATATACTTATATGTATATATTCTATCTTATCTACTTGTATTCTATATAATACATATTAGCTTTAATTCAATAAAGAGACCCTAGTAGTCAGACTCTCAACAAAACAAAATGGCGTCAGGTGAAAATAACTAAAAAATTAGAAAAGTTAAAAATAAAGTCAAGTTAAGGTTAATAAAAAAAAATGTCTGTAACTGATGAAGGAAGTAAGTTCTCTGCAAATGAGGATAAACGACTGATATCGTTCGCTTCTACGATCCAGCCGATCAATTTAAAATCTACAATCTTTGCGAATGAGTGGAAAAATTGGAGCAAACAGTTTAAAGTTTTTTTGTGCGCCTTAAACCTGGAAAGCGAACCAGATGCGAGAAAAGTAGCATTACTACTTTATCACCTTGAGCCTAGATCGCTGCAAATCTTCAATTCTTTCAATGAAGATATCGATTTGATAAATAAATTCGCAAACGTCTGACTTTCTAATAATCGAACAAGGCAATGGGTTAAGAAGGAGCAGAGAGAAAGAAAAAATCACAACGACAGCACGATGCAGAGGACGATGATTTATTAGGTGTATTAGAGAGCCAAGTAAAAAAGCGCTCAACAACTAGGAACGAACGAGAATGGAACATCGTAGTCAACGTCAACAGCAAAGATATTAAATGTCAAGTAGATACAGGAGTGCAGGTAAATATAATTTCAATAGATCCTTTTAAATAATTAAATTGGAGTGGCTTAACAAGATTGAAAAAACAACATCCTAACATTCAGTGGTGAAAGACTACCAACACTAGGGTATTGTAATTTGTCTTTGCTTTTCAAAGGTGAAAATTATTCAACAGTTTTTCATATAATTAATAAGCATTGCAATTCTATAATCGTTCTAGAACAGCTGTTGAAATGAAATTGGTGCATAAGTTAATGTCATAAATCTTATTAATAAAAAGTTTGCAAGTTATTCCGATGAGTTTGAAGGTCTCGGCTTGTTAAAAAAGCAAACGCTTCTAAAATTGAATTCTTATATACAACCCGTCGTAGATCCCCTCTAGAAAAATACCCTTTATTCTTCATGAATCACTTAAAAAGAAACTCGATAGAATGGTTACTTTAAAAATTATTATGTCAATTAAAGAACCCACGGAGTGGATAAGCCCAATTGTTCTTGTCACAAAACCAAATGGTAGTATCCGCATCTGCCAAGACCCAATAAATCTAAACAAAGCGATTTTACGACCTCGTTTTTCTTTCCCTAATATCGACGAATGCAAGTCTAAATTCAGCGGCTCTTGAATAATTCGCACCTTCATTGCAAATTCTGGTGTTTGGGTGATTCCTTTACACGGAAAATCATGGAAGTTATGCACTTTCAATATACCGTTTGGCTGGTATAAATTTTTATGAAGGTCAGAAGGTCAAGGAAAGGGCACAGAACGCAGGTTTAAAGTTCAACAAATATAAGTCTCCTTTTTATAAAAAAGAGATTAAATTTATTGGTTATATCTTTAGTGAGCAAGGTGTAAAAGCAGATCAAGACAAAGTTACAGCAATATCTGAGTTTCCAACTCATCAATGTGTAGTTGAACTGCAACGATTTATGGGAATGGTTAACTATCTTGGATTTTTTATTGAAAATTTCTCGTCAAAAACCAAAAATTTGAGAGATTTTTTGAAAAAAGATATCCAGTGGCATTAGAAGAGTAGTCACGAAAAAGAACTTATTTATTTTTTTAAAATCACGCTAACTGCATCACCTGTATTAACATATTTTAACGTTAATCAAAAGTTAACAATGCCAGTGGACGCCTCGAAGTTTGCAGTACAGTTTATTTCAAGCCGTCTCCGAACTTCCAATGGTTTTTTATGAGCAGCTTTTATTACATGTCAGAAATACATTCAGAGGGCTTGACTTTTTCTGCCGAGGGGCGACCGCAATTAGAAAAATAAATTTTGTGGCCTGTGATGCCAGAATAAGTCGGTGCCATTCCTGGCAAAAGAAGTCTGATGAGAAGATGTGGTGGCGTCCGAAACAGATGTAACTTCTACCAATTTTTCTTTGTTGTATAACAAAATATTCAATTAAAAAATTTCTAACTAAATAGGCCTTTGAATACAGCTTATTACCGCAAACAATTACAAGCCGCATTAAACAATTCATAAATTTTCTATAATTTTGGATGTTGCTCGAACCTAGACTAGAACCCAGGCCTTTCGAATTGTAGTCGACTTTATTCCTCGTATGCACATACCCATCGTATGTACTGCTTGCAATAAGTCTACGCACGACATCAACCACTGCCCACAAACTGACTCATATAACACGCCTCTCGCTCTTGTATGAGAATCCTTCGAAACAGCCCGTTTTCGTGACGTTCCCTTAGATGAATTCGATAACTTAGACTAGTGTTGCCTGTTCCTAGGCGGCGTTCAGCTAGTCGTTACAACAACAACAACAACATAGATGGCTTAGCTGCGATTGCATTCACGATTGTGGAACGATGTCTACTGGAAGCATTTGATTGTAGGTTTGGTTGGTGATTTTTGGTTGTTTTTCCTTTTACCCGAATATATATAAATGGAATTGGGGTGGGATGTGTAATACATAGTGCATTTCTTAGGAAACTATTTTTAAAGGTTTGAGTTTTTTGGTTGACAATGTAATAAAATAATGTTAACAAAATTCTGGTACATGGCTGAGCTCGCCGTATTGGGGTGGTTCTTGCCCTAAAAGCCTATAAGAAAAAAAAAAACGGACTGACGGAATGCTATATATATATATGCTTCCAGTAGACATCGTTCCACAATCGTGAATGCAATCGCAGCTAAGCCATCTATGTTGTTGTTGTTGTTGTAACGACTAGCTATATATATATATATATACGTAATATATATAACGTGCTATTTCTTGTTTTTAAATACATCTTGAGTGAAAATGTTTCAAAGAGTCTTTACATTTTGTCTTTGAATTAAAAATGTTATGATTCCTTCACTTCGCTACTCTAATAATATTATCTTATTAAAAAAAAATTATATCTTTGAAATAAAAATAAGAAAACTAAATTGTAACAGTGGCATCATCTTACTAAGACTAAATTAAATGAGTTTAAGAAATATAATATTAAAAAGAGAAAAGCATACCTACATATATACATACATCTTAATTATGATGCATCAAATAAGAACAAAAAGGAAAAGAAATATGCAAAATAAAAGAGTGATCATATTCAAGAGCACTTACGTGTTGTGTGTGTTGTTCTCCAACGATGTCAGCAGGCGCCTGATGATTTGCGTGGGCTGGATTTAATGTTATGTTAATTTAACTTTAAGCATGCGCTTAAACTTAGTTCAATGGTTTTTGTTGTAATTCTTACTTAAATTTGTCTATTAAGTATATGCATGTATGTAGGTATTTTGCGATCTTTTCTCTTAGGTAAAAACCTTTAAGAGTATTTAAATTACGAAAAATTTGAAGTTATGCTTGAAAATTATGATAATGATATTGTGCACGAACAAACTTCTAAATATTTACAATTAATCATTTTACTTTAACTCTTGATTTAGATATAATTATTGAATGAAAACTATAAATGTAGAATACTTAACTAGATATATAATTCATTTTTCTTTTAATTTTATTATAATATATTAACTATACATTATAATTTAATTACAATATTAAGAATTTACATGATTTAGATGATTAGAAGAACTTTCAAATGTAGTTTGAAGTTATCTACTAAAAAATAAAAATTCGTAAATATGCATATATTATATTTACGAATTTTAATTTTTGTAAATTTTTTTTTACGATGTTAATATATATACATTAAAATATATATATACTTCTTTTCGTGGTTAAATTTGGATTTAGCTATTTGGATAAGTTAGGTAATTTCACCTAGCGTACGGTTGCCCATAAAGGTGGTATGAAGCTACCAAGGATGCCGCTCGTATGTTTTTGGAGCCAGGAGCACGTGTATAATAAAAGCGGGTTATTGGGAGGTGTACATCTCGTGTAAAGGAAAATGCACTCACGCACAGTTTATCGGACGGATGTCTTTGATTTTAATAGATTTAGAGCTCGTACGTATGTATCACCGCGCTTGGAACTGTCCAAGTTAATTCTGGTCGAACGATACTATTCCGTACAACTCTTAAAATTTACGTTTCAAAACACGTCCAGCCACGTTGAAGATCTCCATGAAAAGGCTCGAACTCGTTCTTGCGGAAGGAGATCTTGACATTTTTGTCATTATCTTGTTATATCCTAATGACACTTTTAAGTGTTATACATTAGTGTTAAATGGTGTTGTCACTTAACATATTAGAACTGATTGTAGTAGAATTGTAAAATATTGTAAAAAAAAAAATTTATTTGGAAAATAATCGCGCTCACAAAGCAGGTTTTCTATGAATTGTATGAACCTCACATTTATAGGAAAGCTGAAAAGGGCGACATGGTTAGCATGGTTGCAATTCCTTTGCATGATATGTACCTATAAGTTTTCCTCTCAAATCTTCTAAGACGTAATAAGATGAACCTAATCTCTCTCGTACCCTGGCTTTAAGAAAAGTGTTGGCCAACTTTGCGTTGAAATGTGTGGCCATGTTACTTTGAGCGAAGTTTCTGCGTTGGTCCTCTTGACCAACAATATATTTAATTTCTTTAGCTCGTAAGTTATAATGATGTTCGTTCCATTATGTGCGTTTTCTAAGTTTTCACGAGCATTATCGCGTATACTCAGAAGTTTGTCGGAACGTGTTAAAATTTCTCCTGCTAATCCTTCGGTTGTCACTTTTATCCTTTTCAGAAGTTCTTAAGTATCATCGTGTAACACCATATGATGACCGAATACCGTAAAATAAGGACTCTGTCCGGTAGATTGGTGGACAGAATTGTGAAGTGTCGCGTTTATGCTGCTAAGGTGATAATCCCAATCACGCTGATCCTTTTGAATGTAAGCTCTGAAAGCAGCATTTATTGAACGATTCACGCGCTCTGACGCATTACTCTGAGGAGAATACACAGCCGCGAATGTATGTTTAATCCCACATTTGGTTAAAAAATGCTACAAAATCTTTTGACCGGAATTGACTGCCATTGTCGCTTACGATGGATTTTGGTACGCCAAAAACATCAAAAACTCCTTCTTTAAGAAAGTTTATAATCGGAGTGGTGGTGAACTTTTTTAAACGACACAAAAAGCTGAATTTAGACATGTGGTCCAAAACAATTAAAATATCTATATAACCATTTTTCGACCTAGGAAAGGGGCCTATTAAATCAAAATACAGTCGCTGGAAAATTCTTTCTACTGGTATAATTTTTCCCATCGGTGGACGAAGAACTTTGGTTGGATGTTTCGTCATCATACAAACTTGACAATTGCTGACATACTCTTTCACCGAGCGATATAAACCAGGCCAGTAAAAGTAGCGACGAACTCTTTCGATAGTTTTAGCCAAACCACAATGTTCACTAGTCGGAACATCATGCGCATGTTGTATTACCTATGAACGTAGGGAGTTTGGAACAACCAGTTTCCATGCAGCACTCTCTTTAACTGAATCACCGGAGTAAAACTCAGTCCGATGATAAATAAAATTCTCTGCAACTTTAAAGTCAAGATATTTACATGCGTTCTCCAATAATCTATCCTTCAACTCTACATATGCTGATGATAAATTAATATCAGGTACATAATCGGCTTCGATGGAAGCAAGCAATTCATCTTCGTTGTGACAGCGGGACAGTGCGTCCGGTACAACATATGCGCTGCCTTTCCTATGTTGAATGGAAAACATTGAAATTGAAACTTTAAAGCCCAACGAGCCAAACGTCCGCTCAAGTCGCTTTGGTTCATCAACCAACGTAGGCTCGCATGGTCTATGATGATAGTAAATTCCTGTCCTTCAACATAAGCCCGGAACTTTTTTATAGCCAATACTGCCGCCTGCCGTGAATGTTTATGTTTCGTTACCGAGTAGTTTTGTTGAGCCTTATTCAACTTTTGCGACATATACGATATGGGAATTTCGACTCGTTGTTTAATTTCGTCAAAAGATATCTGTGCATCATTGGACCAGGTGAAAGATGTACTCTTCTTTAGAAGCTCGGTTAAAGGATGAGTCACTTCCGAAAAATTGGCTATAAATCTTCTATACCAACCTGCCATACCTAAAAATCTACGGAGCTGCCTTACAGTTCTTGCTGAAACTTTGCCTTTATCTGTTTTTAAGGTGCCCTGTCTCACAACCTACCCGAGGTATTTTACTTCTTTTAAGCAAAACTTGCTTTTCGAAATGTTGATCGTGAGACCAGCTTTTCAGATATGACCCGCTACTGCTTTCAATAACTCAATGTGTGCTTCAAAATTCTCAGATATCAACAATAGGTCATCTAGGTAAACAAACACTTTCTCCTTTAGGTGATACGGAATAACGCGGTCCATCAGCCTACAAATTGTCTGAGAAGCATTGCACAACCCGAATGTCATTACGGTGAATTGATACAGTGGACGATTTGGAATTGTAAAGGCAGTTTTCTCACGACAATTCATCTCAAGAGGGATTTGCCAAAAAGCATCCTTCAAATCAAGACTTGCAATGAATTCCGCTCGTGGTAGTCTAGATAATATACCCTCAATATGAGGTAGAGGATATGCATCCTTCACTGTTAAAGTGTTTACCTTTCTACTGTCTAAACACAGTACGTTAAGATATGTTTGTTAACATCTGTTTCAAATAAATCAGTTTCGCTAATAATATTTGTGGCAATTTGGAATACTTTCCAGAAATCTATTCCCATGTAAAGATTTTGAACTAGGGAAGGTATTAAAAAGAATTCGATCTGATGAGATTCTGACTTGTAAGTTACACTAAATTTTATAATTCCGACAACCTGTTGTTTCGCCCCGTTAGCAGTTCGCACAAAAGACTTTATTGATTTACTCCCTTGTTTTTCCTTAACAGTTCACTTGCAAAGTCACCGTCGATACAACTTACTGAAGCTCCTGAATCTAACAAGCCTAAATAAGTTTTATTTAAACTTTTTACAGATGCATAAGTTCTGAGAATATTTGTTTGTTGAAAGATCTGAGGAATAGAATTCGACTTAATTGTCGACCAATACTTGTGAGCTCTTTCCGCTGAACGCGTGCGTTTAAAAATCTTTTCACGTGTCTGTCGATAATATTTCAGTCGTTCATTCAATGGTTTTAAAGGATGTAATTGTGGCACATAAGATAACGTATTTTCTTCCTTTTTCAGAATTCTTACAGGGGTATTTAAATTTTCGGGTTCGATTGTCGGTTGGGATGCCTGCTCCTGTTGTCGGCATCCCTGACCCTGTTTTCCGTTACATTTTGGACAATTCGGTAGAAAAAAGGCAAACAGCCCACATCCGTAACAAAAGACTCGCCTTTGCTTAACACAACTTTTATAATTGTGACCTGTCGCAGTTCCAGCACTTTTGCAGTTCTGCAGGTTTTGATGGACGACCATCTTCGATTGCGCAAACTTCTTCCTTCGGAAGCATCTCGCATACTTCTATTTCTGACAATTGTCTTCTCTGTCCACAAAATTGTCTCGCTTGTTGAACCATGAATACCATGAATTTCGGCAAAAATTTTCCCTTCTTCGACAGGCTCTTCGAAGATCAGATATTGTTTGAATATCAAGATGAAGCAATTCCAATCGGATGTCCGATTGTAAATTTCGAATGACAGTCTCGACGATTTCACGTTCTGTCATAGGGCTATGCAGGCCATCAGCAATGTTCACAACAGAATCGAGATACATATGTTTCAAAAGACTCGCCATTATTTTGCTTTCTGTTGCGAATAGCCTTCTTAATGTCGTTATCAGTTCTGAAATCCTTAAAGTATCTACGCATATAATCACATATATCTAACCAATCGAGAACATTGGTGGAACGATGGTAACGCCAGATCCAACGCTTTGCTTTTCCTTCAAAGAGCACATGAACATTTTTGCATAACATGACAAAATTGCCTTGTAATGTTGATTGAGTCAATGCATTAACCCTGTATATAAATTCGTCCACCGTGATACTGTCTAGCGAACCATCAAAACATATTTTCCAACCTGATATGACTTTTGCCGCTGCCGACAAAGATAAGGCTTCCGCATCAGTACGAGACCATACAAAATTTCCACTCGGACTCCTATTCTGACCGGATACAACTGCATCTTAGGTTCTGACTCTACAAGGCTCAATGTTTTCGTTAAGAGGTATATTCAGATTAAGGTTACTCAAGTAATTTCCTAGTGAATCTGCTACTACCCTATTGATTTTTTCCCTCCACAGTCTTGAAGAACGCTCTTCATACGTCCTAAATGTGTCTTCAATCTTCCTTTGTATGCTATTACCATCAACACTCTGACTAAGATTAGGTCGTGGAGAACGTCACTGGCTTATACTACGACTTCTACCGGTGAAATGAGTGTAGGCAGGGTGTTGTACACACATTGCCTTCAGCCATTTCTCCGTTACATATCGAACACAATCCATGATGAATGCTCAAATTCGCCAAGTTTTCTGCGCTATGCCTTACAGCCATAATTCTTTGTCTTTTATTTTTGTAAATAATCAAAATTAGCTAATGCCGTAGAAAATAAAAAGTATTTTCTTAAAATAATCAAATTTAGTTTAATAGAAGCAGGGAAGTGAGAATGATTCTTTATAACCTTCGTTTGAAAAAAAAGAAACAGTTCGACTTGCATTTCCATTGGTAAGAAAAACAAAATTAAGATTAATTTTGCCTTAAAATAAACCTTATGTAATAGGTATCTAATTTCAAAAGAAAATGATAAATCCACATTACTGTATTCATTTCTCCCCTGTGAACTGGTTTTGCTGTCATGACTGGTTATGGAATCGATAAAAACTATTTGCCATAATTCCAAGCTCATGCAACAAGACATAAAAAAATGTTAATAAAATAAAATATGTATTTATGTACTGATAAAGTAGAGAAGGGTAAGTTTAACGATAACCGTTAAAATTAACTTATTCCACATTCCTTAAGATCGTTTGAACTTAAACAGTTTACACTGGTTGGTTAGCCAATTAGCTATTTTAACCTTAATTGTAACTACATTCCGAACCCAGAAAATTGAAAGTTGTAAGATTTAAATTAAATTCAGTGGGAACCCTAACGATACAGAAGGTAAAAGGATGGCGCAACGTTGGACACCATTTTGTAATAAAATAATGTTTACTAAATGTTGGTACGATATATAACTTTGTATCGAAAGCCCCGTACATGGCTAAGCGTGCATGCTAGTTTTAACGAGGTCTGAGCTCGCCGTATTGGGGTGGTTCTTGCTTGCCATATGTGTACGCGGATCATTATTACAAAGGATTTCTCGCACATATTGGAACAGAAAAAAAAATTAAACTTCATTCCCTAAAACAAAAAAAAAAAAAAACGGACTGATATATATACGTAATATATATATATTGTTACGATCTTGCTGATTAACCTTGATGATTTCCTTAATCTTTCGGGTACGACCTCTGGATTGTTAAATAAAATCGCCAACTTAATTTGCAGTCTCTTTATTTATAAAGACTTAATTAATGTCCTTTTAATTATTCGGTAATTCACAATTCAATTACAATTTACGCTACTATTTACAATCACTTGTATACAACTTTCACAATGTACTGTTTTTATTACTTTACTGTAATGTAATCTCCACGAGTTTAATTCACAACTGATTGCTGACTGACTCTTGCAGTCGTATGTCGTCCTTATATACTTGTTTGCTGCTTGAAAACGAAACCCCTGGAATAATCGCGTCGTTTACGATAATTGCCTCGTTTACGATAATCGTCGTTTACGATAATCGCTTCGTTTACGATAATCGCCTCGTTTACGATATAGAAAATGCCAGTTGTCGGCTCCTCTCTTTCATCTGTCATTCGCTTCGCATTTTCGCCACACTGCCCTCCACCTAAGTCTGATCGTCACGATCAGACACATTCGCTGTTCCAAACGCAGCAAGCCTCTTTAAGTGGATCACTTTTATCTTGCTTCCTGGTCTCCCAACATTCTGGATTCGATACACTGCGTCATTTAGCCGTTTGATTACCTTATATGGACCCTCCCAAACGCATTGAAGTTTTTGGGACAAACCTCTCTTCCGTTGTGGACTGCACAACAACACCAAATCTCCACTTTGAAAGCCTTCAGAGTTCATTGCTTTGTCATACCTGGCCCTCAATTTGTAATGGTTTCGTGGTTTTGGCCCTTTAGCTGCTATGCACTTTTGCAGTTAGCAATCCACTCAGCGATCGATTGACGACAAACAACCCAATAGAACCTCTGCTTGATCTTCTCCAGCATTTTCTTAATGCCTAGATGTCTCCACTAGGACCATTGTGAAATTCCTTAAGAATATCAGGAATTCTTAACCTCGGAATAAATATAAGCTTCCGAGAGCACTGGCCATCTTCACTTTCCCATACTCTATGCAAACAGCCAGATATCAACTCTAAACTGTTCCATTGTGCCCAGTATGCCTTCGCGATGGAACTTCCCTCTGCCATTTGTTCCTTACTTGGCCGTCTGTTCACCTCCAATCCGCGCATTACCAATTCCAAGTCTGGGTCTTCTTGCTGACATTTTCTTAAGTGGCTTGCCTCCCACTTTCCTGCTCGTGTAATTGTTATTCGCCGGACGTCTATTATGGCCTCAGCTTTTGAGCATCGTTTGCGTCGTCTTTCCTCTCTGTTGGAGCCCGACTGGTATTCGCGTGCGAAGTGACCTGGTTTTCCACAACTGAAGCACTTCCCAACTTGATTCTTGACACCAGAGCGATTCATTCCTTCTATCGACTTCAGAGTTTTCAATATTTCGGTCATCACATCTGGTGTTTCTACCTCCAAACGCTTCACTTTGTTGGCTGGCCTACATAGCAGTGCCGCTGCTTCACGTGTCTGAGCATACGCAACAATTTCAGCGAATGTTAACTTTGGATTCGCATAAGTCTCTCGCTTGGTGTACACGTCCTTAATTCCGCTGATGAACCTCTGGATTTTTAATCTTTCGAGATATTCAGCCGACGCGTGCCCTGTGGCTAAACGAGCCAATCTCTCGATTTCAAAAGAATATTCCTGCAGAGATTCGTCGTGTTTTTGGTCACGCTGTTCCAGCTCCATCTGGTAAATCTGCCTCCTATGCTCACAACCATATCGTCTTTCCAGGGCTCGCATTACTGCGCCATAGTTATCCCTCTCATATTCGGGAATAGTCAGCAAAATATCCGCTGCAGGACCCTTCAACGCAACAAATAGCGCAGCGGATTTTTCCTCGATGGTCCAATTATTTAACTCAGCCGTCTTCTCGAACTGGAGCTTGAAGATCTGTAATGAAGCTGCGCCGTCAAAGGAAGGTGCTTCTACCCACGGGCCGTTCATCGATCTGGCTGGACAATGCAACTGCAAATCTCGGACACGTCGCTCGAACTCGTTGATCTTGGTCTTAATTAACTCCTCTATTTTGTCTTGTCGCTCCTAGATTCGATCCTGTCTTTCCTTAAGTTCCGCATTGTCTTTCACAAGATTTTGCTGTATTTGTGCAATTGTTCCTTCCAAGGATGATATCTGCTCCCTCTGTTCAACCATTTGTGATGTAATGCTGGCATTCTGTGCATCCAGCTTTTGGGATATGCTGGTATCGATTTGGGACATGTTTTGTGAATTACGGGCATCCTGTGCATCCAGCTTTTGTGAGATTGCAGCCAATAACATGTTCATGTCAATACCCGCAGATGAGCTAGGGGCCTTTTCTTGAATCTTACTTGATGGCTGCTCCAACTCCTTCGCAGAATCAATAGCCTCTTCCTTGTCAACATCCTTCAAGGATACATCTTCATCCTCGCGGCGGAATTCGTTTTGGTTCAAGTCGATACCTTCGACTTCCATTGCTTCTCGTAGTCTCGATTGCAGCTCTGCCTTATTTCCAGTTGTAGAAAATCCTCGCTTTGCCAACTCCTTCTTGAGAGGAGGTATCGTCAAATCCTGAATCTTCACCATTTTTTAATTATTGTCCTCTGGAATTTATTTAGCAATCCCACTTCTGACACCAATTGTTACGCTTTTGCTGATTAACCTCGATGATTTCCCAAATCCTTCGGGTACGACCTCTGGATTGTTAAATAAAATCGCCAACTTAATTTGCAGTTTCTTTATTTATAAAGAATTTAATTAATGTCCTTTTGATTACTCAGTAATTCACAATTCAATTACAATTTACTTTACTCTTTACAATCACTTGTATATAACTTTCACAATGTACTGTTTTTATTACTTCAATTTAATGTAACCTCCAACGAGTTTAATTCACGACTGATTACTCTTGCAGTCGTATGTCGTCCTTATATACTTGTTTGCTGCTTGAAAACGAAGCCCCTGGAATAATCGCGTCGTTTACGATAATCGCCTCGTTTACGATAATCGTCGTTTACGATAATCGCCTCGTGAAAATGTGAAGCGAATGTCAGATGAAGAGGAGCCGACAACTGGCATGTTCTAGAGCGTAAAACCAGATGTTATCGTAACGACCCGATTATTGGAGGGTTTCGTTTTCAAGCAGCAAACAAGTATATAAGGGCGACACACGACTGCAAAAGCAATCAGTCATAAAGTAAACGAGTTGGAGATTACATTACAGTAAAGTAATAAAAACAGTACATTGTGAAAGTTGTATACAAGTGATTGTAAATAGTAGCGTAAATTGTAATTGAAATGTGAATTACTGTGTAATCAAGAGGACATTAATTAAATTCTTTATAAATAAAGAAACTACAAATTAAGTTGGTGATTTTATTTAACAATCCAGAGATCGTACCCGAAGGATTTGGGAAATCATCGAGGTTAATCAGCTAGATCGTAACAATTGGTGTCAGAAGTGGGATTGTTAAATAAATCCCAAAGGATAATAATTGAAAAATGGTGAAGATTCAGGATTTGACGATACCTCCTCTCAAGAAGGAGTTGGCCAAGCAAGGATTGTCTACAACAGGAAATAAGGCAGAGCTGGAATCGAGACTGTGAGAAGCAATGGAAGTCGAAGGTATCGACTTGAACCAATACGACTTCCGCCGCGAGGATGAAGATGTAGCCCTGAAGGATGTTGACAAGGAAGAGGCTATTGATTCTGCGAAGGAGTTGGAGCAGCGCCCTAGCTCATCTGCGGGTATTGGCATGAACATGTTATTGGCTGCAATTTCACAAAATATATCTGTAATCGAGGCCAGCATATCACAAAGGATGGATGCACAGGATGCCAAGATGTCACAAAAGATGGATGCACAGGATGCCAAGATGTCACAAAAGATGGATGAACAGAATGCCAGCATGTCACAAAACATGGATACAAAGTTTGAAGGATTAGAAGGAACTATCGCGCAAATACAGCAAAATCTGGAGAAAGACAATGCAGAACTTAAGGAAAGACAGGATCTAATTGAGAGCAAAGTCAACGAATTGCAAGTCGGCAAGACAAAATAGAGGAGCTAATTAAGACCAAAATCAACGAGCTCGAGCGACGTGTCCGAGATTTGCAGTTGCATCGTCCAGCCAGATCGATGAACGGCCGGTGGGTAGAAGCACCATCCTTTGACGGCACAGCTCCATTCTAGATCTTCAAGCTCCAGTTCGAGAAGACGGCAGAGTTAAATAATTGGACCATCGAGGAAAAATCCGCTGTGCTATTTGTTACGTTGGAAGGACCTGCGGCAGAACTTTTGCAAACTATACCTGATTGTGAGAGAAATGATTACGACGGATTGATGCGAGCCCTGGAAAGACGCTATGGTAGCGAACACAGAAGACAAATTTACCAGATGGAGTTAGAAAAGCGCGACCAAAAACCCAATGAGAGATTGACTCATTTAGCCATCGGACACGCATCGGGTGAGCATCTCGAAAGGGTGAAAATACAAAAATTCATCAGCGGCTTAAAAGACGTTTACACCAAGCGAGAGACATATGCGAATAAGTTAACATTCGCTGAAACAGTGGCGTATGCTCAAACACGTGAAACGGCGGCACTCATAAGCAGACCAGCATACAAAGTCAATAATGTGGAGGTTGAAACAGCAGATGTGATGACCGAAATATTGAGAACTCTGAAGACGTTAGAAGGAATGAATCGTTCTGGTGGCAAGAATCAGGCTGGAAAATGCTTTAAATGTGGGAAGCCGAGTCCCTTCGCACGCGAACGCAAAACGGGTTCCAGCATACAGGAAGGACAGCGCAAACGGAAGGCTGAGGAGGATAAACCATCAACTTCTCAGTCGTTAAACTAAAACGAGCCAGTATAAAGGGGCGTATGCTGGTTCCTGCAATTGAATGCCCCATAATTTGCGTCTCGAAAATTGGCAGAAAAACGAGCAACATTACTATTGGTGGATATGTGGATGGACGAGCGCGAATATTAACAGTGGATACGGGCGCATCACACTCCATCATTCGAACTGACCTGATCGCTAAAGAAGTGAGATTATTACCTGGAGCAATATTGAAAACGGCGACTGTTGAGGATACCCAAGTAGTGGGAGAAGTAACATGTGAGGGAACAATTGGGAATGTGATGGTGTTACACAGTTTTATAGTCGCGCAGATTGTGGATGAGGTATTCATAGGAGTGGACTTCTTGATGAATGAAGGTATCAAGATCGACTTGAATAACAAAATTATGGAGGTACCACTAAACATCGGCTATGATTTCACATACAGCAGCAAACGAGTGGTTTTAGAAGGCAGTGAACTGATTCCACCAAAGTCAGAAGCAGTTGTTTGGGCGAAAATTAATGGAGATTGTGGGACAAACAAATTGTGGGTTGTCGAAGCAGCACAAAATTCTACACCGGACGTACTTATTGGTAAAACCCTGGCTAAAACACAAAAGAATGGACGCATCCCAGTGAGAGTATTAAATGACTTCAGATCATCAGTAAAAATTCCTAGTGGAACTATATTAGGGCAATGTCAAGAGGTAGAAGCCAACATGGAAGAAGATATAAGTGCATGGACGCAAGGGTTGGAAGACAAGTACAAGCACAAGGCCAGCCAGATGATCCGTAAATACTGCAACATATCCGACAAGGATGGCAACAAACCAGGCAGGACCAACGTAGTGAAACATTGCATTGATACTGGTGACGCAAGACCAATTCGTCAAGCTCCTCGAAGCGTTCCACTAGCCAAACGTGACGCTGTTGGCCAAATAATCAAGGAAATGAGCGAAAGCGATGTTATCGAACCATCGGCAAGTCCATGGAGCTCTCCGGTGGTACTCGTGAAGAAGAAAGATGGCCAGTTGCGGTTCTGCGTGGACTATCGGAGATTAAATGATGTTACAAAGAAAGACAGCTATCCTTTGCCCAGGATCGATGATACACTAGACTCGTTAACTGGCACAGAATGGTTCTCAACACTTGACCTTAAGAGCGGGTATTGGCAAGTAGAAGTGAGTGAACAATATAAAGAGAAGGTAGCCTTTAGTGTTGGCAACGGTCTATGGCAATTTACGGTAATGCCACTTGGGTTATGCAACGCTCTTGCCACTTTTGAAAGATTAATGGACCATGTGCTCAAAGGACTACACTGGAAGACCTGTTTGGTGTATCTGGATGACATAATCGTATTGGGAAAGAGCTTCGACGAACATTTGAGTAATTTGGAAGAAGTTTTCCAGAGAATAGCTGGCGCTGGTCTTAAACTAAGTCCTAAGAAGTGCTCTTTATTCAAGAAGGAGGTTAATTACTTAGGTCATCAAGTAACCACGAAGGGCGTTTGTACTGCGAAGGAAAAAATAGAAGCAGTGAAGGATTGGCCGAGACCCAGAAATTTGCATGAATTAAGAAGTTTCCTTGGGCTGTGTACTTACTATCGCCACTTTGTTACGAATTTCGCCAGCGTAGCTCATAGTCTATATGAACTCACAAGGAAAATTAGATCTTTCGAGTGGAAAAATGAACAAGAGGAGGCTTTCCAAGCTTTAAAAGAAGGACTATGCACTGCACCTATGCTAGCGTACTCGGTTCCAGGTGAGACATTTATTCTGGACGCAGATGCTAGTGGTTATGGCATAGGAGATGTACTTTCGCAAGTGATTGATGGGCAGGAGAAGATAGTTGCCTATTATAGCCGGTCTATTGGGAAACCAGAGCGGAACTACTGCGTATCGCGGAGAGAACTATTAGCGTTGGCATTGCATTAAACACTTCCACAAATATCTGTATGATCAACATTTCCGCGTTAGAACGGATCATGCAGCGCTGAAGTGGCTACTACAGTTCAAAAATCCCGAAGGGCAGCTTGCACGGTGGATTGAGAGGCTGCAAAGTTATGACTTCACCACCGAGCACCGCAAGGGTAATACGTACGGAAATGCTGACGCTATGTCCCGTCGACCATGTAGTTTGGAATGTAAGCATTGCTCAAAAGCCGAGGGTAAGGAAGACATAATAGACGTCCGGCTAATGACAGTTACATCAGCAGAAAAGTGGGAGGCAAGTCACTTAAGGAAATGTCAGCAAGAAGATCCGGACTTGGAATTGGTAATGCACTGATTGGTGGTGATCAGACGGCCAAGTAAAGAACAAATGGCAGCGGAAAGTCCCATCGCGAAAGCATACTGGGCACAATGGAACAGTTTAGAGTTGATATCTGGCTGTTTGCATAGAGTATGGGAAAGTGAAGATGGCCAGTGCTCTGTTAAGAATTCCGGATGTTTTTAAGGAATTCCATAATGGTCCTAGTGGAGGGCACCTAGGCATTACAAAAACGCTGGGGATGATCAAGCAGCGGTTCTATTGGGTTGGCTGTCGTCAGTCGATCGCTGAGTGGATTGCTAACTGCAAGGAGTGCATAGCAGCTAAAGGGCCAAAGTCACGAAGTCATGGTCAGATGAAGCAGTATAACTCAGGCGCACCATTTGAGCGGGTTGCCATGGATGTAGCCGGTCCATTCCCTATGAGCAGACAAGGAAACAAATACGTTCTTGTGGTTATGGACTACTTTAGTAAATGGCCTGAGGTCTACCCAATTCCAAACCAGGAAGCGAAAACAGTTGCGGATGCATTCACTCACAATTGGGTTACCAGATACGGTGCGCCTATAGAATAGCACTCAGACCAAGGAAGCAACTTTGAATCGGCGGTGTTCTAGGAGATATGCCAGATACTTGGTATTCGCAAAACCCGAACGACAGCCCTGCATCCTAAATCAGATGGCATGGTAGAGCGATTCAACCGGACCCTGGAAGAGCACTTGCGGAAAGTAGTGGACAAGCATCAAGATGATTGGAATGTACACATACCGCTTTTCCTGATGGGATATCGGTCCGCAGTGCATGAAACAACAGGTCAAACACCTGCGAGGATACTGTTTGGTAGTGAACTTCGGTTGCCCAGCGATTTAAAATTTGGAATAACTGGTGATGCGGGAAGAATTGGGAAGGAAGCGTCTACTGTTCTCGAGGAAGAGTTAAGAGAGATACATGCTCATGTGAGGCAGCAAACTCAAATTATGAGTGACAAAATGAAGGCTAGGTATGACAAGGCGATGAACTCCGAAGGCTTCCAAAATGGAGATTTGGTGTTGCTGTACAATCCACAACAAAAGGGAGGTTTGTCCCCAAAACTTCAATGCAATTGGAAAGGTCCATACAAGATAATCAAACGACTAAATGACGTAGTGTATCGAATCCAGAATGTTGGGAGACCAGGAAGCAAGATGAAAGTGGTCCACCTAGAGAGGCTTGCTGCGTTTGGAACAGCGAATGTGTCTTATCGGGACGATCAGACTTAGGTGGAGGGCAGTGTGGCGAAAATGCGAAGCGAATGATAGATGAAAGAGAGGAGCCGACAACTGGCATTTTCTAGAGCGTAAAACGAGACGTTATCGTAAAGAGAAATATTAGATTATTCTAGGCGGTTGGTTGCGAGCACACGACTGCAGAGGAGTCAGTCACTAATCAGTCGTGAAGTAAAAGCGTTGGTGTTACAAAACCAAAATTGACAAGGGATGACGAAAATTCGTACCCATATAAATCTAGTATCCACCCTGTCGGAAAAACACAAAACCAAATAAACTCGTTGGAGTTTACATTACATTGAAGTAATAAAAACAGTACATTGTGAAAGTTGTATACAAGTGACTGTAAATAGTAAAGTAAATTGTAATTGAATTGTGGATTACTGAGTAATCAAGAGGACATTAATTAAATTCTTTATAAATAAAGAAACTACAAATTAAGTTGGCGATTTTATTTAACAATCCAGAGATCGTACCCGAAGGATTTGGGAAATCATCGAGGTCGATTCAGCAAGATCGTAACAATATATATATTGTAACGAACTTGCTAAATTCGCCTCGATTACTTTCACCCTTTCGAGTCCGATCACTGGATTACTAAACAAACTCCCAAGATTTATTTGTTCGGCTTTTTAACCGTTAGGAATTTATTTCTACAATTTTGTTTTTAGCCAACGGCTTATTTTACAATTATTTATACACACTTATTATCTGCTTCACTCAGCTTATCCGTTTCTCAAACACACAGCTCACAGCAGTGTTAACTCCACTAAGTTGTCTACTCGTCTCCTCTTGTGATAGCGGCTGCCTCTCTTTTTATACCTGTAGATGACCTAACCATTCTGTTCACGCACTTAAGGATAGGCTGATTGTTCGTTTGCCTGCGGTAGCTGCAGGTACTCCGTTCATCCTTAACGACGTGGAATTTCCTTTAATCTCTCTACCCTTTTGTTTGTCCTTGGTGTGGGTAATTTGCATTATACAGCCGCTTCTTTATTTTCTGTCCTTCCGGGAATTGCATTTATATCGTCAACAGGTTTGTTTGTCCTTGGTATGGGATTTTCGTCACAATATGTATATATTTATTTAATTAAAAACAAGAAATAGCACCTTATATATATTACGTATATAAATATTTTTTTTTTCATTTTCTCTCAAGATGTATTTATGCATGTATATATAAGGTGCTATTTCTTGTTTTTAAATACATCTTGAGAGAAAATGTTTCAGAGTCTTTACATTTTGTGTTTGAATTAAAAGTGTTATGATTCCTTCACTTCGCTATTCTAATAATATTATCTTATTAACAAAAAAAAGTATATCTTTGAAATAAAAATAAGAAAATTAAATTGTAACAGTGGCATCATCATACTAAGACTAAATTGAATGAGTTTAAGAAATATAATAGTAAAAAGTAAAGTAAAGCAAAAACAAAACAAAATATTAATAGAAAGCGAAAGAAAAAAAAATGCAGTGAAGTCTACCTTAACTGTTACATACCTACATATATACATACATCTTAATTATGATGTATCAAATAAGAACAAAAAGGAAATGAAATATGCAAAATAAAAGAGTGATCATATTCAAGAGCACTTACGTGTTGTGTCTGTTGTTCTCCAACGATGTCAGCAGGCGCCTGATGATTTGCGTGGGCTGGATTTAATGTTATGTTAATTTAACTTTAAGCATGCGCTTAAACTTAGTTCAATGGTTTTTGTTGTAATACTTACTTAAATTTGTCTATTAAGTATATGCATGTATGTAGGTATTTTGCGATCTTTTCTCTTAGGTAAAAACCTTTAAGAGTATTTAAATTACGAAAAATTTGAAGTTATGCTTGAAAATTATGATAATGATATTGTGCACGAACAAACTCCTAAATATTTACAATTAATCATTTTACTTTAACTCTTGATTTAGATATAATTATTGAATGAAAACTATAAATGTAGAATACTTAACTAAATATATAATTCATTTTTCTTTTAATTTTATTATAATATATTAACTATACATTATAATTTAATTACAATATTAAGAATTTACATGATTTAGATGATTAGAAGAATTTTCAAATGTAGTTTGAAGTTATATACTAAAAAATAAAAATTCGTAAATGTGCATATATTATATTTACGAATTTTTATTTATTTATTTTTTATTTTTATGATGTTAATATATATACATTAAAATATATATATACTTATTTTCGTGGTTAAATTTGGATTTAGCTATTTGGATAAGTTAGGTAGTTTCACCTAGCATACGGTTGCCCATAAAGGTGATATGAAGCTACCAAGGATGCAGCTTGTATATTTTTGGAGCCAGGAGCACGTGTATAATAAAAGCGGGTTATTGGGATGTGTACATCTCATGTAAAGGAAAATGCACTCACGCACAGTTTATCGGACGGATGTCTTTGATTTTAATAGATTTAGAGCTCGTACATATATATCACCGCACTTGGAACTGTCCAAGTTAATTCTTGTCGAACGATACTGTTCCCTACAACTCTTGAAATTTACGTTTCAAAACACGTTCAGCCACGTTGGAGATCTCCATGAAAATACTCGAACTCGTTCTTGCGGAAGTAGTAGTGGCGTTGCCACTTAACATATTAGAACTGATTGTAGTAGAATTGTAAAATATTGTAAAAAAAAATTTATTTGGAAAATAGTCGCGCTCACAACAATTTGGCACAGTTTGCTGTGGATGTTCTGCAGTATTCAATTTTCGATCTGACAAAGGCTATGTAAAAATGGATGCAACTTTTGGTCTTAGTCCTACTTTGGCGGTTGTAATTAATTTGAAAAGCTTGGTGTTCTTTTTAGAATATTCTATTACGTAGGTGTAGTGTTCGTTGGATGTCAAAGAAGAACTTATCTCCCTGTTTAAAAAATTTATGTTTTTGGTTTGTAAGATCTGTAAGTTGTTAACAGTGGGTGAATTTGATTTTAGCTTACATTCTCTGTGTTGCTGTTTCAACACTCTTTCCAGGTGGGAGTAGCTGTATTTTTTAACGCTCATATATATCTGTGCTTAAAATATACATATATGGAATTTTAGGGACATACATATGTATGGGCTTAAAAAACTACGGCTAATATACAAGTAATGAATGTGTCGTGAAATTAGCATATATCGGTATTTTTGTCCATTATATTATGTAGAGTCATTATGTAGATGTTAAACAGGAGGGTGCAGAGGGAGCTACCTTGTGATACCCCTCCATCAATTTCTATTATTTCCCCCGCCAGTTTTAAATTACTCCGTGCAAAAAAATTGATTATCCCTTCTATGTAGTTCTCTTCAAATTTCAATGTGTTAAGGATGGTACGTAATTTTCTTATGCCAACACAGTTGTATGCGCTGCTTAACTGCTACTATGTAGTTTTTGTTGTTAAGTGCTGTTATTTCATGCAGTACAAAATTTACGGCCTTGATGACTGTTTATTCTTCTATACGCAAAGGAAATGTAGGGATGTCACAGGATTCTAAATGGTCGCCTAGTCTTTTTTAAGCCTTGATTAACATATTTTAAGAGTACTGAAATTAGAGCTATCGGTCGGTAATTTTGGTAATTTTTTTGGTATTTTTTTGGTACAGGAATAATTTTTATTATGCGCCAACTTTCTGGAATTTGATTTGTTAAAAATGTGTCATTGATTGCAGTGCGTACGTTGTTGAGGGCTTTGTCTGATATTCTAAGCTATAAAATTGAGTTTTGTTATTTTAATGGCCTTACTTTCTATTGTAATCCGAAAGTGGAACTGCCAATATTCAACGCAGAATTACTCTTGCTCCTTTGGACTGAGTAGGCATTTGAAAAGTAAAGTCCAATCTCGATGAATCAAAAACCAAACTCTAAAAGTCACTCATTATTTCCGTCCTGCTGTATGGTGCAGAAGCGTGCACTAGGAGCATTCGAGAAAAAGCGAAAAATTTATGGTCCTTTGCGCTTTGGGAACGGCGAATACTGCAGACAATGAAAAGATAGTCATGTCGTCCGAATAGACAAAAGCGTTCCAGCTTTAAAAAATTCTATGCAGTACCCGCACATGGAAGCAGAGGAAGAAGAAAGATCAAGTTCAGGAAAAAAACTAAAATTATAGCGGCTAAGATCGCGCACGCGGTGTCTGCGCCAATGCAGTAGTAGTTGGTATTGTAAAGTTGATAGATAAAGAATAAAGAAAAGTTATAATTGATCTTTAACTTATGCAAAATAATAAATTTCTCATTATATTATTGATCTAGCTAGGTATTTGTTTGTACATATGTGATTTAAAAATTTAGTGTTTAAATATTACAACGGCTGAGGTAGCACTACATACATTCAGGGAAGTTTGAATATGAATATCTTAAGTTAAGGAAAACGCCACTACTCTACATATAAGTGTTTCAACCGCTATGGATGCAACAGCTCCGTAAAACTCCAAAGCAACCTGCAGCCGCAGCTTATTAACATCATACCCATTTTCATCATACTGTCGATCTGAGATCACCCTATCAGAAATAAATTATTCTATATTTTAATCTGAGCAAAAAGCTATCAGCATACTTAATTCCAAGCAAATCGATCATAGTTCGTTCTAGGAATGTGATATATACATTTATCTGGCCATAAAGATACCTTCCTCCAAAAATTCAACCAAATTGAATTTTTTTTTCCTGAAATTGGTCCTTGAAAGAAAAGAATGTCTAGTAAACAAATAATAAATTCGATTTTTTTCAAATAAATCGGTCTACTTTCTGAAAGAAAAAGAGATGCTCATGATAATCTAATAAAATTTTTAGAAAATTAAACCATAAGTAAACTAAACTGTAGGTCCTTCATTTGTGAATTATTCTTACCTTGTAGTGCTTTCTTAATATTTTAAAATTAAAATATTGTTTGTATATGTTAAATATAGGGTGTTTTTTATAGAGGTATAGAACTTTAAGTTGGCATTACTTTTCAAGATGGCGACCGATTTAACAGCTGTCAAGTGATTTATTCTCAGTTTGGTTTGGCAATTTATCTTGAATAGACTCACGCCTGAACAACGCTTGCAAATAGTGCAATTTTATTTCGAAAATAATGGTTCTGTGCGGAAAACTTATCGCGCACTACGTCCATTTTAGCGATGTTTAGCGATGAAGCGCACTTCTGGTTGAATGGCTACGTCAACAAACAAAACTGCCGCATTTGGAGTGAAGGTAATCCTCAAGTGTATGTTGAAACACCGTTACATCCAGAAAAACTGACTGTTTGGTGCGCTTTATGGGCTAGTGGAATCATTGGTCCGTATCATTGGACGTAGTGCGCGATACGTTTTCCGCACAGAACCATTATTTTCGAAATAAAATTGCACTATTTGCAAGCGTTGTTCAATTCGTTGATGATGATGAATTGCCAAAGCAAACTGAGAATAAATCACTTGACAGCTGTTAAATCGGTCGCCATCTTGAAAAGTAATGCCAACTTAAAGTTCTATACCTCTATAAAAAACACCCTTTATATTATGCACATTAGTAAAAGTGTATAGATATTGAAATAAAGAGATTTAAAAATTTTAATAATGGGAAATTTTTAGGAGAGTTGCAACTTTTTGGAAAATTTAAAATACATAAAATTGTTTTGATAATAAATGATACAAGCAGAAAAAAAAAATGCAAAAATATTTTTTCAGGCGTGTACCTGAACGCTTTATCGACTTAGATGATATCTCGTGTGTGCAGAGATTTTGAAAACAGTTAAATTTATAGCTTAACAGGGTTGCCACCTGTTTTAAACCTGTTTTTATTATTATTTAAATTTACAATTCGGCAGAGTTACCACCTGCCTTGATTGAATTTGGAAGATTGATAACGTAAAAGAATTATTACCATACGGGTATCAAAAAACACAATTTTCAATACTATAGAAATCTTATTTTTAAAGCTGTTAACTAGAATATTTCTGTTGAGGAAAACATGAGCCAGAATACATTTTTAGTATACAAAGCCTAAGGAATTAAGTGATTTAAAAGCATATTAAAGTTCATTTTAGAAAATTATTATAAAACTATTTTATAAGAAAAAGCATTGATAGCTTAACTCAGTGCTTGCTGCGTTACAACTCAATAGCTTTCACGTTTTTCGCTGTTACTTTACAAATGCAGTGAAGTCTGCATATTCTAATTACTCTCTGTTTAAAATAATAATATTTATTTTTTGATATGTGTTAATGTTTAATCTGAAGTGATGTGATTAAGTAAAAAAGTGAAGTAAACATATTTAAAGTGAATGTGTGGTACTTGAAATTTTAAATTTAATTACGAAGCCTTTTTAATATCTTTTTTCTGCAAGTATGTTAAACATAATATGATTTCAGTTACTGTTGCATTATATTCTATTAAGTTCTTTATTCGGTAGTGACTTCATCAGTTAAAATAAGTGATCTCATTTCGATGTGTTGCTTCTTGTCAAGGCAGAAGTCGACCGCATCTTGCAACATTTGTGAATCAAAGCCAAGTGAAATGAATAATGTAGAGAAAATTAAACAATTTAAGGTAATTTACACATACATATATTTAGATTTTAAACGGTAATCTTGAAAATTAACAGTTCAATCATCATCATCTGTTTGCCACTGAAAAAATATTTCATGTAGCAATCCATTCTATGAAAACATAATTCTTCACTACATTCTAGGTATATTTTATGCATATTTTTAAGCGGAAAAAGAAACATACATGAAATGAGAAAAAAGTGCGATTATTTTTGTGTTTTGTCAAGATTTTTTTGTCTAGATTGTGTCGTGACGGGATAATGTTTTTCGGAATTTGGTCGTGTCTGGATTTTGTAAATTTCAATAAGTTAAAATTAATTTTTATTTGAATTTCATATAAATTTATATTGTGGCGAAAATGTGAGGCGTAAATCGAGAACATTCGTTATAGAGAACGATTCGATCATTCCAGGCTGTGACTGCGAACAGCCGATTCTGTATATAAGGGCGAAACTCAACTGTAGAGTCAATCAGTCGTAAAGTAAACGCGTTGGTGATTACGCTACAGTGATGTAATAAAAAATATTACATTGTGAAAATTGTAATACAAGCGATTGTAATTAGTGAAGTGAATTGTGAATTACTGAGTAATAAAAGGACATTTCATAAATTCTTTATAAAATAAGAAACTGCGAACATAGTTGAAGACTTTTATTAACAATACAGTGATCGCAAAAATGGTCCAGATTCAGGATTTGACGATACCTCCTCTCAAGAGGGAATTGGCAAAGCATGGGTTGTCTACAACATGAAACAAGACAAAACTAATAAATGAGGCCTGTGGTGAATGGGTGTAACAAGGAAGTAAGATTACACGTACAAGGAAAAAGTTTGTAAAATGCGCACCCTTTTAATAAATTGCCCATGTCAGAATTTTATCCACTTTTAAAAAACTCTTGCTCAAATTGCTCAAATTACCTGGTCTTTCGCTCAGTTTTGGGCGGCAGGGTTGATACACCAACAAAGGAAACTTTGTTGTTCATGACTCTTCTCAATGTAGAGAAGCCCCAAATTAATGAAACCGCTATCCGGGGTATTTAGCATTTACTGTCAAAATCTTGAAATTAGGAATACGTATGCAATGTACAAAATACATATGTATGTATAATGAACTGTGCTACCAATTGAAAAAAAAAACATTGTTCTTACCATTTTCATTTCATTTAGTTTGCCAGATAACAAATAAGTTATAGTAATTTCAAAGATTGTTTTTTTAAGTTTATTTCACTTCAGTTTTTAAGAATATTTTTAGTTCAACAAAACTGCGGAAAGCATGCAAAACACCTTCTTGATTTAGTTGTTGTTTAAACCTTAGCATGTTAGCAAAATTATTTCCAGTGGGCAAAGAGTTATTGGTTGTGCCGTTCGCTACCCGATCCATTGTAGTCTATATTGGTTTCTATAAAGTTTTTTTTTTCAATTCAAATCAATCCCGCCACGCTTTAATAAAGAAAAATTATGTTGTACTCTGGTTACTTAAATTGAACATATCAACATATGACCGGAATAGTGTAATTTCCTTCTGAGAACCATCACTGTGTCTTATTTGGCGTAGGCACAGCTTATGCGATTATAGCCGAATAAACAACAATGTAAAACTCGTTCCTTCTATTCGCTGTTTGGAGCCAGTTGGAAATATAAAGTGAAATCAAGTCGCTCTCCTAATCCTCCGAACGGAGTGGGGATCTTCCTCTTCTTCTGCTTCCACCAGCGGTTATTCAATAGATACTTTCAAAGTTGAAGTGCTTTCATCCATTCGGATGACCTGACCTAGCTAGCGTAGCAGCTGTCTCTCAATTCTCTGAACTATATTAATAATGCCGCTGTATAACTCGTACAGCTCATCGTTCCACCGTCTGCGGTATTCGCCGTTGCCAATGTTGAAAGGACCATAAATCTGCTGCAAAATTTTTCTCTCGAAAACTCTTAAAGCTGACTCATTGGATGTTGCTTTCTAGATAGACGATTTCGAAGTCATGACTGCCAGCAGTGCCGTGGGAGCCGTGCTATACTGTTTATTTATTGACACGAGATATTTTGTCTTCACCTCGTTCACTATCAGACCCATTTACTTCGCTTCTTTCCTTCCTAGCTTAGCTTCTCTCTTCTCTGCTCTCGGTATCTATCCTACCCCGCACGGGTTTTAGTCGATCGCAAAGATGCGAGGTAGGCAGTCTGTTTTCTCACCACTGAATCCCGACATTCCTCATCGAACCAGCTCTTCTTCTGGCACTGTTAAAAATCAATTGTTTCTGAAGCGCCAAGTAAAAAACCTGCTGGCTGTCTGCTGTGATTGCAGCTTTTCGACGTCGAACCTTCCTTATGTTTGTTGACATTCTTTGCTGCACAGAGGCGGGTGTATATTTTCACTCCGTCCATCGAACGAACGCACATCTAAAACACTCGACACATATCTTCCGTCAATAATTACGATCCGGCGACAGCCATGTAACTTAATGATTTTTCGGGTGCAGGAACCTAGTACCACACAGATCCACATTTCCGGCTCCGGCGAAGTCGATCAGCCTTAGGTCGTTTGGGAATGTTTCGTGGTGAAGACCGTTGTGCAAGAATACCTTCTATACCCACCTTGGAGTTAAAATCCCCTAGCACAATTTTGACATCGTGGTGGGCGCAGAGCTTATAAGTGCGTTCTAGGCGCTCAAAGACAGCATGTGGGGCCTAATGATATTTAAGTTTTCACTACTTGCCTCCGCTGGGCCCACCATTTTCTAAATTACTTTAATAAAAAAGAACCTTTTTTTAATTAAAAATTTTTCTAGGAAACTCTCAACAAATGTGCTGGCGATAAAATTGCTTTTTGCTTACCGAGCATGATGTATTTTCTGTTTTCGCGAAACTCTTGCTCGTTCTTTGCAGATGATGCCAATAGCCTTCAACAGCGTAAGCATACTATCTACGAGTATAAATAATTGAAGTTGGAAAATGATTGATGGTGTGATGGTGTTAAGGCTTCTGCAAAAGTATGCACAACATAAACAGCTGCGCGAAAATTCGGTCAACTCGACGCAAAAGCCAAGCTAGCAGTCATAAAGGGTTAAGAAGCCTGCATCAACTGAAAGTAAACATCATGGTGAAATCTCGCAGTTCATCATCGTGTCGCATATGCCAACGTCGTCATCACACTCTTTTACACGCTAGTTTCAACAATTAACCAAATGAACCCGCTAACAACGAATCCAATCAACACATCAATATATCTTCGTACTACGCCGATTCCGAACGAAACCGCTGAAATATTAATACATGACTACACTGCAACATTTAAAGTGGGTACACTGATTGTAACTAAAACTACTAATGAACTTCCCACTACCGCTCTGCCCGCCGCACAACATGTTCGTAATCTACCATTTGCTGATCCACACTTTTCCAAGCCTTGACCAGTTGATATTTTGATCGGTGTAAGGACCCCCAAAATCCCAGATGTTGGAGGCCTTACAACAAAACATATATACATAAATATCTAGTGTTACAAATATATATAGGGTGTTTTTTATAGAGGTATCGAACTTTAAGTGGGCATTACTTTTCAAGATGGCGACCGATTTAACAGCTGTCAAGTGATTTATTCTCAGTTTGGTTTGGTAATTCATTATGAATAGGCTCACGCCTGAACATCGCTAAAATGGACGTAGTGCGCGATACGTTTTCCGCACAGAACCATTATTTTCGAAATAAAATTGCACTATTTGCAAGCGTTGTTCAGGCACCGAGCCAAAAGCTCGATCAGCAAAAGTAGTTGCATTTAAGCAACAAACATCCGGTATGCGCCGATTTAAATCAATCGCCAAATCTGCTGACACAAATAGACGTAGGTTATATTAAGGAAAGATTTAGTAATTAAGCTATGAGTTGTAAGTTGGAAGTAAATGAATAAAGGTCTCTTGACCAATAAAAATTTAATTTTTTTTAATCGTCAAATTTTTCGGACGATAATTGGCGCCCGATTCAAATAAGCTTGACAGCGTCCCACGAAAGCTGTTATTATTAATTGCCGCTCGAAAAAGTTAAAGTGCCACGGAATACTAAGTTACAAAATAAATTGCCACGAAAAAACTTTGAAGTACTAAGCTACAAAATGAAGTGCCACGAAGAACTTTGAAGTACTAAGTCACAAAAAAAGTGCCACGAAAAAGCTATGAAGTGCCACGATAAGAAAAAATCAACATAAAGAGGCGTGAAAGGGAACGTGGAACTTCCCTGACGCCCCAACGACAAGCCAGACAAAGCCAGCCCGGACAACAACAACAACTTCGTCATCAGCAAGGAGCAAGCCTAGTGCCCCCCAGTATCTAATGAAAAAACGACCAAGCACACTTGCCGGCAGCCGAATGCAGCTGAGATTACTGTAAGAATACATATTTAAGAAGATAGATAAGTAGATTAGATAGTAGATTAAAAAAATTAGGTATCTTAGCTAGATTTTTCAATAAAATTAAATATAAATTAAATATAAAAACAATCTTATTAGGCCACCAGTGCTAATTGCACCCCCAACAGCCCCTGCAGCCGCAGCACCTTCAACCTCAAACCCCCAAATTTCCCCAGATTTAGCTACTCTCATTAGGAGAATGACTAATGAAACCTTACAACCCAATGGACCCCATCTCATCCAAAATGTCCTTAATAATAACAGCCCCCCTATAACAACAGACCAAACAATAGAGGAACAATTTAGGAACAATATGAATGAAATGGACAAAATTCCTGACGTAGTACGATCACTACGGGAATTCTCAGGAAATGCCTCCGAATTTAGTTCATGGAAGAAGAGCGTTGAACGTATTTTGAGGATATACTTCCCAGACTCCTAGGCATAAAAGAGCCGAAGTGCCTTCCAGAGGCCCCACACCTTTGCCTCAAATTGGAAAACCAAAACTTTAGAGTGCAGCATGCAAACAATCAAATGCTAAATCCACAATTAACCCTCAGAAATCAAACCTTTAATTCTTCTATCCCTAGACAACAGCTTCCCACTCGACGATATGTGCAACCTACAAGCTCACAATTCCCCCAAACAAGATTCTACCCCAAATTAGCTCACATACCTCACCCTCATCAAAACTATAGGCAACAAAATCTTAATCCCTATAGCCCCCAACAAAACCCAATCAAACCCATAAAATAGATACCAACCACAAAATCCCTATTACCAACCACAAAATCCCTATTACCAACCACAAAATCCCTACAATCAACCGCAAAACCCCCACAATCAACAACAAAACCACCCCCCTCTACGACCACCTAAACCACCCCAACCTATGGAAATAAGACAGCTAGTGCAAAAACATCGCAACTATTCTCAGAACCAAACGAAAAACTGACGTACACAACAAAAGTTATAGCAGAAATTCGGACAAACTCGGACACACCCATATATTCCAAATCCTACCCATACCCCATCAGCCTTAGACAAGAAGTTGAAAAACAAATAAACAAATTACTAGAGGACGGAATCATACGCAAATCAAGATCTCCCTACAACTCACCCGTCTGGATTGTACCCAAGAAAGAGGACGCATCAGGCGAGAAAAAATTCAGAATGGTAATTGACTACAGGAAGCTTAACACAGTCACAATCGCAGATAGGTATCCAATACCAGAAATAAATGAAGTACTTTCCCAGCTAGGAAAGAACAGCATTTTTTCTGTTATTGACTTAAAAAGCGGTTTCCATGAAATTCCTCTTAAGGAATCTGACGTATACATAGACGATATTATTATATTTAGCAAAAACGAACAGGAACTCTCCCTACACATAGATACCATTTTTGAAACCCTCAATAATGCATGAAAGTACAGATCGATAAATGTGAATTCTTTAAAAAACAAGTCGATTTTCTAGGATTCGTTGTATTCTTCCATGGAATTTCCACTAACCCATCCAAAGTAGAATCAATAGCAAAATCCCCATACCCTCAGACAATCAAGGACTTAAGGTCATTCTTAGGCTTATCTGGATACTATAGACGATTTATCAAGGATTATGCTAAGCTAGCAAAGCCATTAACATCCCTACTTCGCGGCGAGGAGGGAAGAATGTTCAAAAGCAGTTCAAAGAAAATTCAAATAAACCTAAATGAAGAAGCAAAGGCAGCATTTAATAAAATAAAAACCACCCTGGTATCCAAAGATGTAATACTTCAATATCCTGATTATAGCAAAGAGTTCGACCTGACCACTGATGCCTCAAAATATGCCATAGGCGCAGTTTTAGAGCAAAATGGAAAACCGATGACCTTCATATCAAGAACGCTGAACAAAGCAGAAGAAAATTGTGCGGTAAATGAAAAAGAAATGCTAGCTATAATTTGGGCACTGAATTCCTTTAGAAATTACTTATACGGGGCAGCAAAAGTAATTATCCATACAGATCATCAGCCACTCACTTACGCCCTAAGCAATAAAAATAATAATTCGAAATTAAAACGTTGGAAAGCAATTTTGGAAGAGTATAATTATGAAATTAGGTACAAACCCGGAAAATCCAACGTAGTCGCCGACACGTTATCAAGACCATTTGAAATAAATTCCCTATCAGTCGCTACACATTCCGATGAAAGCTCATCTCATAATCTAATCCCAGCAGTAGAAGGATGTATAAATGCCTTTAAAAATCAACTTTGGATCTCACTAGGAGGCGAAGACAGCTATCAGTTTAAAATTCCATTCCCAACCTACCATAGGCACATAATAATTAAACCGAATTATTCAATAGAAAATCTAACTGCACTACTGAAACGCTACCTAAATCCTTCGGTGATAAATGGCATATTTACCTCCAAAGAAATAATGGGAAAAATTCAGGAAATTTATCCAATTAATTTTTCCAATTATAAAATTCGTTATACCCAAACAAAAGTAGAAGACTTGGTAAACGAAGATACACAAAACGAGGAAATATTAAAGGAACAGAAACGAGCACACAGAAATAGAGATGAAAATAAAAAACAACTTATACAAAGATGCTACTTTCCAAAAATGAAAGCCAAAATAGAAAACATAATTAAACATTGCAAAATTTGCAAGGAAAATAAGTATGATCGTAACCCAAATAAACCGCAGATACTAGAAACCCCAATACCTCAGTATCCCGGAGAAATAGTACATATAGACATATACAATACAGAAAAAAAGCTAATCCTAACAGCAGTAGATAAATTTTCCAAATATGCTCAAGTTAGAATAATAGAGTCAAAAGCAATAGAAAATATCAGAGAACCCTTACGACAGATACTTTTCGCTTTCGGTGTACCAAAAACAATAGTTATCGACAATGAAAAATCTTTAAACTCAGCTTCTGTACATTTTATGGTAGAAGACCAACTTGGAATTAACATTTTTAAAACCCCCCAATATGCAAGCACAGTTAACGGACAGGTTGAAAGATTTCATTCCACCCTATCCGAAATTATGCGTTGTCTCAAAGCAGAAAGCACACACCGCTCCTTTCAAGAACTACTAGATCGATGTACATACTCCATACACTCTACGACAGGAAAGAGACCTTTAGAGGTATTTTTTGGTAGACGTGTTTCAATAGACCCAGAACAATATGAGAATTCACGACAAGAAAATATAGAAATCCTTCGAAAAAAACAAGCAAAAGATTTGACCATTCACAACAAAACGCGAGAACCCATAAAAACATACGCCCCTGGTGACATAATCTACGTTAGGATGAACAAACGATTAGGATCAAAACTTACAGGAAGATATAGGAAAGAAATAATAAAAGAGGACAAATCCAGTGAAGTGATCACTGAGAAAGGACAAACAGTACAGAAAAGTAACATTAGACGATAGTAAACAAATTTTTTTTTCCCTCTTACAGATTTCTTGTACACTTAGTGTACGCAGACTTCAAAATTATAGATTACACGAACTCACAACTGGCGACATTTGACACAGGACTGACAAAAATTCAAACCGGAACTTATAGAATAATACAAAAAATAGATCTGGAAGCATGTCAAGAAACTCTAAACGAAATAAGCAGAGCCATCAAATCCAAAATTACTCCCGGCTTAAACCCAAAAGATTTAGGAAGTCTATAGACGAAATAGGAAAAGTATGGAAATGGATCGATGGAAATCCCGATCATGATGATCTTATCATCCTAGAGAGCCAAATAAATAACGTAATAGAAAATAATAATAAGCAAGTGACTATAAATAAAATAATTTTCAATAGGATAAATATTATAACAGCAATTTCAAATAAAATCTTGAAAGTTGTTCAAACCAATGAAGACATACAAACCAATTTTGCAAGAGAGTTAAAATACAAACTTAGAATTATAAAAGAAGAATTTGTTAACATAGATTACGCAATTCATTGGGCTAAGGCCGGAATTGTAAATTCATACATTTTGTCAAACGAAGAATTAGAATTAATTAAATCGGTATTTATTAGTAATAACCTTACATTAAATAATGTTGAGGAATCTTTAGAATTAGCGAATATAAAAATAGTTTCAAATAGTTCTATGCTATTTTATATTATGGGTATACCACTAACGAATGAAGAAATTTGCAATTCAGTTACAATTAAGCCAATAAAAAAGAATAAAAATATTAATAAAATACCATACGAGAGCATTATTACTTGCAATAAAAATAAAATATTTGTTGTTAAATTAAAATGTAGAGAAAATAATAATTTAAGAATTTGTAATAATAAGAATATAATAGATATTAGTAACACTACCTGTGTCCCACAACTACTTAAGTAAACCAGCAGAATGCACACTAATTAATAATCAACAAATCCTTTCGGTGGAAGTCATCACACCAGGCATAATTTTACTAAATCAATACAAAGGCACAATCGAAATCGACAGTCAGAATATCACTCTTCACGGGTCATATGCAGTACAGTACCACAATTCTACAGTTTTCATAGACAGCCAGAAGTACTCTTTTAACGAGATACTAACCAACAAGCCATTGTCAGCAATATTACAGTCAAATATTCCCTCAAATATAGAATAAGAAATACTTAGCTTGGAGATGATGAAAGAACTCCATATCAATAACACAAAACAGTTAAATGCATTACAGACAACCCATGCAGCAGCCATAATAACAAATTTCTCGTTAACTATAATTAGCATTATTTTCATAGCAGGAGTAATCATAAAATTGACCATAGAAACATTTTTTAAAGCAAAACCAGTAGAGCTATCGAGTTACAAAGTTAACGTCAATGTAACCGACAACAAAGAGGTCGCAACACCAGAATCGCCCAAGTTCACTACAGAGTCATTAACCATAAGCTATTAGTTTGAACGAACGGGGACGGCCGTTTTTGGCGGCGGAGGAGTTAGCACCAGTTAAGATATAACCAATAATGTAATCGAGAAATGACCCAGACGCCGAATCAGCAAAACCAATAATATTGGGAATAACATCCGGCACGACCCAATCAATAACACACCGACCCAAAAGCTCGATCAGCAAAAGTAGTTGCATTTAAGCAACAAACATCCGTCATGAGCCAATCAATAACGCACCGACCCAAAAGCTCGATCAGCAAAAGTAGTTGCATTTAAGCAACAAACATCCGGCACGCGCCGATTTAAATCAATTGCCAACACAACTGCTGACACAGATAGACGTAGGTTATATTAAGGAAAGATTTAGTAATTAAGCTATGAGTTGTAAGTTGGAAGTAAATGAATAAAGGTCTTTTGTACAATAAAAAATTAATTTTTTTTAATGGTTAAATTTTTCGGACGATAATTTGTATGTACATTTATGAACTTACTCTGTAGTGTTATACGTACATATGCATATACATATATCTTACCTCTTCGCTTTAGACATGTTCAAACATGAATATTTTCTTGAACATGTACATATATATACATAGCGTTAAGGAAAAACTGTTAATAATATTAGTTGTTATTATAAAATAACATTCTACCTGCGTGCAGAATAGTATAAAAGGACAGGAGAATTGTAAATAATTTAAGTAGCCAGTAGATGGTTGGTAGGCATACTTGTCCGTGGTTATCACTGGCGCCCGTGCAGGGACGAAATAATAAAGGTAAAGAAGAGAAGACTTCAAGGAGGATTTAAGAAAAAAAAGGAAAAAAAAACACGAGAAGAACGAAGCAAAGATGGTCAAAGTGACATGGGTGTACTACCTCAACCGCGAGGATCTCCTAAGATATGCCGCAGAGTTTGGGTTCGAGGAGTCAGGAACCGTAGATGAGCTGCGAAAGCGCTTCACGAGCTTCATTCAGACGCAGAGTGGAAAAGAAGACTTGCAGGATCGTTTCACAGAGCTGACCCTCGGACATGCCCGTCCAATTGTAACACTGGAGCCGGCAACACCAAGAGAAGACAAGAGATCACCCTTATCGAGAAGTCACGATGAAGATGTACGACATAGGCTCATCGAGGATGAGCCAGCACACACACAAACGACGCCTCCGTTTGCAACGATTATGGACCGCGTCCGGAAGTCGGGTTTTCGGTACGATGGCGGTAAGGACCCACTAGGATTTGTGGAGAGAATAGAAGAGTTAGCGGACGGCTACGATATTGACGAGCGCTACCGGAGTTATTGAAAGATAAAGCTTTTGTATGGTTCCGCAACAACAATCGGCACTGGCAGGATTGGGACATCTTTAAGAGAGACTTTCTTAAGCTTTTCTTGAGTTCCCAGTATTTTGAGCATCTGGACGATGAAATCCGACGACGCGTTCAGAGAGTAGGTGAGAAGTTTAAGGACTATGTCCTAGTGCTACAAGTGCTCATGCGACTCGCTGAGTAACCACCGAGCAGAAGCTGAATCGAATATATCGCAATTCTCGCCGGGAGTATCAGCTATACGCGACGAGGCATGAATTCCGCAGTCTTGAAGAGTTGGTAGATCTGGTGGAAGACTTCGAAAACATTCCATCCGAGAGGGAACCGTTGAGATCGACAGCAAGACCGTTTGTATCACGACAGAGAGAAGATCGCTACCATTATTTCAATATGGACGAGAGACGAGATGAACCGAGGAGGTCGGGAGAGACTGCAAGACCGTTCGTGTACCGACAGCATGAGGAGCGTTGCCAACACTTGCGCGAAGAAGATATCAGAGAAGAGCTGCCAAGACCAGAGCAGCAGAGCATAGGCCAACCTCCAGGGCTTCAACATAAATGTGTAAATCCCCGTACAGCCTGCAGACGGTTTGGAGGAGAAGGACACTTCGCGCACGGTTGGCGCGTCCCGAAGATAGAGTTCTGCTAGAAATGTGGACGTTGTGGCGTACATACACGAGACTGCTGTCAAATCCACAGGCGGCCTGGGGCCCCATCAATATCGAGGCGTGGGGTCCACAACAGTATATCCTCGTACAGGAAACATGTGTTAAAGTAAGAGCACGGCCGAGTTCTGGCCAGAGTAACGATGAATGGAGAGCAGATGACAGCCGCAATCGACACAGGAGCTACGAGGAGCTTTGTGGGCAGTGGGGTGGCGAAAATACTGCATATTGGGCAAAGGAAACAAGTGAATACAAGAGTGGTGATGGGCGATGGCAGACCGAAGAAGGTTACAGAAGCAGTAAAAGCTAAGGTGAAGTTAGGAAACGAGGTGCAGGACAGCGAGCTGCTCGTCCTACCAAGTCTGGGCGACGAAGTGGTCATCGGAATGGACTACTTGTCTAAAGCAAACATGGAGCTCAGGTGCGAAGGAGAGTCGATAAAATTGGGAGTGAACACGTGAAAAGACGAAGCCGTCACGTGTACGAACATGGCCACTAAAGACGTGTTATCAAGGCAAACGCAGGAAGAACAGTTGGGTACAGTGCTAGAAGGAGGCGACAGGGAAGACTGCGGATGGTTCAATGGAAAGATGGCAAGGGTTCCACAGAACTTCCCAGATTACGTGGTGGAAGAAGGCAAGCTTTATAGGCGGATGAGAACCCAAGCCTATGGCAAAGATAACACTCCGTGGAAGTTGTGCGTACCAACGTCCCAGATACCACGAGTCCTGAAGGAGATTCACGACACACCGATCAATAGCCCGGGCGATGGCACGTTACTATTGGCCAGGAATGTTCAGAGACGTGAGGAGATATGTAGAACAGTGCCATGAATGCCAGATCTACAATCCGAATGGGAGACGGTGTGTGCAGACTTCGTAGGCCCGCTACCACGATCGAAGCACGGCAATACAATGGCTCTAGTCTTCCTGGACCGATTCTCGAAATGGGTAGAAATCGTAGCAGTCCGCAAGGCAACCACCGAAGGTCTCATCCGAGCGTTTAGAGAGAGGATCCCAGCAGGAGAACCCGACCGAAAGAGCGAACCGGAATATCAAGAGGGTGATCGCACAGTTCACCGGCAAAGAACAGCACAACTGGGACGAATCATTACCTGAGATAACACTCGCGCTCAATACCTGCGTATGTGAATCCACGGGATACAGCCCAGCATACATAGTCCAAGGTAGAGACCCAATAATGCCGAATACGTCGTACGACAAACATACATTCGGCACTGCACAGAAGACACAAACAGCAGAAGAGAAATCGACCAAAATGACTGAAGTCTACGAAATAGTACGGCGCAATCAGCAACGAGCAACAGCCGAACAAGCACGACACTACAACCTGCGCAGACGACAGTGGCAACCGGCGATTGGAGACTTAGTGTTGATAAAAGACAAAATACACAACGGAAAGACGAGGACAGCACACTTAAGCGAATTAAAGGCTTACTACGGAGAGATTGAGGAGACAATCAAAACAACCACAGTAACGCAGAACCAGGCGAGTACGCATCACCCGCACGGACATGGTGACGGTAAGCCTTATCACGGCAGGTGAGGGGAGAGCGTAAGGACCCCCAAAATCCCAGATGTTGGAGGCCTTACAGCAAAACATATATGTATACATACATATCTTGTTACACAAATATATAAGTATACATATATATTGAATTCCTTATGAACATGTATAATGAATCTAAATTCTATTCTTAACCACATAGCATTAAAGAGAACTTATTTAACAGTTGTTATACCGATGTACATATGTATGTACATTTATGAACTTACTCTGTAGCGTTATACGTACATATGCATGTACATATATTTTACCTCTTCGCTTTAGACATGTTCAAACATGAATATTTTCTTGAACATGTACATATACATACATACATAGCGTTAAGGAAAAATTGTTAATAATATTAGTTGTTATTATAAAATAACATTCTGCCTGCGTGCAGAATAGTATAAAAGGACAAGAGAATTGTAAATAATTTAAGTACCCAGTAGATGGTTGATGGGCATACTTGTCCGTGGTTATCACCGACAAAGGTATCCACCTCACAAGCGCTTAGTTTATATACGACTAGGGTTTTTACCAGGAAGACTAGAGGAGGGAATACCACCTCCACTACCTTTACGAAGAGCAGCTAAGTAATTGTAGAAGCGTAGCTAGTATAGTACATTCGGGAGAGGGTTTTACCTTACCGAGGGAAGATTAGCGGAAGGCATATCACCCCGCTATCTTTACGTTTGTATTATATAATACTAAATAAACTTTGTAGTACGAAATATAGGAAATTGAGTAGTTATTTCAGTAACCTTGGCGAGACTGAGCTAACCCCAGCCAAGAGGGAAACTTCGTTACATCGGTATGGATACTATGGATAAGGGTTTACTGAATGGTCTGGAAAAGGGTCAAAGGGGCACTCCGATGGCTCAAAACACCACGTTCGGTTGGGTTTTGCTTTAAAATGCTATTCCTGCAAAAAGACAACCTGCTTCTATCTCAAAGCTCTACTGGAACACGCAACTGATCGAACTTCTTACCAAAGTTTTGGAGCTTGAGGAATTACCGCAAAGAAAGCTATACACACCGGAAGAACTATATAGTGAAAAACTGTTCGACGAAACTACTAAGCGCGCAGAGGATGGTCGCTTTATAATACGCTCGCCAATCAAAAAAGATATACCGATTGGTGAGTCGCGAAACTCATCAGTTCGACTGTTATGAAAGAATTAATCGACTTTGGTCACATGGAAACTATCGCTTCAACAACACAAACTTACTACATGTCACATCTCGCAGTCGTGAAGGACACGAGCATCACAACGTGACTGAGGGTGGTGTTCAACGCAGCCTTTACATCAGATTTCTACATGAACGATTTGCTGACCGGTTCAGAATCTCTTTAAGAGCTAACCGCTCTACAGGGAGACATCTCAAACGTTCTTTCTCACAGTGGTTTTTAGCTCCGGAAATGGACGAAAGATTGCCAACCACTAAGAGAACAGATACCGCACGTATCTACACACACACAGACCACGACTCTTTGTCAATTGATTTTAGTTTAGAAGATTAGCTGAATAAGTTAACGAAGCGAATTTTTCTTTCTGATCCCAGATCGAATGTTGGTTGGGTCGAAGTGGAAAAACCTTTCGTATCCGCTGACTGGTTGACCCGTAGGCGGGAGTAGGAGCTAATTTCATCACTTAAGCTAATTCGCGATATGAGCTCGAATTCGACCGTGGAATTCCACGCTTTTACTGACGCTTCGTTTGACGATGGGGGAAAACAGATCGCTGCAAAATCTAGGGTGGCACCTCTGAACACGACCACCTTTCCTCATTGGGAACTTTGCGCTGGTCATCTAAATGCAAATCTAGTTCGTCAAATACAAAGAAGTTTTGATCACAGACTTGAAAGTCTATATGCGTGGACCAACTCATGTTAGCGCTGGCGTAGGTGCAAGGAATACGTCTTTGGTCAGTATTCGTCGCAAATCGCGTCGCGGACGTATAAGAAGTCCTACCGTCGAGCAAGTCATGTTACTTCAGAGAATAACGCCGCAGATTTTGCATCGGGGGTATCAAACCCTCACTCGATCACCTCTTGTGGTGGAGCGGGTGAAACTCTTCGCTTTTGGTGTAAACCTTCCGCTCAACATAAAACCTAAAGACTGTTCGAAAACCACTTCAACAACAGATGTCCGATCTACTCCGAATTCGTGTTATAAGTACACGTTTCTCTCTACGTAGTGCGGTCGACTTTGCTGGACCGTATAGTCTAAAGTTCACACATGGACGAGGCACAAAATCAACAAAAAAGTACATATGTTTAGTTTAATTGCTATCTACAAACGCTTCACTAATCACAGAGGCTATTGTTAGTATGTTTATTCCGATAATGGCACCAATTTATCAGAGCCGTTCGAACCTTCGTCCTGTGAGGTTTCCTAAAATTTTCGTTTGCTAATATAATATTAATTATTGCAGTTTAAAGTCATAAATTTTGATTTGTTTAACGTAAGATTTTATTGTAAACCTTGGCGCTCCGTCGAAGCTAAACGTTTCAGTGAAACAATTTTGAGTACTTGTGAAACGTAAAGTTGAATAGTGCTAATATTTTCTATTTGCTAAGTATTCATATTTTTTTTGTTTGTTTACATACTTACATATATATTTATTTACAAGAGAGAGTATTACAGTTTATTTTTTTAATTATTTTTGTTTGCTTATGCATTTTATTACTCTCTCTCTCTCTCTAATTCATTTCGCTTAACAACAATCAGCTGATCGTATCTTGCATATTACACTGCCTCTTAAACTGTGTTGTTGTATTTGTTTCTAAAATTTTTATATTATTTTTATTTGGGGCATCTCTAACTATTCTATTTCTTTTATTCAAAGAAAATGTCGAGTTCTTTTGAGAAATGTAATTCGAGAAGCGACACTGAAAGTCATAGATGGGCCGGATTAAACGATCGTGCTCCCCACCTTATCAATGACGGCAAAGTTCTTCGCTGGTCTTGCCAAAAGTGCAGAAATTTCGAAGTAAACATATTCAAACTTTTCAAAACTACAAAGAGTGGCTTCCTTGAGGTCGGTAAGGATTTAAAAATTCTTAATGAAAAGTATTGAAAATATGAAGATGCATTTATATAATTTAAATGCATTTCTTCTCCTACCCCTCCAAAATAGAAGCTAGGCTCGAAAAAACGAAGACATAGTGAAGAAAGTCTAGTTTTAGTCCCAATTAATATTGCCGCGGACGCTGCTCAATACTCTGATATTCCCTTATTATCTCTCCCATAATTAATAAGGACTTCATGACATTCAACTCACCTTATCCTGAAAACCCCTCACCTTCAACCTCACAAGGGCGACTTCAAAAACACTGGGAGATGCTAATGAGCATACACTTAGCATACCTGTATCTGCTCCACTCCCACCTACCATTAGAACGTCATTTACCCCTACCCCGCACCTCCCTCTACGTCATCATCAATCAAATCGAATAGAAAAGAGCTAGTTGTGGTTCCGAAAAAAAGATGCGCTTTTGTATCCCGATTATCGAATGATACTACTGCGGATGATTTGCTTAGGAAGTTTAATTTTTCTTTTAAGAGGAGCATGCCTTCATTTAAAAATGATGCAACGATTGATAGCTTCGATTCACTTTAAAATTTTTCATTTTGGCCAAATGATGCATTTGAGCGTGAATTTGAGATAAAACAGCGTACCTGTTTCCTCAAACCCAAAAAACTATTAATGAATAATAACTGTAATATACCCGTATACTAAATGTAAATGTACGAGGTTTGAACACTAAGCTCAAGGACGTATACCTGCGCAGTTTAATCTGTGAATATAAAATCTTAGTCTTCTCTGAAACCTGGCTGAAATCGATTGTATTTAACTCTGAAATCTTCGGTAGTACCTTTGAAATCTTTAGATATGACCGTTTAAATTAACTTGGTGGTGGAGTACTTATTGGTGTTCAAACTGATCTTGCTGCTGAAGAAATTTATTTTACGAAAACTGAAGCGACGAAATTTCTCTGTGTTCGAGTACGCCAAATAAACAAGAGTATTTGTCGCCATCTACATCGCGCCTAATTCTGACATCTCAACCTATTCTTTTTATTTTTCACGGCTAAAATCATTAAGCTCTGATGTTAAGACATCTGACAGTATTGTTTTAATTTGCGACTTCAATTTATCCTGTGTATCATGGAATATCAATGATAATTTACTTATACCTAGCTCAACGCGAGATAATGATTTCCTAAATGAACTTTCTGACCAGGGTCTTCTTCAAATAAATAACATTCGTAATAAATTTGAAAAGACGTTGGATTGAATATTTTTGGAAGACATCTCGTCCTTTCATCTAAATCGGTGTGATTCTATCGTTCCGCCTGAAGATGCTCATCATCCCTCTCTTGCATTATCATTAGAATATCCTGCTAAGTTCAAATTTAGATAAATGTTTCAAAACAACAAAATACCCCTTTTTTTATAAAAAAAAAAACAAAATTTTATTAATCTTAGAAATGCGTTATCAGCGGCTTCCTGGCCAATGTACAACGATGATGTAGAAGAAGGTGTTTCTCACTTCACTAGTGCTTTACAAAGCTAGAGCAAATAAGCCAGCTCATCCCACATACGCCGTATGGTTCAATGCGGAGTTGAAGTACTTGGAAAAGCAAAAGACTATTCAAGCTCTACAAAAAGTCCAGTAAAGCTTCTGTGCTTACTCTATAATTAGATAGAAGTATAATATTTTAAATAACTCGTGCTACAAAAAGTAAATGAAAAGAATTCGTATTAACATTACCACAAACCCGAGGTCATTCTATAGTTTTGTTAATTCGAAACGAAAGGCTTATGGATTTCCATCATCTATGAAAATGAATGAGGAAATTTCTAGTGATTGTTGTGTTGTCGCAGATATGTTTGCAGACTTCTTCGAATCTAATTATGCGCCGAGTACACTTCCAACCACACACTCTGTTTCTTACCCATACCATTACTCTGCTTCGATTGCATAAGAGTGCTTTGCATTACCGCTGATATTGTTTACTAGCACCTTAACACTAAAAAGCTCATTTACATGCCGTCCAGATAATATCCCATCTAGTGTACTCAAGTTTTGTGCCGATTATCTATATCTACCATTAACGAACATATTCAATACTTCAATCAATTAAAATACATATAGCAGAAAAAGTCTGCGTTCACTCACTGTATTAAACTATTCAACTAAAAAAAAGTTATGCGTTTTAAAACAATCACTATTTTATTTTCACTTATTTAGATGAATGTTTGAGCAAAATTTTGTAGAATTTGAGCTGCGGCGTCCTGAGTTAACGGGATTGTAGTACCGATACTTAAGTAAGTTGAGCAGGAAAAGTGTGTGTTCACTTTAAAACGCGATGGTTTGTTGCATTGAAAATACAAATTATTTATGTTGTATTTAATTTTAAATGATACACGATAGTAATCGCGATTAGGAAGAAGCTAAAGCGTATATAGGTATAGGAGAAACTCATTCTTTTTTTGACTATGGACCAAAAGGGAAAAGAAATATAAATTGGCGAAAGGAAAATCATTGTTGGTTTGTGGCAGAATGGCAAAAGTTATTGGGAAATCGCGAGAACTGTTGGGAGACAGTACTCCTCTGTCCAGAGAGTAATAAAAAACCTCAAACAAACAAAATCTGATGAGTCTAAGCCACGTTCTGGATGTTCAAGAAATCTGTAGCTGTTCAGTGTTCCGGTATCGGTCTCGGATTCATGACAGTCCGGGCTGTACCTGGTTTTCGGTCACCGGTCTGTTTGATTTTACGTTTATCTAGTTTATCCGGGAGGTTGGTTTCGTCGTTGAAAAAAAGAGAGAGTTGCGTGCTACGCTTAAACGTTGCATCAGTGATGACAAGCTGAAGTCTTAGTTCTTCGACACTGAAACCACTTGGCATTTTAACCCCCCAAGTGCCTTGCATATGGGCGGCTATTGGGAATACGTCATAAAGCGCGTAAAATACCATATCAAGCGTGCCTTAGATTCCACTCTTCTTACGTACGAACAGTTTTAACTGAAGTCGAATCTTGCATAAATTCTCGACTTATTTGCTATTTACCCGCTGTTAATAATTGTGAAGTCCTAACAACTGGGCGTTTTATAGTCGGTGAACCGTTGAAGGATCTACCATATCCAGAAATGCAAGTTTTTAAGGGAACGCTTCACGAGGTCTGGCAAATCATATCAGAAATTAGGCAGCATTTTGGGAAGAGATAGCGAGACGAATATCTCACGAATTTACAGCGATGTACGAAGTGTTCTCACTCCACGCAAAAAGGAAGATATAGTAATCATTCACGCCTTCAAAGTGCCGCCCACCAAATGGAAACTCAGTTCTCGACAGTTACCCCGGTGTAGATGAACGTGTGAGCATTTTCAACTTCAAAATATCCAAAAGAGAGTTACTACAACCAAGCACTGTTGCCAACGAAGGGGATATTTTTACTATTTACGCATTTTGTATTAAACTTATTGTAATATTTTTTAATTAATTGTTGACAGTCATTCAAGACAACATGTAAGCGCTTAAACTACCTTTTGTATACCGAGCATAATGTACGAGGTGTGTTCAAACGAAAAGGTGAATTTTGAATTTTTTTAAAGTACTTTTTATTTCATTTATCTATTTTGTCCCCTTCAAAGTAATCGTTGAATCACTCTGAAATGTACTTCTCAGTATAGCCATCTGCTCTTTCTTCAATTCTGACTTGATCTCATCAATTGTGGCAAAACTCTTTCCTCTCATTGGTTTCTTTAGTTTTGGGAATAGGAAAAAGTCGCAGGGAGCCAAATGTGGTGAATACGGTGGTTGAGGAATGATTACGATTTTGTTTTTGGCCAAAAAATCTGGAATAAGTATTGTGTGTGAGCTGGTGCATTATCGTGATGCAGAATCCACGATTTGTTTTTCCACAATTCCGATCGTATTGCTTCACGCAAACGTTGCATAACTTCCTTGTAGTATTTCTTATTAACTGTACGACCTTTTGACAGGAACTCATGAAGCACCACACTATTGTAATCAATGAAAACAGTGAGCAAAACCTTCGCCTTTTCCTTTGAACATGCCTCGTATGTTCTTAAATTCAAGTTTGGCAGTACTGACTTTCAGCAGTCAAGCTGGTCAATATATCTTCTTCGCTTTTACTATCGATTATTTATCCGGAATAATATGCTTTTTCACCAGCTTTTTTATCCTCTATCGAAAACAACCGCTAACAATATGTATATATGTATGTATTTTTCGTTTTAAAAAGAAAAGGAAAAAAGTAAATATATTATTATTAAAATTTGTAGGAATGTTTTAAGAAAAATTAAGAACACTTGCAAAATATTGTACTAGTCGTTTTACGACGACGTCGACAACGATATTGACTACGGCAATACTCGTATGTCGATAGCTGTCAATAGTTATCGATAAAACCAACGGCAATACCAATTTCGTCAAGTCGTCGTTGTTTTGTGTCAGCGACTAAACTACAATGGGGTTGCATATAAATTTCGAAACTCAGTTGCATTCAATTTCAAAGGATCTTTCACTTCACGAAGTAAACTTTTATTCACAGATGAAGGGTACGTTATCTCCTTCTCTTAGGCAAACCGTATGCCAAATTGCTACAAGGCAAACGGCAATAAAAAACGTGTGGCGCTTCTTAATTGGGATAGAAATAACGCAAATCTGTTATATTTCTTTTCTCCTTGGGCAAAAACACGGACTGCAGATTTTTTCAATTAGGTAATAAGCAAACAAGTACACAGTCAACCATATACATTTGACTAAATTGTAGTCAAGGTAAGATTTTGATTTACTTGTAGATGTAAAGTATAATTCTAGTAATTTTTTTTTTTTTTTTACAACTATTATCTTTAATAATGCTAATAATTCGAAATACATATGTTACTTTATATCATTTCGAGATATACGAATTTATAAAGCGTTTATGTAAGTACAATTTTTATTATATTATATAAGTACACTTAACCATACAAAAGGTTAGATATGCTGAGCCTACATTCGCACTCTGTCTTCAGTGATTAAATTAATGGTTTACGCAATGGATTTAAAAATATCTATCCAACAACAAAAATGGGTAAGGTTGGTTGTGGTGAAGAGCGCTGAGAATTCCAGAATCCTTAAAAATTATTGTCATACATATAAAAAGCCTAACCAGTCTTTAACAAATTCATTTACTTATACGAACTGTTGGAATAGGAAACTATACATTATTTATATGGTTTTATTAATCAACGAAAACTTTGAAATTTTCATTATATGATTAAACAATTAAAACGAGCACGGAAAATTCCCACAGCCGGATTATTATAAAAATACCAGACAATGAAATTTCTAAAAGTTGTTGGATATGTTGTGTGACTTAGATGAAGTCAATGGATTGTAATGAATAAATTTCCGGATTAGTATTACAAAAAATTATAAAAATATTAAATAACAGAAGTAAATTATAATGAATTTTAATTAACTTTTCCACCATGAACAAAATTATGATTACTAAAGATTATTTAATTAAAGACCCCAGTTTTGGTAGCGAAACAAGGAATAAAAATGTAGAAGGTTCTACTGAAGATGAAACTCAAAACTGTATTCTCTGTTTTATATGCTGCGAACGAAAAATAAAACTATAGTTTGTTCAGTGCAAACACTTTAAAATGTGCCAACAATGTTTTATAATAAAAGACCAAGCGAATAAAATTCATACAAAACCCTTATGTTCTATTTGCCGAGGATTTATCAATGACGCATTTCCTATATTTTTATTTTATTTTTCATATGTAAAAAATATTGTGGAGAGTATTATTACATTTATGAATTATTCGACCAATAAACTGTTTTTGTCGAATATATAAGAAAAGGAACAATGGAAAGCAAGATGACTGTCGCCAATTACAATTCGATCAAAGGTTCTTCTCTATTAGCTTTGACTCGATGACATTGATTGGGACAATGGGCCACGCCCATCATCATTAGTAAAACGGCAACGATTCATTAAAACTTTGCCTGCCATACCGCACATCGAAATCACTCGATTACTTAATTTTGTTCTTGGACAGGATATTCCTCGGAAAATGACTACTGTGCAGCAATTTACCTCCTCACACAGGCTACAAACCAGATAATACGTACCTTTCTGCAAACCCACCTTATCAAAACCGCATTAAATTGAAGACATGCGAAAATCCTATCGTCAGATTCCGGGATCATGAAGTATGTCCCAAATGTCCCAAATAGCGTATGGCGCCGTTTCGCAATCAGATATAATCCCCGACACACTCGGTTATAAACCATGCGACATAAATTCCTGGCAAAATTCAAAGACTTAAAGTATATCCCTGATAAAAAAGCGCAAAGTGGAGGTATATCACACGCTCGAATAGGTCTCCTTCGATTTTCTCAATTGTTTCTCCTCGTTTTGTCGATTCAATCGTGTGACTGTGTATACACTCTGTTGCAAGTCTATAAGACTGATAAAACATTTTATACTACACCCACCATATACCTATAAGTTGGTGTAGTAAAAATAAAAGACTTATTCAATGAAAAATATTTTTGTTGTTATTTTATTAGCTTATCTTCTTTTACGACTTTCAAATTTTTTTTATTCAAATCTAAAATTAAAGTTTTAATAACCTTTCCATTATTTACCACAGATATCATATGCTCTTCCACCGTATTAAACTGTCGATTTTCCCCAAAAAGTCCGACAGACACTAATTCTCCACACCTTCTCCACTTTATTCAAGTTAAGTCAAGTTAACACGAACAGGCGGACCATTCCAATATGGCTTTTTAGTTTCCCTACTTGCATGGGCGGCCGCGATCGCCGAGTGATTAGCATTGCGTAGTCAATTAGGAAGGCCTGGGTTCGAGTCCAGGTGCGAGCAACATCAAAAATTTTAGAAAATTTATTTTTCTAATTGCGGTTGCAGGGAATGTCAAGCCCTCTGAGTGTATTTATGATATGAAATAAGAGCTCCTCATAAAAATCCATCGGCGTTCGGAGGCGGCTTAGAATAAACCATCCATTTGTTGGTATTGGTATGTTGTGTTGATTCTCTCACATTACTCCTAGAAAACTAGCTAGTATTGATTGAATTCATGTGACGGCTGCACGACTTTTAGATGCCTCATTCTTCTTCAAACAACAGCTTCGCATTCCATCAATATGTGCGCTGGCGTCTCGGATTTTAGCTCACGGAAGCGACAGGTTTCATTAGAACTAATTTCGATTCTGTTCATGTGTTTGCAAAGTCTGCAATGTCCTGTAAGAAATCCTGTTAGTATTCATAAATTATTTTTGCTAAATAATATGGTATATTTAAATCTGGTATTGTAGACGTCCATAAGTTATTGCGTTATTGCCTTACCAGGTCACTACTATACCAACACCTACCTCGTATTCTCTTTTCGTCGTTTTTAGTTACTATTTTATTGTGTGTGGTATCATAGTTAAGCAGAGAGAGAGTGTTTCATCTCGGAACCCAAATGAACCCAACTTCTTCTCGTTCGCCTACTGCATTTAGATTCCTGACATACTCCCACACCACGTACGATTTGATAGTACACGATGATATCTCCATTAGTGCAGCCTGGTTGTCACTACAGATTACTATATGTTAATTTGATTAATATTCGTTCTTCTTAGTATAGGGTGTTTTTTATAGAGGTATAGAACTTTAAGTTGGCATTACTTTTCAAGATGGCGACCGATTTAACAGCTGTCAAGTAATTTATTCTCAGTTCGGTTTGGCAATTCATTATGAATAGAGCCACGCCTGAACAACGCTTGCAAATAGTGCAATTTTATTACGAAATTAATGGTTCTGTGCGGAAAACGTATCGCGCACTACGTCCAATGATACGGACCAATGATTCCACCAGCCCATAAAGCGCACCAAACAGTCAGTTTTTCTGGATGTAACGGTGTTTCAACATATACTTGAGGATTACCTTCACTCTAAATGCGGCAGTTTTGTTTGTTGACGTAGCCATTCAATCAGAAGTGCGCTTCATCGCTAAACATCGCTAAATGGACGTAGTGCGCGATACGTTTTCCGCACAGAACCATTATTTTCGAAATAAAATTGCACTATTTGCAAGCGTTGTTCAGGTGTGAGTCTATTCATGATGAATTGCCAAACCAAACTGAGAATAAATCACTTGACAGTTGTTAAATCGGTCGCCATCTTGAAAAGTAATGCCAACTTAAAGTTCTATACCTCTATAAAAAACACCCTTTATAACTTCAGCGCATGAGGTGATGGCGAATACTTCTGCTTGGAAGATACTCAGGTATTTGCCCATACGTATCGATAGTTTGGTTTTTGGGCCCATACCCACTGCAAAATACCGTCTGCAGTATTATATCCATATGTGTACCATATCTGCGTGTGTGGTTATTTTTATACCTTTCATGAACATGAAATGGTATATTAACTTTGGGCCAAAGTATATAAGTATCTGGAAGGATTTATATCGATCCTATCAGAATCACGAGCTGAGTTGATTTAGCCATGTCCGGTTGTCCGTCTGTCTGTTTGAACGCAAACTAGTCACTCAGTTTTTGAGATATTTCAACCAAACTTGATAGACAGATGCACGTATACATTTAAATGATCATTTGTCAGAACCGGCCAGATCGGATCACTATAGCATTTTCAGATTTGAAATTTTGGATCATAAAACCGTAACAAAAATACATAAGAACGTTAAAGTTGGTAAACAATACACACATAATGAATTGCATATTGGTTCTGAAAATCATCGAAATCAGACGACTATAAGATATAGCTCCCATACACCGATTTGATCAGATGTGGGGCTTTGGTCAAAAATCGGCCCAAAAAGCATTTAGGAGCGTGAAATTTGGTAATTTACACAATTAAGTTAAATTAAACTTTGGTACTGAAAATCATAGATATGGGACTACTATATCATATAGCCCCCGTATAACCGATTTGTTCAGATGTGAGATTTTGGATGTGAGATGTGAGGATTAAAAATTCGCAAAAAAGCACCTAAGAGTATAAAATTTGATTTTATACACAAATACTATGAATTAGAAATAGACACTGAAAATCATCGAAATTTGACCCCTATATCATATAGCCCCCATACAACCGATTAGTTCAGATGTGAGTTTTTGGGTCAAAACTCAGTCAGAAAAGCATAAAATTTGGTATCCTAAAACCCATTAGTTCAGATATGAGATTTTACGTAAAAAAGCCGCCAAAAACTTCTAAGAGCGCGATATTCGGTATTCTACAGATGTGATTATATCTTTCACGGACATCAAATGGTATATCAGCTTTGGTCTGAAGTATAAGTACCAGAAATAGAAGCGATACGTCCATCAAAATTTATACCGATCGTATCGGAATGACGAGCGAAATTGATTTAGTTATGTCCGTCTGTTCGTCCGTCTTTCTGAACGCAAACTAGTCTTTCAGCTTCTGAGATATTTGAACGAAACTTAGGATCGGTCGGCAATAACATATAGCTACCGTGCAACCGATATATTCAGATATGTGATTTTGGGTCTGAAATACTTCAGAAAAGCATATAAGATCATGAAATTCGGCATTCTTCACACATTAAATGAATTACAGATTATGATTAATGAAATTCATCGAAATCGGATGACTATATAATATAGCTCCCAAACAACTAAATTTTTCAGATGCACCATTTCGAATCATAACTCTCCCATTTCCCTAAATCGAATGCGGTTACTTAAAATATTTTAAATTTTAATTTAGTGTTCAAAAACGTCTATTCATATAAAATCAGGTTGGTCAATCTCTCTAAACTCTTTTTCAAAATACTTTTTGGGTTGAAATGTACTCAATGATCGGAAATTTAGCAAAAGAACAAATTTCGGATTCCGAAATCGTTATTTTAGAAATTTTTTAAGTAAGATAATACTACTTTAGGGTAGCTCCTAAAGCCAGTTATGCAAAAAGTATTTTCTTACAAATATCGGTTAATAGCTAGGAATAGGAATTTGACGAGGAACAGGGAAATAACAACAAATTATGTGGAGTCCCTTCGGCCTTTGGATTCTAATTTTCGGCACCCAGATAGGGAAATTAAAGCAGAATCCCACAGAATAAGGCGACGGATTTCAGCACAGAGATCAGTTGAAAGGACATCGGATGCAATATCGCATAGGTCAAGATGGCCATTCCTGAGTTGAGATTGGAGAAACAAACTCGGAATACTGCTTCGAACATAGTGAGGAGAACTGTACTTGAATTAAGGAAAGTTGAACGCGCTCGCGACTCACAACTCCTCCCCGAAGATTTGAATATGCCCAGGTAATACAAGTACATTTAAAGATCCGACTAGATTATAACCACAGTTTTATAACAGAAACCGTAAGACCAGATAGAGTAATTACAGCTTTATAGTGCCTTATTGAAATTCGCACCAGGTGAAGCACGAAATTGATATGGCGACGGATGACGCTGCCGAAGAGTTATCTTTACCCACAATTTCTTGTGGGAAAAAAAGTGAAGTAGTTCATTCGGAAACTCGGAGATATTATGAACTAACACCAATTAAGGATGTTAATTCTGTTTACTTAAGGAAAAAGACTGGATCCTCTTCTATTACTGCAAAAAAATATGATTGACACAAATTACTCAAGTAATTTGGTTCAACATTACGAGGGATATCACATCTTAAAGGGAGTGAGATCATCACCTGCCCATTTGGAGTCAGAACTAATGAAAGTTTTAGCCATGATTCGGCCGTTTGGTTTATCGACCTTATTTATTACCCTCTAGGCTGCAGGAATTGATAGAATTATTGGTTATTTAAGTTAAAATTGTGGATAAAAGGGATATTTCAGAAACTAAAGCAGCCCAATTATCTAATTCAGAAAAAACTAGGCTCATAAGCACAAATACTGTAACCTTTTTGAGATATTTCGATCATCGTTTCCGACAAAAGTTAATAAAATACAAGATATTTGAACCTTATCGACTCATACATTTCTACAGTAGGATTGCATTCCAATACACAGGCTCTCCTCATTGTCACGGTACGTACTGGCTTAGTAATGCGCCTACTCTGGAGATAGAAGGTACAATTAATATTGATTCCATTGTAGAGTTTGTAGACTGTTTTATAACGACTGACGGAAATAATCCAGTGATACAGGAATATATTGAGTACCAAAAGCAAAGACATGGTCGCTCATGTCCATTTTAGCGATGTTTAGCGATGAAGCGCACTTCTGGTTGAATGGCTACGTCAACAAACAAAACTGCCGCATTTAGAGTGAAGGTAATCCTCAAGTGTATGCTGAAACACCGTTACATCCAGAAAAACTGACTGTTTGGTGCGCTTTATGGGCTAGTGGAATCATTGGTCCGTATCATTGGACGTAGTGCGCGATACGTTTTCCGCACAGAACCATTATTTTCGAATTAAAATTGCACTATTTGCAAGCGTTCTTCAGGCGTGAGTCTTGTCGTCGGTCGCCATCTTGAAAAGTAATGCCAACTTAAAGTTCTATACCTCTATAAAATACACCCTAAAACAAATCAAATAGGGAGGTGTCCCAGTTGCTGAGGCAAGCTATGGATGAGTTAAATAATGGGAATTTCACAATTAAATAAAAGTTGCAACACATTGGCAACAAATTTGTCAATGGGTCAAAAGTGTCCGCCCAGAGGCCTCTTATAATATTTTGGGACTACATCTATCTGAAGCAAGTGAAGGAGACATTTTTTTTATTACGTGTCACCCAGACAAAAGGATAAGGATGGTAAAGCTGAAAAATTTTCTGGCCCAGTTCCCTGCTGATTTTGTGAAACGATGGCAGTGTCTTCATTACAAAGAGTAATCACCCATTGATTTTGGGATGGAAACGATTTAGTACTATATTTTCTCACTTTGATTATTTTAGAGAAATGACTGTATTATTTTATCCATGGCGAAATGAAGTTGCTGATTTAATTGATGCTAGCGTCGAATCTGTTTGTGACAGCAACAAAGTAATTAATCGGGAGGACAAACTGAAATATGGCAAGTTCTCAGCCCGTCATCCGGAAGGAGTTTTGGCGAAATTGAACCAAAGGTGTGAGCAAAATTCGCAGGATGTTCGGTTTATTACATTGCCTTATCTAATACAAGAAAATGAACTAATTGAAGTTGTTCGCTCTCTGAATGCAAAACAGAAAGAATATTTTCATCATGTGCACGATAACATGAAAAGCTGAAGAGACGATTTTATGAATACGTTGGTGGAGGAACTGAAGTAGGCAAAATTCGATTAATTCCCGCTATATGCCTGCCATTGACATCTCGACAAAATAGTTTACACGGGAGTAATTCCGAAACAATTAAAGTCCTATTATGTGCTCCTACAGGAAAATTTCGGTGGCATACCAATTATTGTATTTGGCGACTTGAAAAAACTTGCTTCTGTTGGAGATAGCTGAATTTTTTGGCCAAATCTGTCGGATCCATATAGTGAAAAAATAGACACACCTCTTTGGGATCTATTTTCTTTTTTTCAACTTGCCGAGATTATGAGTCGAGAGTTTGCAGTTGCTCTAAACAATATGCCCGAAGGAAATAGGCCATCTGCTGATACTGATCTCATAAAACCAATAGAAACAAATATAGCTGATGTGCCTCTCGACTGTGTTTTCTGTTTCTACTCAAACGCAAATGTATCTGCATACAATACTGCTAGACTAGCCGAAATTCATACATAGGAATTTCTGTCTACAGCAAAAGATAATGTAAGCATCGTTATCTGAGAGAACCAAAATTACCATATTGGACGTCGTAAGAACTTCAAAGGGAATGTGCTACAAATTACAGCTAGGAACATCTGCAAAATATATGATAACTGTAAACATTAATGTAGCTGATGGACTGGTGAACCGAGATACGGGTCGACTAATGCAAGTTGATCATACGGATCACAAACTAACGCCAACTCTTTGGTTACATTTCACTGAATCAGGAGTGGGAGTGTTAGCGCGTTCAAAGAAGCCTAATGCACAGGAATCCAATTGGACACCAATTGAGAAGGTGATGCCTACATTCCAATGCAAAATAAATGACCAGGCCTTAGTTGAGAGAAGGCAGTTCCCTTTAGTACCATCAGAATCACTATCCACAAAAATCAAGGAGTAAGGAATAAGTCGATCTGCTTTATATGTTGCTTGCAGCCGAGCGAAAAGTGCCCTGGGTTATTTATTGTCGGAAAATTTATACCGCCAATGCCATTTGGAGTCAACGCAGTCGTTTAAAGACAAATGAAAGTGCTTCGAAAATACAAAAAAATTGGAATGCCACTACAATTTTCTGAATTGGTTGACACGACTTTTCCTTTTCCTGACCCCGCTTTCATCAGTGTAGTATTTTAGGTGTACATGCCCAGGTTTTTCCTTTTAATCTCCTTCATACCATTAATGACTTCGTTTCTTTACTGACCTTTGCCATGTTACTCTGGTGTCAAATATTACGCCCAGGTATTTCGTTTCGAATGGATTCTATTACGATATTACTTATTCGTATATCCTTTATATTTATAGTATACCTTCAAGTAAATGGTAGTGTTACTGTGCGTAAGCTAGTTTGTTATTAAGCATGAACAAGTTGATCCAATTTCTAAACGGCCCTTCAACTCATATGAGGTGTTGTCGAATGCTCCTTCGAAGTCTATGAAAGCGCATAATGTTACCTCTTTGTTGTCAATCGCATTTATTAAGGTTTCTGATAATTGAAGTGGAGCTGTATAGGTTGATCTACTCTCTCTGTATGCATGTTGTACATGATAGTATATTTCATAGAGTTGTTGCTCTTATTTGGTTTTCAATAATCTTCTCCATGGTTTTTGAGTTAAAAGATGTTAGACTTATTGGCCTTAAAGATTTGGCTGTGGTATAGTCCTTTTTACCTGGTTTGGGGATAAACCTGACTAGGGCTCTTCTCCATGCCATGGGTATGCATGCTGATTCCAGGCTTTCTCTCATGATATGTACCAGAACGAATATTAGCTTCTGTTATCTACATAATTTATAATAGTGCTGGCCATATTCCATCTATTGCTGGCGATATACATTTCTCCAAGGAGTATGTCGCCTACTACCAAAGGGAGATATTCCTCCTTGATTAGTCGCTAAGGTTGGTGTGCTGTTGCAACCAGGAATCTACGCACAAATTCTGAAATATAAAAATTGTTTATATTCCTTTTTAGTGTAATGTTGAAGGATTTTCGCTAATGAGATCCCATATAGCTACTGTGAGTTTATCTCTTATCCCTCTTACCTGAACTTTGTAGGTCCATGGCTCCTGCCAGAACAATGCCCAGATCATCCGAGGGTTTTTTATGTCGAGGCGGCGAAAGCATAATGTAGCATCATTGTTCTCCGGCTGTATACTTCTGGTAATCAGAGAGCATTAGGTTCTCACTCTCCTAGTCTTCCGTCTGCTGTTGTTTCTGCTTACAGAGAGTTCCCCTTCGGTGCTGTTTCTTGTTGTTCTTGTTCCTATTTTATTTTCTTCTCAATAACTATTGGGTATTGTTGAGACTCTTCTTACTGCGCTCCTGAACTCCATGGTTTTGCAAATATACTTATAAACCTGAAGTTGAGTCTAAAGCTGTCATATTATTGAACGACTCGTCGTCCACGCACAGGTTAAACTTCCGACGAATTACTTCTTCCTTCTCTTCTAGCACTTTCCTGAGTCATGTGTGCAGACCTTCGTTATGGGCTTACAATAATCGTCTCCCATGCTCGGCGAAAAGGGCTGTAGCTTCCGCTGACAGATATTTCTTTTTAGTGTCGCTGTGTTTGTTGGGTTTGTTGTTGTTTTTATTACAGTAAGACCACCGTTCCCGAGGCGGCACGGTGTCGAGAAGGCACCGTTATAATACAGCTGGTTTTTAACCATTCTAGCTGCAAGCTACGTTACTGTTGACAATCACAACTTCGGAGTCGCAGATAATTCCGTCTATCTAGGAACCAGCATTAACAACATTGAAATCCAACGCTTAATTACTCTAGCCAACAGGTTCCACTTTGGACTGAGTAACCAATTGAAAAGTAAAGTCTTCTTTCTACGAATCAAAAGTAAACTCTTCAAGTAGCTCATCATTCCTGTCCTGATACATGGTGCAGAAGCTTAGAGAATTTCGACATCGGATGAGTCGGATTTAGGAATTTTCGAGAAGATTTTTACGAAAGATTTATGGTCCTTTGCGCGTTGGCAACGGCGAATACCGCAGACGATGGAACAATGTTGTACGAGCTATACGACGATACGACAGCTACGTTGGCTCATGTCGTCCGAATGGATGAAAGCACTCCAGCTTTGAAATTATGCGATGGAGTACCCACTGGTGGAAGCAGAGGAAGAGGAAGAAGTCTTCCACTTCGTCGGAGGGATCAGGTGAAGAGCGACGTGGTTTCACTTGGTATTTACAACTGACGCCAATGGGAAGGGTCCGTGTAACACACTGGATTAAGAGGTGTGGTAGTGCTTGGTCATTGCCCGCTTTACAGCTTATTTCAATCAGATAAAAGGTTGGCAGAGTAGGTTTACACTTCATCTATCAACATAATTGTGCTGATGAGTAAGCAGTTGAGCCCCCACAACAACGACAAGGTGTCCACCATAGTGGAGGTACTTGCATGGATGCAGCGTTGTCCTGATGAAGTTAGATTTGCGATGTGTTTGTGGAAGATATCACTTCCCAAACTAATTATCAATCACCGAATAAATTGCGTTTTGAGAAAAGGAGTTAATCCTTTCTTAGGTCAAGCGAACCCTCATAGAATCCATTGACTATGTAAATTAAACTCCTTTTTATATGGAAGGATATTCAAATAAATAATTTTTATAACTTTATTTATTTACATGAGCTCTACTTTACTTACCGAAGTCCAATCTGTGCCAAAGTTCTGGTCTACAAAACTTTTTCTAGCCACATTTTGCCTAAGAGGCATACATGGGACTAAGTTCACTTTGATCGTTTGTATGCTTCCTGACGTTTTTGAAGTTCTCATTTATGACTTCAAAGAGGTGAAAGCGTTCAGCAGCTCTTCAAAGTAATCCAATCAGCTCAGTAAATATGTCTCTCACCACGAGGACTTCACTTATTTCTTCTGCTACGAACGGAATCTGTTTTGATCTTGGATAGCTTTTTTACATTACGCTCTTATTGAAAATTTGAATTTAAATTTGAACCGTATTGAACGAGGTTATGTTTCTACCGATTCTACCTCTGCTCTCACTGTAGGTACTGCATCGAAGACTTTCTAAGCTGAAGTGCTCTCATCCATCCACACAACATAACCTAGCCAGCGTGGCCACTCTTTCTTAATTCACTGAACTATTTCCATGCCGCCGTATATTTCGTACTCCTCATTGTTCCATCGGCTGCGGTATTCGCAGTTGCCAATTCGCAAAGGACCACAAATTCTACTCAAAAACTTTCCCTCGAAAACTGCTGACCACGAATTATCAGATGTTGTCATTGTCCAAGCCTCCGAACCGTATTTGCGTTAGACATCCAAGATGACATTGTAGTTGGTGTTAATGCTGGTTACTGATGGACGAAACCATCTACGCCTTCAATGTTATGACTTCCAACATTGACGTGGGAGCCGAGTCGAGAATGCGCTAACTGTTTGTTTGATGTCAGGAGATATTTTGTCTTGTCCACCACGAGACCCATACCTTATCCAGTCTGGAGAAATCAGAACTCACGGTGAAATTGTTGAGGTAAATGACATCAATATCATCGGCATAATTCAGGAGATGTACACTTTTATAGAAGATTGCACATTAACTATTCAGCTCTCCAGCTTGTATTATTTTCTCCAGTAACAGATTAAATAAGCCACACGATAAGGAGCCACCTTGTCTGAACCTTTATTCAATATCGAACGGCTCGGAGAGATCCTTCCCGATTCTGACGGTGTCCATCAACGTTGCATTGGTTATTAAGAGGAGCAAGTCCATTCAAACGATCATCTTTAATTTTTGACCTGAAGTAATATTTTAATCACCGCAGTGTGGAAAAATAACTTTCGTTTGCTGTCGGGGTAATGGGTAAAACCACCGTTATTCGAAGTATTTGGTAGACATTTGGGAAGACGTCTTTTTTGAAAATATCTAGGACTTTAAGCGGTTTATGGATACCTATACCTGCAATTTGTTCCCTTCAAATTTCAATTTCACTTATCAATTACGCACGCCCCTGGTACCGGCTGTTCTTTTGAACTTTCCGAAAATCAATCGTTTCAATTGCAGCTGTACATAGGGAGCTTGAAATGCCATTCCACAGTTCCCTTATACCGAGTTGCTGATGGGTGGTCTCCCAGAGCAGTAGAATACCATTCGACTTTCGGTTATGATTGCTGCTTTTCGATGTCGAACTTCCTTGTGTTTGCTGACGGGAGTTATTTGTTGCACATAGCACATGCCTGTAGTACGACGTATAAGACTGTATTATATCAAACTTATAGCGTGAGGTATTGTCTATCTCTGAATGGGTTTAAAAGAAATGGATCAAATGAATAGCCACTATCACCATTGACTAAGAAAATAGGCGTGCACTACTTATATTCCATACAAAAGAGTCGTAGCTTGAACCAGAATATCTGGCATCAACCGTTCGAATGAACAAATGCAGCAGATCTTTGAAAAACTCAATCATAAAAAATTCTGTGATGTCAATACTTGTTCAATCTATTTACAATCTTCATATTCAGGCTGAAATACTCTTTCAGATTAATATATGAATGTTCATCTACAGACGGCATAACCTTTTATTATGTGCTTTCCATCAAATAATGCCTAGAATGTGAAATTTTGTGTAAAAATATTCTCTAGCCCTTCTTTTCTCACTGTCGGTCATTTTCAGTTTAACTCAGCGTCTGCATATCAACTGTTCTAAGGCTTCCACCACTATCCTAATCACTGCCGATAGAGTGCTCCTCGCAAAGCATCCTCTCAAATAGTTACCCACTTATCTATGATAAGATCCCTCAGCGAAAGATCTCAAAGCCGCTGCAAGTTACAGAACTGGAGAATATGGCAGCCCATCGAGCTTGTATTTTATAACATCTAGCATTATAACAAGTGCAGAATCTTGGTTAAATAAAAAATCTGAAATCTATTGAACTGCTCAGGAAGCTCCACTTATCCTACTTATCTTGAAATCTTGTATTTTACTCTTTAAGAAACTGCTCTACCTTCATTTATAGAAATAAACGCAATCTCGGCAGAACCCAAGTTTTGTTAACTTTTCAATTTAATTTTTTATTCCACAATAACAAAATCAGCACTTTCAAATGCATAAAGAAATAACAATTGAACGCATATTGCATATTTAAATTTGTTGATTACTGTCGCCGATTTAGCTGAGATCGCTTACATTTCCATCCTTTCCTTAATTTTTAACATTAAAAGAGTTATATTTATTATTATTAAATACAATGATAAAAAGAAAACTGGCAGAAAATCGCTTAAGCTGTTTTAAAGCACTAATTATATATGTATATAAGTTAACACAGCAGTAGAAGTATACCAGCATTACGTGTAAATATTTTATGTATGCCTGTGTGTTATCCCAATAACAAACAGACATACTTACATAAATATTCATCAGTGGTTGTTGTAAGCAGGCATTGCATTTTACTGGCATGCGGCGGTAGCTGACCGCCTGCACTAATCAATCAACTGCTGCTGTGATGATCCAACACTTCGTTTAAATACTTTTTCTTCACACCGATGCTTCGAGTTAGCCGAAGTAAAATCGTGCGCTCGATGTACCCGAAAGGTCGTCGCTAAAAAAGTACTTAAGCGCGCATAGTTTTAAGGTCAGGGAAGCAGTGTAAGTAGTGTAAGCAGTGTAATTAGTGAATAATGATTTAAATAAATAAAAGTGCCTAAAATTGTCAAAAAATAATGTGTTTTATTCGGCGGCAGTCCCAAAGTGGAAAACTATCCAAGAAGATCAAAAAATTGTTATTAAAAAACAAAGAGATCAAAAAAAAAACTAAATCCCTTTGGGACTGCCTTGAAATAACTGGCGCCCAACGTGGGGCTTAAGTGACCCAACAAACAAATTGTGTACGTGCTAAACGATTGGAACGATGCTTATTTCAATAAGCAAGAAACTGCAAAGAAGAAAAGCGCGTAACAAAAACATTACATTTTTTTACGAACAAAAAGTGAGTAAGTGAATTATTTAAAGCAATCTTAAAAACACTTACCAAACAATATTTGATTAGCGTAAATAAAACGCAATAAACAGTTATGTTATTACAAACAAAATTTTTACGAAAAAAAATCGTTGAATTATTCACTATGAAGTGAATAAGTGAATTATTTAAAGCAAACTTAAAAAAACTTACCAAACAATATTTGATGAGCGTAAATAAAACGCAATAAACAGTTATGTTATCACAAAAAAAATTTTACGAACAAAACTCGTTGAATTATTCACTATGAAGTGAATGAGTGAATTATTTAAAGCAATCTTAAAAACACCTACCAAAAAATATTTGATTAGCGAAAAAAAAAACGCAAAAACAATTTATTATTGCAAGAGAACGAAAGATGGAAATTCTATAAACACAACGACAACGAATGAACACAAATTTTTATCACGAAAAGTGTGAACATCAAATCTAAAACATTTAAGTCAAGTGAATTTACCACGTATCGATGACTTCGGTCTAAACACTGCACGTGGAAAAATTAGCAATACGAAACTTCAATACACAGAGTGGACTTACCACTGAAAAATCACCTTTAACCAAAATTTACCAACGCAACATCATCAGAACCTGTGAGAAGCTAAACATTACCTTATCCAAAAATTTCGCAGAGCTGAAATACGATAGACAAACGCAACAACACAGAAAAGATCACCATAGTTAGCAAGTCGTAAGTTACTTTGAAACCACATTAAATGTTAAAAATTCCGGCATACGTATACGCTACTCTAACCTTATAAAAGAAAAGTTTTAAATATCGAACCAATTACATTGATTTTTATTAATCCTTTTTCACAAAGACCAACAAAAATTGTCTGTGTTGAATTTTGTTTTCGAATTATAAACACGTTTTGACTTAATTTACCAAAATGAAACGCAATGCAGTGTTATCCTTAGTAGAGTCAGTCGTAGACACCGTTAAAACTCAACTAGACGACAAAATAAAAGATTTAGTTAGAGCTTTTTTAGAATGTTAGAACATTTCCCCACCAAAGGTCGATACTTATCCACCCGTGACAATAGTCCCTGGTGTGCAAAGCACACATACAGATCTCAACATTGCCAGAATTCAAAGACAACATAAGGGAATACCCAGCATGGAGAACGGCCGCAAAATTTGCGATAGATTTTTACGTCGAAGGGTCCGAGGCATACTAAGTTGCCATTGGAATTCTTCGTAATAAAATTACCCAGACGGCCAATGAAAATAATTTTTAGATTAGACCAATTGTATGCTGACAAACGGCAAACAATTTAGAAAACGAACTAAACACTACGACAGGGACGTTTGACGAATATTACGCAGCAGTAGACAAACAATTGACTTTAATAATTAACAAAAATATAATGACAAACAGCGGTAACGAAACATTGATCTCAGCATTTAATGAACGAGATAGGGAAAACGCTCTCCGAGTATTTATTTCTGGCTTGCGACGTCCGCTTTGTGATACTCTGTTTTCCGCAAATCCCCCAGATCTACCCTCTGCGCTTGCTATAGCACAAGAGTTACAACACAACCGAACCAGGTATGAGTTCGCTCAAACATACGCGTTAGCTAGTCGGTACAGTAACAACCAAACTACACCCAACACACAGCCATCGAACTATACCGAATACTCACAACCGACACGGATATTTCAACCCAAACCAATACCAATGGATGTAGACTATGGCAGCTCGCGTTTTAGAAAACAGTCTAATTTCTAAAATAAACCGGCAAATCAAATTGATCAACAAGAGCCCAGGAATATCCCAAACCAGTTTCAACAGGTTAGATATGCGCAACAAGTACGCAATGATCATCCTAAAAGAGCACATACCAGCAATACCTCTACGCAGTTACCATATAATAAAATACAACGAGTAAATGCAATGGATAACGACTCATATTATTCCGAAAACTTTGAAAGTCAGTCAGTTGAGGAAGTTAATTTTTTAGAGTAAATTCGAACTTGCCATTTCTCAAACGTACACTCTCGGATGGGCGAGTTCTTCAATTTCTCATAGATACGGGCACCTCTAAAAATTACGTAAACAAACTAAACTTCTTCAAAGGTATAACAAAAATAGATAAACCGTTCCAAGTTAGGTCCATAAACGGGTTAAATAAAGTCGACGAAAAATGCCAGGTTTTATATTAGGAGAAAAAACAACATTTTATATTTTACCCCAGCTAAAAAGCTTCGACGGAATCATCGGATATGATTTTCTAAGAGAAATTGAAGCCCAGATAGACACAAGGGATAGGATTCTTTTCCACAAAAAGGGAAAAGAAAAACTTCATCACTTTTGCTGTCAAGAAGTAAATACTATAATACCCAATAGAAAGGACATGCCTAGTAATATTGAAGACCTAATTAAATATAATTTTAAAACATTTGCCAATCCAAGCAGAGCGCTTTCTTTCGAAACGCGTGTAGTAGCAGCCATAGAAACAACAACTGAGGCACCCTCTATTCACGAAGCTACCCATATCTCATCTCTGTAGCAGCTCATATCTCATCTCTGTAGCAGCTTCCGTGAATAAAGAGATATCAGATTTACTTAGAGATGGTATTATTCAACCATCTCATTCGTCATATAATTCACCAATACACGTAGTTACAAAAAAGGGATTAGATAACGAGGGCAACCAGCAGTTAAGGTTGGTAATAGATTTTAGAAAACTAAACGAAAAAACGTCATCTGATAAGTACCCGATTCCGGATACTTCAGTTATCCTTGCAAACTTGGGCAAATCAAAAATCTTTACCACACTCGACCTTAAGTCAGGCTTTCACCAAATTCTTCTCGCAGAAAAAGACAGATGCAAAACAGCATTTAGCGTGAATAACGGGAAGTATGAGTTTTACCGACTACCCTTCGGGCTTAAGAATGCACCTAGCACTTTCCAGAGGGCAATCGATGATATATTAAGAGAATACGTTCGCAAAAGATGCCACGTGTACGTGGATGATATAATCATCTTCTCCCCTGACGAGACATCACATTTTGAACATGTTGACCTAATATTAAAAAAAATAGGAGAAGCAGGCATGCGCGTTTCTCCCCAGAAATCCGAATTCTTTAAAAACGAAGTAGAGTTTCTTGGGTTTGTGGTATCAGCAAAGGGAATAAGTACATGCCGTGACAAAATCGAAGCAATTGCAAACTATCAGGAGCCCAAGTCCCTCAGAGCATTACGGTCTTTTCTTGGCCTTTCCGGCTACTACAGAAGGTTCATTAAAGATTACGCCCAAATTTCAAAGCCACTTACCAAATATTTGAGGGGTGAAAGCGGCCATGTTAAAAGCAAACATTCGAAACATATTTCAATTTCATTCGACAATGATGCAAAGCAGGCTTTTCAAAAATTGAAAAACATCTTGTCATCCGAAGATGTTCTTCTCCAACACCCAGATTATTCCAGACCCTTCGAAATTACAACAGACGCTTCATCCGTGGCTTTAGGTGCCGTACTGTCACAAGGTGGTAAGCCAATAACGATGATTTCGCGCACATTTTCAAAAACTGAAGAACATTACGCTACTAATGAGCGAGAATTACTTGCCATAGTATGGGCTTTCCAAAAGCTGAGACGCTACCTTTACGGTGTAAAGGATATTTATATCTATACAGACCATCAACCATTGACATACGCATTATCCGAAAAAAATCCAAATTCGAAGCTGAAGCGATGGACTGCCTTTATCGATTCTTATTCTCCTAGGTACTTTTATAAACCAGTCAAAGAAAGTATTGTAGCTGATGCTTTGTCACGACAATACATGCACAACCTCTCGATACAGCCCATAGCGAAATATCTTCTAGCGATGCTATAAAAACAGTTAAGTGTCCAGTAAATCAGTTTAAAACCCAGCTCTTACTTTCTCAATCCGATTTCAATAGTAAAACCACAAAAATTTTATTCAAAAAATTTCTCCGACATACAATTAGGTTCAATTCCCCAGAATATCTTTTACAAACGCTTCGTAGCTGTATAAACCCGGATAGCGTTAATGGAATTTTTTGTGAATTTGAAGTACTAGGAAAAATCAAATCCTTAATACTATCCAACTTACCCGGCATTAAATTTTTACACACGGAAAAATTAGCAATTGATCTAGTCAATAAGGACAACCAAATAGAGGTCGCAACAACTGAGCACAATAGGGCACTCCGTTCAATATCTGAAAATTACAAGCAAATCACAAATGAATATTACTTCCCTGAAATAAGGAAAACTCTAATGACGATATACAAAAATTGCAAAATCTGTGTGGAAAATAAATATAAACGACACCCACCGAGACCGGAAATTGGAAAAACTCCCATCCCAGAATTTCCAGGCGAAATCCTGCATATCGATATATTTTCAGTTGACAAACATCATTTCCTAACATGCATCCGCAAATTTTCCAAATTTGCAATAACTCTTCCAATACAATCAAGGTCAACAATAGACATAAAAAATGCACTATTAATTTTACTCAACAAATTTAAAAACTAGAATTCTGGTATTGGACAACGAAAAATCTTTTCAATCAAAAACAATATCCCATATGCTTAGAGATTATTTTAAAATAGACCAGTTTTTCGTACCGCCTTTGCACAGCAAAAGCAATGGACAGATGGAACGTTTTCATTCCACCGTAACAGAAATAGCACGCTGCATAAAATCCGAACAAAACCGAACTTATACTACTTGCAACATACAAATATAACAACACAATACATTCCACCATTGAAGCCAAGCCAATAGATATAATTAACGATTTTTCTGCATTTCATTTAAACCAAATTAAATCAAAACTAATTTCAGCCCAAGATAAAATTCTAAAACGCTGTGGCAATGATAAACGAGTTTTCAAAGAAGGTGAGGTAGTTTTTGTCCGACGTAATAAACCATTAGGAAATAAACTAAATAAAGTTTACATTCAAAACACCGTTCAAAAAGATTTGGGTACGACCGTAATGATAAACGGTAAACAAATACACAAAGATAACATACGCTAGCTGTATATTACCTTAGTTGAAAAAGGATTAACAAAATTCATTGTAATTTTGAACGCATTACCAAAATTAAAATTAAAAAAATACCTGTTAATTATTGTAACAAAAAGTACCACAAGTGTTAAAAAAATACACATATAAATTAATAAATAATGTTGAACCTTTGCCTAAGACAAGTATATACATATAATGTATAGGCGGTATTTCACAAAAAATTTGCAATAATTGTATAAAATAAATACATAATCCTACAATATTTTTCTTGTAACAATACTTAAAACACAAACGTAAAATATAACTTTTGCCTAAAATGAATAATCAATCTTACAATACTTTTCACATAATTTTCCGAAAAACATATCTTTTGCCTAAAACAAATACATATGATGTATACTGTAAAAAAATTTTGACTAATTTATAATACTCATGTGACAACAATAAAAAGTCCAAATGATTTACGTAATAGCAGAAACAACTTTGCAGGACATATCCAACCTCTGCCGAAGGCAGACACGTATTTATAATGTTTAAGTAATTTTTCAAAAAAAAAAAACAACAAACTACCAAATGTTTAAATTAAATAATTTGTTCTTACAATTTAATAAAATTTATAATTACTTTTTCAATATAGAGAAAATGCAAAACTATATTTACGTAAATAAAAATAAAAACTACTTAGTTGTAAACACACGCGCGTATGCACGTATCTATGCATTTCGCATTAATTAAATTTTCTATAGAAAAGTCCAAATGACTTTCTTTAACCAACTACTATGTAACTATAAGTATCAAATTGAATTAATATTTTTAGTTTTTAAATAAAAAATATGTCGGATCAGGGACGCTCCGAGCTTAAGAAGGGGGGAGTTAACACAGCAGTAGAAGTATACCAGCATTAGGTGTAAATGTCTGTGTGTTATCCCAATAACAAACAGACATACTTACATAAATATTCATCAGTGGTTGTTGTAAGCAGGCATTGCATTTTATTGGCATGCGACGGTGGCTGACCGCCTGCACTAATCAATCAACTGCTGCTATGATGATCCAACACTTCGCTTAAATACTTTTTCTTCACACCGACGCTTCGAGTTAGCCGAAGTAAAATCGTGCGCTCGATGTACCCGAAAGGGTCGTCGCTAAAAAAGTACTTAAGCGCGCATAGTTTTAAGGTCAGGGAAGCAGTGTAAGTAGTGTTAACAGTGTAATTAGTGAATAATGATTTAAATAAATAAAAGTGCCTAAAATTGTCAAAAAATAATGTGTTTTATTCGGCGGCAGTCCCAAAGTGGAAAACTATCCAAGAAGATCAAAAAATTTTCATATTAAACAAAGAGATAAAAAAAAAACTAAAGCCCTTTGGGACTGCCTTGAAATAACTTACACATACATACATAGATATATCCAGATGCACATGCATTATTAAAATAAACTAACCCTTTTATGATAAAGTTAAGCAGGTAATGATAAGACAATTCATTTTTGACCAAAGCCTTTGATAAGTTTGAGCATTTGAAGCTCTAGTAGCACTGCCCTTCATATAATTGAACCGCGACAGGAAAATTTGAATGTGCCGCCTGAACGCGGGGATCACAAACGGTACCACGAATGGCATCGCTAACACTAGTACGCAGAATGCGAAAATTAACGTCGCTGTAATTCAACTGACCATACAAATAGATAGGCAACTTATTGCTCATGACCCACACGCCTTGATCGTGCTCCTTATCCACTTTCAAATCGTTGGGAAATTGCACCAGCTTTTGTCCACGACTCAGCAGCATAGCCAAATTGGCCCGAACATATGGTTTCGCAGTATTCCAACAAGCCACATTGTCTCGATGAACCTGAGTGTAGAACATAATACCATTTCGTGCGATCCCAGCTGAGGAGGATTGCCCTAAACTCCCACGATCGCCGATTTCAACGAAGTATTTGGCAATCTCTTGAGCCCGGGCCGGCCACAGGCTTTCATTACGTAGCAGCGTTGTTGAAATTGCAAATTCCTAAAAAAAAAAGTATACAAACAATCAGTAAAAAAAATGTCGGTTGTTACCTTAAAGCTGGCCATTGGATGAAAATAGAGTATACGTTCGGATATGGGACGTTTCGTTTGCTCTTCCAACGACAAGCTCATTCCAAATACACCGTCCAACCATTGAAAGTTTAGTCCGTAAACATTAAAATCAGAGGCGATCGGGTTGGGATTAAAGTTATGGTTGGTTACACGCCAGCTACGGTTTTTAGCTAGGCTATAGACGACCACACCAAAACGCCAGACATCCGTTACATAGACGTATGCATTCTCGCACTGATCGTTACTCACATCTGCCAAGATATTTGAGTGTAAGGAGTCCTGTTTCACTTGATCTTGTGGCAGCGTGAAACTCACTACCGTCCTATCGGTGGACAAATCGAAAGCAATAATTTTTGGCTGACAAATTTGATTTAGCTTAATTGTAGCATTCACAATGCCAGAATCAATCACCCACAGGCGTCCACATGTGTCGATTGAGGATCGATAAACAGATATAAGTTTACTACAATCGAGTTGCTGTATATTGCTGTGAGCGTTCCAATGCGGGTAGGGCCGTAAGGCAGGGCTGCGTTCATTCGGTGGATATGGTAGATAACTGAGACTCGCGGGTACCCCAGCCTTCCAACGTGGTGTTGTTATGAACAATCGATCCCCATACACATCAATACCCAATGGGAGATTATTTTCTGGAACAAAATCCCTAAACAGCAACAATACAGTAATTCCAGCACATAACACGAGTATATATATTTATAAAATTTGCACTATTTTCAATTTAGTCATCCAGGAATCTAATAATTCAATGATGAAAATATTTGGAGATTGCTGAATCTTTCAATATAAAATTTAAAACTAGAAAAACAGTCAGAGCCCTCCACGGATCGCATCCTCGGATGAACTTGCCACCGATAACACATGACTTCTCATTTTATTTTGACAATATCTACCTACGGTAAGTATATCACTATTTTGATATGTTAACTTTAATTTATTAAAATGACCATTAATCACCATAAAATCATAAACAAATGAAGTTATTCACTATATCAAAAACAAGAAACCTTAAAAAAAACAGAGTGAAGACTTGGATTTAGTGTCATAAATGAACAAAGAAATAACTTTCCTTGCTCTGGGTCCAAAGTCGTGTATACTTGTGTTAAGTTAAAGCGGTTGCAAAGCTTATGAAGCGTATGTCTAATCACATACTTTCCGTAAGAGTCAGTTAAAAACTTAAAAGGACATAAGTAATGAATAGTCCATCCCAAGTGGATAAACGACCAACTTTGTATACCAGTGGCCAGTTAAATAATTTCAATAACACTGCATAATTACAATTCGCTCCGGTTAGAAAAATAGACCGGTTTTTCTTTACATAACATAGTACATTCACCTGGCTCACCTATTTGAAATGGCTTCTTGACGTTGTGCATAAGTTAAATATTCGAAGTCCAAATATTTCCACTCGTTTACAATTTGTAAAGCTTCATTTGGACCCGTTGCTGTTGTCCACTCAACGGCATCATTTTCGACAAAGCCTATGCCAAATCTTTCACTGCTGGATGTAGGAGCATTCTCGTACAAAGAATGGGTGAGACCCACATGGATGGGGGACTCGAAACTGATTGCTGAAGACCCGATAAATTTCGAGGAAAGGCGTACTCCTGATTGCAGTTTTATTCCATTCCTATTAAACTTAGTTTCGTAAGAGCCTACGTTTAACGGAAATTGGGCGGATATTGATAAACTAGTTTCATCGGCTGTTGTTTCACTAACAACAATGAAAATCACGATATTGCAACCTAGCCATTGCATCCAAGTCAACCCGGAACTAGCAAACATTTGGACATACGCTACAGAATATATTTAAACTTTTTTAATTGAAATAATTAAATATTTACACTCTTATGTGGCCGTCGTGCACCGGGTCTTAACTGCGTTTGGCTTCTTGGTCAAATTTAAATTGGCAATGAGTCAAACTGAAATAATTGTTAGCAATTGTTTATCACCAACAAGCCAAAAGCGCTCAAGGCGATATACTCGTACATACGTACTCATGCATAGACGTATATCTCTCTAATGACTTTCAAATTTTCTGTACACACTACGAAAGATATAAGCATAATAGGGGTATCCGCTAAGTCTGGGAAATGCATGCTACCGTGCATGGATAGGAAATTTTTCCTATTCGTGCAATGGCATGAAATACATGAAAAAAATATGCTACGATAGGAAAAATATCCTATACCAAAACCTATGTATATTTATTTCCCACATATAGCAAGAACGAAAAAGCAACCCTGTGAAGGGAAAAGCAGCCCTGTGCCTGTGTGGTTGTTATTGTTTCACTTAATTATGTCACAATTTTGCAACGGGGTGCTCTCGATCTCTAGCACATTTCCAAAGGAAATATTTGCATAGTATGCATTTCCTAGACATGGAGAATCTCCCTAATGTGCCAAAAGCTGCTAATATCAATAAACTCGTACAAGCGTGATTTAAAACTGGCATAGTTATTACTCTGCTTGGTCATGTTTAAATGTCTAAAAGTACATACAAATATAAAAACATTCTGCCTGAAGCATTTATGCAATTGGGAAAAATAAGATATTGGAAATATTTATTGCCGAGAATGGTGAATACTTGTATACTGAAAGAAACTATATAGATTTATAACTCAATGATGTATTGTACGAGTGTATTATAAAATTTTTTCGCTTGTAGCCTTCTGTTTCATTAGTGCGAACATCGCAGACAGAGTGTACAATTTACTTTTTGAGGCCTCTCAGCGGTAGTTTGGGGGTAAAAACGTAGTATCCTGTCTTTATTTCAAATATCGTTTCTTACAGGAAATTTAACAATTTTTTTGATCGTGCTCAGCTATCTCCGAAAAGTTTCGGAAGTTATCCAATAACACCAATAACTGAGAAAGCAAAATGGGAATGAAGGTATGTTTATTTTCACAAAATTTTACCAAGTCATAATAAAATTAGAAAGGTCTTTTCTCCGTTTTGAAATTGTTTGTTTTATATTGGGGAAAATGTAAAAACTTTATTATTTGCGAGGTGTTTTTTTTATTTTAAATGCGTTGAAGTCAAAAGCATTTAATATTTAGGATCCTCTAGAAAAATTTTACATAGCTGCTCGAAGTTATGAGCGGTACGTTTTGAACAAACGTTATCCTATTTCTAATGTTCGCTTTGTGCTCTGATTCATTTTTCTATAAATATATTATTTTATATATCTTCATTCTTTTGCACCTCATATACGTTCCTACATATCTTAGCTTGTATATATGTATATATATATTCCTTTGTACATTTTGTACATTTCCGAAGCGTATATGTTATATGTCCTATATGTTAATTATAATATACTAATTATATTTCGTTTGATTTGTCTTCTACTTTCGTTAAATAATGCGGTAAGTTCGTATTAGCATTCTTTCGGTTTCTAAAAGAAACATTTGGCCCTTCCGTCGAACCCGTCGAACTTAGTCAATATAATATATGTACATAATATACTACTACTACATTGGCGTAGGCATTGCTTTCGCTATTATACTAGAATTGTAATTGCGCACCATTCGTCTCTTCTTCGCGCAGTTTTGCGCCAATATTTAGTACCAAGCAAAACGAGTTCCTTCTGGACTAGATATGTCACACGGAACGAAGGTCTTCCTCTTCCTCTGCTTCCATGTTTAGGTACTGCATCGAAAACTTTCAAAGCTGGATGACATGTCCTAGTCAACGTAGCCGCAGTCTTTTTATTCGCTGAACTATGTTAATGTCGTCTTATAAAGGGCCATAAATCTACCGCAAAATCTTTCTCTCGAAAACTACTAGTGCCGTCTCATTGGATGCCGACGTCGTCCCCCCTTATGCACCATTCAGCAGCACAAAAATAATGAGCGACTTGTAGAGTTTGGTTTTGATTCGTCGATACAGGACTTTACTTTTCAATTGCCTACTAAGTCCAAAGTAGCAACTGTTGGCAAAATTGATTCTGCGTTATATTTCAAGGCTAAAATTGTATATTGTTGATGTTGTTTTCAAGATAAACGAAATTATTTGCAATTTTAAACTTTTGACATTCAACAGGGACGCGGAAGCCAAGTAGCGACCGCGCCGACTGTTTTTTTTTTTTTTTTTGATGACAAGAGATATTCTTTCTTGTCCTCGTATGCCATGAGACCCACTCGCTTCGCTTCTTTTTCTAACGTGGGGAAAGCAGAACTAACAGTGTCGTTGCTATGTTCAATGACATCAATATCATCGGCATACGTCAGCACTTGTACAATTTTGTAAAATATTCGAATCGAAATTTGCTTCGTTCGGTGGATTTGGTATTCTGCGTTACGTTCCGTTCCGATCAATCGTCAAATCTTTCGATTCTATCCAATTCTATGTATTCTGCATTTCGATCGTAATTACATTTTTGTACGTTGTAATGTAGTTGGCGGAGAACATTTAAATTGTATATTTTCGTGTACTTAAATAATATAATTTAACAAAAATGTAAGTAAAACATGATTTTGATAATTGGAAAAGTCATAACGATGTCTTTTTTTAGTTTTGTTTGCTTAATGACGCTTTTTGATACAGCACAAAAGCTACATGAAAAATGAGAGAGTTTGGAAATAACGTTACCGAAATACAGTGGAACCAACAGTAAGACTCCATGATTTCGAGAGAATTGTGTAATGGCATTAACACTGTTGAGTGGCACATTCCTATGTTATAATCTGCACCAACTCTATGTTAGTAACTGCCTTGCGTAAAAAATAGCGAAACTGCTACTATTCGATTAGGTGGAGATAACCATGTCAAAGTATTTGATTGAGTTTCCATCCAATGAAAGCATCTTTATTGAGTTTGAAGTTTTTTTAAAATCTAAATAACAAAATTTGTTATATAAAATATTACCAATTATAATCTCAATTTCTTAAAATTCATTACTCATCCGATGAATGACACTTGTCTCTCAATCCTCATGACATATCGCCGCTTCTCTTGATTCCATTTAACGTTAAAACATTATTTTTATATTTTTTTTGAATTATCCAAAAATAGCTTGCAATTGTTTTCTTTGTTTTGTTTCAATTTCACACATTCACATGCAACCAGTTGATTTCGAAAATGTATTCTCTCTTCCTATTCTTCTTTGGATTCGATCTTTGCTCATAACACCTAATTCCTATTGTGGCAGAGCGGAAAGGGGGGACGTAATCAAAATGTAAAATAGCCCTGATTGTACCTTGCCTATTTAGCTCGGCGGCCCTAATTATTTTTTCCAGCATCAAATTGAAGAAATCATACGATAAAAAGTCAACCTGTCTGAAGCATCATCTGGAACCGTACGACTAGGAAAGGTTCTTCCCAATTCGGACTGCACTTATGGTATTGCTCAGTGTCAGATTACATAGCCGTATATGTTTTGCAGGGATACCAATTCAAATAAATGGGAAATAAATCCATAATCTGTGTTCCAACAAAAGCAGGAAATAAAGTAGTTTTAATTCTCATTGCTCATGTTTAATAAATCGATCGAAAACGGTTTATTCGTCGAAAAAAATAACATTATTTATTCTTAAAATAGAATTAAACAGAAAATTTTTTATATGCGTTTTTTAATGTAATTGCTCGGCAAATTGGACATGATGTTTTTGTATGAATTTCAACCGCTTTCTCTTTATATATTGAAAACAGTGTTGACAAATTTTATAGTACTTGTACTAAAGTTGCTGTTCTCGTTCGTAGCATATAACATTGAGAACAGGGTCGAGTTTCACGTTTAAATTAATGGCCTCTATTTGAAAGGCTAATTTTTTTTAATCTAATATTTTGTTATACAACAATAAAATATAGTAGAAGTGACAGCTATCTCGGAGATCAGCACATCTTCTTATGGTAGGAAAGGAACCAACGGATGCTGACTTCACAGGCGAGTGCACTACCACTAAGCCAACATCAGCCATGTAATCTGTTGTTGTAATATTCAATTTATTACTACCAACGACTCTTACAATATTTTTGAGTCATATCTGCCCAACAGGTGGTTTATCGTAAAACACGCAAAAACGGAATTTAGCCTCCTTGATCCTATATTATACATTATATACACTGCAGACATCCCAGTAAATCGAAATGTACAAACATCCACTTTTGCTGATGACAAAGCAATATTATGAAGTGATAAATTTTAATAATTAAAGGGTGATACAAGAAGAGGTACTTTTTTCAATAGCCTTTTCTTGACAGATCATGCGTGAGTCGTGTCAAGTTGTCATTTTATTTTTGTTCAGTATTGTTGGGCATTTCAACATTGAAAGTTTTACGCCTAAACAACTTTTACAAATCATTCAACTTTATTACGAAAATTGACGTTCGGTAAAGAATGTGTTTCGCGCGCTTCGCTCAACTTAAGGTCAACATAATTGGCCTACTGAGCGTACTATTCGCAACACCATCACCCATCTTGAGGCCCAGTTTTCATTATTGGATAATATTCGACCGAACAGGCCACGTCCAGCACGCAGTTAAGAAAATATAGCGGCCGTATCTGAGAGTGTGCACGAAGGCCGTAAAGAGTCGATTCGGCGCCGTTCGCAGCAACTCGTACTGACGTATGGAATGACTCGGCACATTTTACGTCGGGATCTTAAATTGAAAGCGTACAAAATACATCATAGGTCCATATTTATTCAAAAATGATGCCGATGAGAACGTAACCGTCAATGGCGAACGTTATCGCGCCATGATACCCGACTATTTGATGCCTGAAGCTCGTGATCTCTGCAACATTTGGTTTCAACAAGACGGCGCCACTTCCCACACATCGCACCAATCAATGGATTTGTTGAGAGAACACTTCGGTGAGCTGATAATTTCACGTTGTGGACCAGTCGATTGACCACCAAGATCATGTGATATCACACCGTTAGACTCTTTCCTGTGGAGATAAGTAAAGTCTAAAATCTATGCAGATAATCCCGCTTCGATTCAGGCCTTGGAGCAAAACATCACGCGTGTCGTTCGCAGTTACCAGTCGAAATGCTCGAACGAATCATCGAAAATTGGACTCAACGGATGAACCATCTGAGAAGTAACCGCGGCCAACATTTGAAAGAGTTAATCCTCAAAAAATAAATGCCAAAGAATGTTCTTTCGAATGATAATAAGCATTCCACATTAAATTTGAATTTTCTGTGTTTTTTTTTAAGTAGGGAACCTTGAATTGGATCGCCCTTTATATTAAAGTCAATGAACAGTAGTATAAACATGCTACATTTTACTACATTACTGCCACAAACATTTCCTCCAATCAGATTAAATGGTATAAATATTCTCCAAGCAAATATGTAACATTTAGATAGAAGGTTCACTTGAAAAAGACACATAGAAGCGAAAAGGTTATATATGAAATTGAAAGCAGTTAGTTTAAATTGACTTTTAAAAAATTAGATAAAGTATCAATACAACGCAGTTATGAAACACTTCGTATGTATGGTATTCAACTGTGGGGTACGATCTGTGTAAAATATTGAGAAAATACAGAGGTTCAAGTCCGAAATTCTAAGGATCGTAACGTTTATATTCATGAAGACCTAGGTATCTTACTGGTTAAGCCTGAAGTTGAGCAGATCGTCCCAATCCGTTAGCTAACCTTTTTTGCAACTCATCAAGAAATTACGACGGCAGCGAAGAGATGTTTCCGCCTTCTAGGGAGAGCACCATAGTTCTGAAGGAGCTCGGGCTTAACTCGCGCTAAAAATGTATTTTCTAATTTAGTTTTAAGATGTTTACACATAATGTTAAGATCAAGTAGGCTCAAGCAGAGTCAGTAATAAACAGATTGTGTAAAAAAGAACTTTAGGTTATAAGTTCATGAGCTTTATTTGTTATTTATAGTTTCATCTTCAGTAGAACGTTTTACATTTTCATCTCTTGTTTCACTTTTTGCAGTGTAATTTTCTTCCACTGTGTATTGAAATATTTTGCAAATGGTGTAAAATAATGCATAGCTTCCGTTTTTAAGAAGTGGTATACTTGTGTAAGTTAATAAATGTAAGGCTTTTTGCCTGCTTTTCGTCGGAACGCGTTTTAAAAATGAAACCAAACTCAACTATATTTGTTGTTGGATAGATAGTTTTAAATCCATTACGCAAACGCATTTTGAAATTAAACACTGATGACTGCGTGCGGAGGAAGGCTCAGCAGTTAAGTAGCCACAATAACCGAGTGGTTAGCATTCAGTACTAACATTCTGAGGACCAATGTTCCAGTCCAGGTTCGATCTACATGCAAAATTATGGAACATTAATTTTTCTACTTGCGATCGCCGCACTTCGAATAAATTTCTGACATTAAATAAAAGGTCCTCATAGAAATCCATCGGCCATTCGGAGGCGGCTTAGAATAGTTTGTAGGTCCCCTACATTTATTGGCAAAAATATCAAGACGCAAAACCACAAATTGGAGGAGGAGCTTGGCTAAAAATCGTATTGTCTGTGTGAATTTAATTTTTTTGATTTTGTTGAGAGTTAATGTAACTCGGGAGATTTTTTTTGCATAAAATTAAGGAAGAAGCAGTCGAGAAAGTTTGCGGTGATGTCACAGTGTCCAAATATAAACAAGTGATGTATGAAAAAAAAACTTATAAAAATTAATGTATGTATATAAAATATAAATATGTAACAAATTTAAATTAAAACGAAGCACGTAAAAGAGTGCCATTATCTGAGTGCAGAGGATACCATTCCTTTTCAAACTATTTATAACTAAAAGAAGTCGGAATAGAAGGTAAGTCCCAAAGAGCATACAACCGTATCAATATATCTACATATATGTCTGTAAATCTCTTTTTTTACCTGATTTCTCAAATTCTCATTTTGAAATAAGATTAGAATAAAAAAGGATATGCACTTTATGATTTTTAATTTATATTTATTTTATTTTAATCTTATTTCAAAATTATTTATCCAAATTAAGAATTTTCCTTATGAACAGAGCCTGAAGTTTAATAGATAATTGAATTAGTTATACATACCAGTTGGTTTTTTTACTTTAATCTATAATTACCTTTTTTAAGCGTCCGGTCAACAATGTACCACACTAGCCCAGAACCCCACAATTTGTAGGCGCCCTAATGCGTCTTTTGTGTACACAACCATTTATAAGCGGAGTAGGGCAAGCAAGAGTTGAGATTTTGTGTTAGCACATCGGCAAAAGTAAAAATAGCATATAAAAAACAATGAAATAAAATATTTTTAAATTGTGTATACAATTTTTGAAGTTACACCTCTGTGAACACATTCACATATTCAATTTCGAATTAATAAGCGTAATTAATTATTTTAAATACAATAATTTTTTCTCATACAAGCTTTTTTTCTCAAAAGGCTTAAGAAGGAAATGCGCGTAAACATGGTCCTCCGAGGTCAAAACCGAACTAGCAAAGGGACACAGTCCACAAAAAACAAATATTAGTCACAATGCAAACATTTAACTAAAGAAACGCACTTTCACTAGTTAAAATCCAAAAGCAAGGACAATTTAAAGTGAAAACAAAATTAAAATTTACAAACAATGTAATAATTAAAATAGTCTGGCAGTAAAAATAGCAACGTTTCTGGTTACAACAGAAACATTTAGACTGACCTTATTTGCAATAATTCAACAACAAAAACAGCTCAACAAATACACCCAAAACCGAACTAATTGGAGAAGCTGGAATCTGATCAACTGTTGCCAAGGTGAAAAGTGGACAACCATTATCAAAGCGTACTTATTGGTTTATATTCACTGGTATTCTTACTGCAAACTGTCATTATCACCTTCGCCGGTATAATTAAAAATGATTAATTATATTAATTATATAAATATGTATATACATTTTTTTTTACTATAAACAAAGTATTTACTAAATTGCTACAGAACTACCCTGCTTATGCATGCAAATACACTTTTCCTAACAAAGAAAATTTTTAATGTTATATTCAAAAAGTTTGGTTTAATGTTACTTCGTGGGTTGTTGAACCCAAAAACCTAAATGGAATATTTTATTTAATTAATTAATCAGCTGTACATACATATGTACATCATCAGTTCGTATATACCTAAAACAGTGTTGAGTTGATTTGGTTTTGTGTTTTTCCGACAGGGTGGATACTAGATTTATATCGGAACGAATTTCCGTCATCCCTTGTCAAATTTGGTTTAGTAACACACCGGTTTCGGCAAACCGCCATCTTCAGTGTTTGGTTTCGTTCTCAGAACGAGAACGAAAAGAGAACGAAACCAAACACTGAAGATGGCGGTTTGCCGAAACCGGTGTGTTACTAAACCAAATTTGACAAGGGATGACGGAAATTCGTTCCGATATAAATCTAAAACAGTGTTGGTCGTTCAGTCTACCCGCGCGAATCATTCTATTTGTATAGAACAGAATAGAGAATTATATTTTTAGTTATACAGTTTTTTCATGTGTTCGCTTTATTAATAAAAATTCAATACTGTTTTACATTTTGTATACTTAGGGCTATTCATACTAAGATGCGTCGGCAGATTTGGCAATTGAAATTCCATTGCTAATTGGTTATCCGTTGCTTGGTTTGTTTACTAGTATTTGTCCTTTGTTTAGCTGTTTACTAGTATTTATTATTAGGCTGTTTACTATTAGTTATCTATTGTTAGGCTGTTTACCATTACTTGTCTATTGTTCCGTGTTTATCTTTGTTTTCTTTCCTTAAAGAAATTCCGTTTGGGTTGCTACCTGGTACTGGTTGCATCGATAATACATTGGCTGCATATGAAAACATCCCTTAACTCTCCCCCTTGTTAAAAAAAAATGTCCGCACTTTTTACTGTTGTGGTGTTGTAAAGCAGAACCATTCTGCTTCGTATTTTTCGTTCACGCGTTTTCCATTTTTTTACTTCCTGTCTTATTTTGTAGGATTGGCATATTTTGGCCGAGGTGTACGCGAAGAGTGCTAGAGTTGCTACACCGATAATGCTATACAATGCACATTTTATCGGATGTTCTTCTATAGGTATAATAAATTTATACATTTTTTGTATATTCGTAAATTTATAATCGGACTCTGAAGTGAGAATTTTTAAGATTTCTAATTGTTCATTAGTGTGGGAATGGATTGCGTTTTTTGTTTCTTCTTGATGGCTGAGTTATATGATTTCATCTATTGGATAAGTTTCGGTACTGTGATTGTATGTCCGTTCCACGTATGTTCTCCCTCTATGATGATATTACCGTGTTCTAATACTAATAAAGTTTATCGTTTTCTCGAAAGATGTTGCATTTAGCTTCCTTATTTTCTAAAAGGGGTATAGTACAATTGTCCTCTGGCAATTGTTTACATATACTTATTCCTACATAGTTCTTAAATTTAGCTACTCTAGTATATTTGTTGTTACATTCTGCAATGTATTCGTCGGTAATTATTTTTCCATGTTTATACATTAGTGGTGTTATATTATGCAATTTACATTTATTTATTATAAGGGGGTAATTATAAATAGTTATTGTGGCGGTTTGGTACTGACAAATATGTATATCCGCATATTCTAGTATATTTATATATGTATCAAATTGTTCGTTCGCTACAAGTTCTTGATAGACTTCATTTACTATTTTGTTTTCTGATACTGTTTTAGAGTCTAAGGTTTTTAAGATTTTTTCGAATTGAGAATTCATTTTTCGTTGTTGGTTGTTGTTCTTTATAAGTTGATTAAATCCTGTTTCAATTTCTATTGGGTCATTATGGTCTGGTGTCCCTGTTTAAATTTTAAGATTGAACCTCAGAAATTTAACAATCTTTATTTTGATTCACTGTGTACCGGTTTCTTATTATTTTTTCATATGGTGCTAGAACTGCACTCAGGTTAGCTATATTGTAATGTTTTTGTAGCTTCCCTCGGTGATTTCCCAAATCCTTCGAGTTCGATCACTGGATTGCTAAATAAAACTCCCAAGATTTGTTCGTTTGGCCTCTTAATCGTCAGGAATTTAGTCGACGTTTATTTAGTATTTAATAATTAGAATTCTTTACTATACTCAATGGCTTATTTTAAAATTGTTTTTGACACACAATTATTTTCTGTTTCACACAGCTTATCCGTTTCTAAAAGACTCAGCTCACAGTAATGTTCACGCCACTGTGTTTTCTGCTATTCTCCTCTTGTGATAGCGGCTGCAGCTCTTCTTATACCTGAAGATGACCCAAACATTCTATTCACGCGGTTAAGAATAGGCCATTTGCCTGTGGTAGCTGCAGCCGCTCCGTTTATCCTTAACGACGGGGAATTTGCTTTACACTGTCGACCCTTTTGTTTGTCCTTGGTACGGGTAATTTTCATCATACTGCCACTTCTTTTGTCTGCCCTTTTTATTTGGAAATCTCGTCACACTGCTACTCCTTTTGTCTGTCCTTCGTGTTTGGGATTTCCGTCACACTGCCATCCACCTAAGTCTGATCGTCCTGATCAGACATACTATCTGTTCAAATTGCTGCAAGCCTTTCCAAGTGAACCACTTTTATTTTGGTTCTTGGTTTTCCAACGGTCTGGATTCGATACTCCGTGCTATTTATTCGTCCAATTACAGCATACCAAATCTCCTTATTCAAATCTTTCAGGATTCACATCCTTCTACCTTGTTACTCATAACCTTAGAGCGTTGCTCAACAGTTTTGCGTACTCTCTCAACTTCTCCATTAGGGCACGAGACATTTTGCCATTTCCGTACGAATTTACTTTCTGCTGATCGTTCTTTACCAAGGGCACATCATTTCTGTTGTACACAGGATCGTGGCCAATACTTAGCGGTACTTCCATATTTCTATACTCCATCACTCTTTTCTTTAGGTCGGTCTTCATTCCTTGACCAAGAAGAAAGTCCACATCAACTCTGACTTCATCTAAGATTTCCGCTACTATGAACTCATATAACACTGTCATATTACGGATGGTGACTTTACACGTGGCTTTTCCCAGAACCCGGGCGTCCTCACCAGTTACTGTTCTCAACTTAGCTCCATGCAATTGACTTATTTCCTTGGTGATGGAGTTCGAATGATGGAGTTTGACGCGCCCGTATCCACAGTTAGTAGTCGCTCATGTCCATCCACATATCCACTGATTGTAACGTTGCTTTCCTAGTAATCGATTTGTCTCGTGTGGCGCATATTACAGTCGCGGGCGAATTATCCTGGCATTCTACAGTTGTAGCAAATCCTGGTTCTCATCAGTTTGGCGGATTTCGACGTTTCCCATATTCCTTTCATCACATCTGGACCTTCCAACTTCGCACAGTTCGCTTTGTACGATGGTCTGCACAAGAGCGCTGCCGTTTCCTGTATCTGAGCATACGAGACAGTCTCAGCAAATGTTGGCTTTGGATTCGCATATGCCTCTCGCCTGCTATATTTGTCCCTTATTCCGCTGATAAACCACTAAATTTTTATCATCTCGAGGTATTCTCTAAGACTATCTCCATAACCCAGATGAGCTAGCCTCTCAATCTCATAAGCAAATTCCTGCAGGGTCTCGTTGGACTTCTGATAGCGGTTCTCTAATTCCATCTGATAGATTTGTCTTCTATGCTCGCTACCATAGCGTCTTTCCACGCCTCGCATTAGTGCCTCGTAGTCATCTCTCTTTTATGCAGGAATTATCAGCAAAATTTCCGCTGCAGATCCCTGTAATGCCACGGATATTGCAGCTGACTTCTCCTCCATGCTCCACTTATTTGCTCTAGCCGTCTTTTCGAGCTGAAGCTGGAAGATGTGGAAAAGGGTTGCACCGTCAAACGACGGTGCTTTTATGCTATCCATGAAATGCTTGGACGACTTAAATGCAAATCGTGGACACGACCTTCCAATTCGCTAAATTTGGTCGCAATTAGCTCCTCTATTTTGCCTTGCCTTGCGTTGATTTTGTTCTGTCTCTTCTTGAGTTCTGCGCATTCTTTGACAACACTCTTTTGAAGCTGTATGAGCCGAGATGAAATACATGCTTCCTGGTATTGCATTCGCGATGAAATGTGGGCTTTGATTGTAGCTCAGCCTTATTCCCGGTTGAAGATAGTCCTCGCTTCGCCAAATTTAGAGGGGCAGTATCGTCAAATGTTGAATATTGATCATTTTAAATTTTGTCTGTAGTTTATTTAGCAATCTCACTTCTGACACCAATTGTAACGTTTTTCGTAGCTACCCTCAATAATTTCCCAAATCCTTCGAGTCCGATCACTGGATTGCTAAATAAAACTCCCAAGACTTGTTCGTTTGGCCGCTTAATCGTCAGGAATTCACTCAATGTTTATTTAGTCTTCAATAATTACAATTCTTTACTATACCCAATGGCTTATTTTACAATTCTGATTATTCGTTCGTCTGCGATAGCTGCAGCCGCTCCGTTTATCCTTAACGGGGAATTTCCTTCACACTGTCGACCCTTTTGTTTGTCCTTGGTACGGGTTATTTGCAACACACTGCCGCTTCATTTTTCTGTCCTTTTTACGGGGAATTTTCTTTACACTGTCGACCCTTTTGTTTGTCCTTGGTACGGGTAATTTGTGTCATACTACCACTTCTTTTGTCTGTCTTTTTTATTTGGAAATCTCGTCACACTGCTACTCCTTTTGTCGTATTCGTATTTGGGATTTCCGACACAATATGATATAAATATTGTGAGTTCTCGAATAAAAAGGATGAATCTGTTTCCGTTAATACATATTTTCTGTCATTTAAATCGGTTATTTTGTCACTTTTGACAATTCTTACTCGAACTGTTAAAAACGCGTCAATATATTTCGTTGCAATTGCTTTTTTCTATCAGTTTTTACGTAATTACGTTAATTCATCTTTTTTGTATGTAATTGAGTGTATATTTTTGCTGTGATATTGCAGTAGTTTATCCTGTTTTCCCTTTAAAATATCCTTTACCTCAGGGTATTTCTCTCTGTTGAAAAATACTTCTTCAGTTACTGGTGTAACTAAGTGCTCTATATGTAGTTTAACGTATGCTGATTTAGCTGTATGTCCATTAAACACATTCCCATTGTCTGTCATTAAATCTTTTGCAATAGGGTATATTTGTGTAAGTATTTCCTCAATGTGTTCGTGGCAGTTTACTTTATTTTGTAGTTTGCGTATAGAAAAATAATTGGAATATTTACAGGTAGATCTAATGTATATGTTGTTATATTGTTAGGATGTCTCTCGTATTTATTTTGTAAACATATTTCGCAGTTAATTGACTCTTTTTTCGCACATTTCTTGAATATTGAATTGTTTTTATAATTCCTATGTGCTCTTTTGTGAGTTTGTATTATTATCTGTCTTTGTTCGTCCGGATCAGTTATGTCTTGAAGCTGTGTTTGTGCTACATTGTACATTTTGCATGTAGCGAAAATAGAGTTGATCTCGTTTTTGAAATGAAACAAAATTTCTTCGTCTAATTTTATAGCGTTCTGGTCGAATAATTTCTTTCAAACTTGAAACCAGAGTTTCTTTGTTTTTATAACATATTATATGCCGTGTATTATTTGTAAAGATAGTCTGTGACACAATTTCATTTTTATTTCCGTCGTGAATTCGTATAATTTCATTGCGAAAAGAGATTAAATTAATTTGTTGTTTGAGTTCTTTTCGGATATAGGGTAAAATAAAGATTGGTGATCTGTATATATTGTTAAATTAGCAATTCCATGTAAGTAATTTCTTGATTTCTGTAAAGCCCATACAATAGCTAGAAGTTCCTTTTCACTCAGTTTCATTGAGTGTTCGTGAAACAAAAACGATAGGCTGTCTGTTTTGGGACAGTACTGCGCCTATAACGAAATTGCTGGCATCTATAAGTATAGTCAGATCAAAAGGTTTCGTGAAGTCAGATTGATAAAGTTCTACTTGAGCTTGAAGCGCATTCCTGATTTTCTCAATAGCTTCTAGAGCTGCCTCATCTAAATTAAACTTCTACTTTAACACTTGATATCCTGATAAATTCGTACATAGCGCCCGCCGAAAACGCGGGTTTCTCTCTGTCTGATTCTTTTATTAGTGTTTGGTGGAATCCTGATTCCAAATCTATATTAGAAAATATTTTTGCTTTTCCTAAATTTTGAATAGTCATATTTACATCTGGTAATATCTGTCCGTTAGTGCTTGAGCGTTAATCTTCTGATAATCTACAACCATCCTTTTTTGGGTTTCCCTTTTTCATCGGTGCCTTTTTTGGAACAGTCCAATTCGGATAGTTGTATGGACTTTTACTTGGTTGAATTATATGATTACCGAGAAATTGCTGGATTTCTGTATTCTCAAAGTCATTATCTGACATGGGATAAGGATACTGTTTAGTCCAAATAGGATCTTCATTATTCGTTCTAATAGTTGCTTGGATAGTTGTGATAAAAGGTAAGACTTCACTAATTTCGTCATTTTTCCTCATTATTTCCCTAATATCATCCTCATATTCCTTATTATTTATTGTGTAATTTATTTTTTGTTCATCTTCCACCATAACAATTTTTTTTTCGGTGCTTGAAATAGGTTTATTTCTGCTTTTGTAAATCTAAGTCCTTGCTCACCTAGTATCATATGAAATTATTGTAGTCATCAATTTCAAAAAAATGGCATATGATGACTCAACAAAGTTATGAATTTTTTAGATTTCAGTAATGAATATCCGTGAATGGTTTTGTTTTTATAGGTTTAATAAACACTGACTTACTTTTGGTATCCCTGTTAGTGTTGAGTATGCCGCATAAACTGCCAAGAGTTGTCCACTTCCATAGGTATCGGTATATCTAAATGGACGTAGTGTGGAATAAATGTGTTGCCTTGCACTTGTATCCCTGGATTATATGTTGAGCGTTTTGTTTGGTTATAGTTATCATGGTAAATTTTGCTGGCGATAGCATACGAATCTTCCAAGGCTCTTGGATTTTGGCTGTACAAGGTTCCACTGGTGTATCTGATATTCAGTCCCATAATGAATGTACGAACAGCTTCTTGGTTTGCGTATGTTTTCATGCCTTCACCGTTTTGTTCATGCGACTTTTCGATTTTTGAAAGCGCAAAGTTAAGTGCTTTATTCATTTCACTATGATATTCGGATAAATTCTTTCCTCCTTGATAATTTTTTTTCACATCGTCTAATAACCCATACAAGGATCTTTGGTACGGAAATGTATAATCCAATCGATTTATAATCGAATAAAAGTTTAATTTCGTGTTGTGATTGCTAAGTATATCGGCTGCTGTTCCTATGACTTTTGTACGGATGATCCCCACTGCACTATAATATCTAAGATGTCCTGTGAACGCTTTGATATCATCCATAAACTCCCAGACTTGTGGTCTCCATGAACAATACGAGTTTTGGTCCCCATCAAACTTTGGTCAAGTTTTGAATAGTTCCAAATCGATTTCGTTGGCGTTTGTTATTGCAAGAGGGATCTCTTCGTGTTCTGTAATGGTGGTGATATTATGGAAGGCGGTTTGGTCCTGTTGTAGGGCATTTACTTGCAGGGCTTGTTGTTGGGACTGTTATGTTAAAGTATCAATTTGTGCTCTGCTTCGGCTTGCTTGTTGTGTCTTTATTTCTCAATATCTTAAATATGAGAAATAGGGTTTACAATAGGGCGGTTTGGTCCTGTTGTAGGGCATTTACTTGCAGGGCTTGTTGTTGGGACTGTTGTGTTAAAGCATCAATTTGTGCTCTGCTTCGGCTTGCTTGTTGTGTCTTCATTTCTCAAAATCTTAAAGATGAGAAATAGGGTTTACAATACTTCGTAGTCGTTTGGTGGAATTGTCGGATAGGAATGCTTTCATTCCTCGGTGATTCATTTTAAGGTGCTTTAATTTTTTTAGTAATGGTTATGTTACGTATAATTACTATTTCACTTTTTCAGAAACTGGTTTTATAAGTTAGTGTTTCGCTTTTTCAGAAACTGTTTTTTGTCTTTCTTCAAGACCTTGGATTTTTTATTTTCCTATCTTTCAAGGATTTTGGCTTTTTTGCTGATAACACGTATTGTCATTCCGGTTGAGCCCCCAGTTATTCTATTTGTATAGAACAGAATAGAGAATAATATTTTTAGTTACACGAAAGTCGTACAAGTAGACAGAACATACTGATGCATGTATGTTAGGTATATATGCACATTCTTCCCCTTTCTCACCCGCCCAGGTTTGTCACAAACTGTTGAAACCATCAACGTGAGGCAATAAGGTAAGTGTTGTTATTATTTTTTATACGTTTACACATATATGAATATATGCGAGAATTTTAAAACAAACATACTTAAGTGCATATTAAAATATTTAGATAATTGAATATATTATTATTTTTTTTAACCATGCGCTCATACATATGTACGTGTTTTTGTGCTAAATTGATAAGCAAAATATATCTTACTCGAACTGTTAAAAACGCGTCAATATATTTCGTTGCAATTGCTTTTTTCTATCAGTTTTTACAATAATTACGTTAATTCATCTTTTTTGTATGTAATTGAGTGTATATTTTTGCTGTGATATTGCAGTAGTTTATCCTGTTTTCCCTTTAAAATATCCTTTACCTCAGGGTATTTCTCTCTGTTGAAAAATACTTCTTCAGTTACTGGTGTAACTAAGTGCTCTATATGTAGTTTAACGTATGCTGATTTAGCTGTATGTCCATTAAACACATTCCCATTGTCTGTCATTAAATCTTTTGCAATAGGGTATATTTGTGTAAGTATTTCCTCAATGTGTTCGTGGCAGTTTACTTTATTTTGTAGTTTGCGTATAGAAAAATAATTGGAATATTTACAGGTAGATCTAATGTATATGTTGTTATATTGTTAGGATGTCTCTCGTATTTATTTTGTAAACATATTTCGCAGTTAATTGACTCTTTTTTCGCACATTTCTTGAATATTGAATTGTTTTTATAATTCCTATGTGCTCTTTTGTGAGTTTGTATTATTATCTGTCTTTGTTCGTCCGGATCAGTTATGTCTTGAAGCTGTGTTTGTGCTACATTGTACATTTTGCATGTAGCGAAAATAGAGTTGATCTCGTTTTTGAAATGAAACAAAATTTCTTCGTCTAATTTTATAGCGTTCTGGTCGAATAATTTCTTTCAAACTTGAAACCAGAGTTTCTTTGTTTTTATAACATATTATATGCCGTGTATTATTTGTAAAGATAGTCTGTGACACAATTTCATTTTTATTTCCGTCGTGAATTCGTATAATTTCATTGCGAAAAGAGATTAAATTAATTTGTTGTTTGGGTTCTTTTCGGATATAGGGTAAAATAAAGATTGGTGATCTGTATATATTGTTAAATTAGCAATTCCATGTAAGTAATTTCTTGATTTCTGTAAAGCCCATACAATAGCTAGAAGTTCCTTTTCACTCAGTTTCATTGAGTGTTCGTGAAACAAAAACGATAGGCTGTCTGTTTTGGGACAGTACTGCGCCTATAACGAAATTGCTGGCATCTATAAGTATAGTCAGATCAAAAGGTTTCGTGAAGTCAGATTGATAAAGTTCTACTTGAGCTTGAAGCGCATTCCTGATTTTCTCAATAGCTTCTAGAGCTGCCTCATCTAAATTAAACTTCTACTTTAACACTTGATATCCTGATAAATTCGTACATAGCGCCCGCCGAAAACGCGGGTTTCTCTCTGTCTGATTCTTTTATTAGTGTTTGGTGGAATCCTGATTCCAAATCTATATTAGAAAATATTTTTGCTTTTCCTAAATTTTGAATAGTCATATTTACATCTGGTAATATCTGTCCGTTAGTGCTTGAGCGTTAATCTTCTGATAATCTACAACCATCCTTTTTTTGGGTTTCCCTTTTTCATCGGTGCCTTTTTTTGGAACAGTCCAATTCGGATAGTTGTATGGACTTTTACTTGGTTGAATTATATGATTACCGAGAAATTGCTGGATTTCTGTATTCTCAAAGTCATTATCTGACATGGGATAAGGATACTGTTTAGTCCAAATAGGATCTTCATTATTCGTTCTAATAGTTGCTTGGATAGTTGTGATAAAAGGTAAGACTTCACTAATTTCGTCATTTTTCCTCATTATTTCCCTAATATCATCCTCATATTCCTTATTATTTATTGTGTAATTTATTTTTTGTTCATCTTCCACCATAACAATTTTTTTTTCGGTGCTTGAAATAGGTTTATTTCTGCTTTTGTAAATCTAAGTCCTTGCTCACCTAGTATCATATGAAATTATTGTAGTCATCAATTTTAAAAAAATGGCATATGATGACTCAACAAAGTTATGAATTTTTTAGATTTCAGTAATGAATATCCGTGAATGGTTTTGTTTTTATAGGTTTAATAAACACTGACTTACTTTTGGTATCCCTGTTAGTATTGAGTATGCCGCATAAACTGCCAAGAGTTGTCCACTTCCATAGGTATCGGTATATCTAAATGGACGTAGTGTGGAATAAATGTGTTGCCTTGCACTTGTATCCCTGGATTATATGTTGAGCGTTTTGTTTGGTTATAGTTATCATGGTAAATTTTGCTGGCGATAGCATACGAATCTTCCAAGGCTCTTGGATTTTGGCTGTACAAGGTTCCACTGGTGTATCTGATATTCAGTCCCATAATGAATGTACGAACAGCTTCTTGGTTTGCGTATGTTTTCATGCCTTCACCGTTTTGTTCATGCGACTTTTCGATTTTTGAAAGCGCAAAGTTAAGTGCTTTATTAATTTCACTATGATATTCGGATAAATTCTTTCCTCCTTGATAATTTTTTTTCACATCGTCTAATAACACATACAAGGATCTTTGGTACGGAAATGTATAATCCAATCGATTTATAATCGAATAAAAGTTTAATTTCGTGTTGTGATTGCTAAGTATATCGGCTGCTGTTCCTATCACTTTTGTACGGATGATCCCCACTGCACTATAATATCTACGATGTCCTGTGAACGCTTTGATATCATCCATAAACTCCCAGACTTGTGGTCTCCATGAACAATACGAGTTTTGGTCCCCATCAAACTTTGGTCAAGTTTTGAATAGTTCCAAATCGATTTCGTTGGCGTTTGTTATTGCAAGAGGGATCTCTTCGTGTTCTGTAATGGTGGTGATATTATGGAATGCGGTTTGGTCCTGTTGTAGGGCATTTACTTGCAGGGCTTGTTGTTGGGACTGTTATGTTAAAGTACCAATTTGTGCTCTGCTTCGGCTTGCTTGTTGTGTCTTTATTTCTCAATATCTTAAATATGAGAAATAGGGTTTACAATAGGGCGGTTTGGTCCTGTTGTAGGGCATTTACTTGCAGGGCTTGTTGTTGGGACTGTTGTGTTAAAGCATCAATTTGTGCTCTGCTTCGGCTTGCTTGTTGTGTCTTCATTTCTCAAAATCTTAAAGATGAGAAATAGGATTTACAATACTTCGTAGTCGTTTGGAGGAATTGTCGGATAGGAATGCTTTCATTCCTCGGTGATTCATTTTAAGGTGCTTAAATTTTTTAGTAATGGTTATGTTACGTATAATTACTATTTCACTTTTTCAGAAACTGGTTTTATAAGTTAGTGTTTCGCTTTTTCAGAAACTGTCTTTTGTCTTTCTTCAAGACCTTGGATTTTTTATTTTCCTATCTTTCAAGGATTTTGGCTTTTTTGCTGATAACACGTATTGTCATTCCGGTTGAGCCCCCAGTTATTCTATTTGTATAGAACAGAATAGAGAATAATATTTTTAGTTACACGAAAGTCGTACAAGTAGACAGAACATACTGATGCATGTATGTTAGGTATATATGCACATTCTTCCCCTTTCTCACCCGCCCAGGTTTGTCACAAACTGTTGAAACCATCAACGTGAGGCAATAAGGTAAGTGTTGTTATTATTTTTTATACGTTTACACATATATGCATATATGCGAGAATTTTAAAACAAACATACTTAAGTGCATATTAAAATATTTAGATAATTGAATATATTATTAATATTTTTTTAACCATGCGCTCATACATATGTACGTGTTTTTGTGCTAAATTGATAAGCAAAAGATATCAGGGATGTTCTAATACGAATACGGAGAACAAAGAGGGGATTAAATTTTGGATTTTTATGAATATTGAATATTTATTGAAAAAAAACTGCGGAATAAGGCAAGGTGAATTTTCTTTTATAAATTTTCCTTTTATTTCATTTCAAAGTTGTAAAATTTCGATTTGTGCTAAGAGTAAAAACTAAGTTTTGTTGTGAATTTAATGACAATAAAATAAATGAAGTCCAGAAATTTTTATCTGTATTCTTGAGATAAATGAAATTACAGATGGAGGAGTAGTTGATTTTCTTTTTGGTGCAGGTAGTACACTACGGTGTAAAGAGGACGTGAGGTCATAGATTAGACTAGACACATAGACTAGATTTCTCACATTTTGCTGTAAAAATGGCTGTTTCACAGTCGTGTGCTCCAGTTAGTACGTCATCGACATACATATGCTGTTGTAAGACTCTTGAAGCTAATGGGTATTTCAAACTAACATCTTCCGCCAGTTGAGGTAGAACCAGTATCGCTACATATGGAGCGCAGTTGTCTCTAAAGATTACTGTTTGAAGTTCATAGTCCATGAGTTCCTCTTCATTTGATTCTCTACATAGAAGCCTATGGAACCCCGTGTCAGCTGCCTGTAAAAAAATCTGACGATACATCTCTTCGATTTCTGCATTAAATACATATTTGAAGAAACGCCATTTTAATAATAATGCGATAAAATCAGATTGCAGCACAGGACCGTCATAAACATCATTTAAACTTACCCCGTGAAGATGGACTAGACGCATTGAACCCTACGCGAACCTTTGTAGTGGTGTTGTTAAGTTGTATTACAGCAAAGTGTGGTAAGTAATAAGACTCTATACTTTTGACGAAATCCCTTGCCACTGGCTTCATGTGACCAAGCGTTATATATTCTCGCAGCACACGGTGATATTCCGCGTTCAGTTCTGATTTTTGGGCCAAAGCTGCTTCACTGCGGAGGAACTGCTGCACTACACGATTTCGAGTATATCCAAGAGTTACGTCTTCTGGAAACTCCTTCTTAAATGGTAACGCCATCACATCTCGTTCATGCTTCTCCCTCACTTTCATGTTTACTTAGAGATGTTCACAGAATGCTTCCTCAGGAGTGAGCGGTTTCTTGTTCGGAACTTGCTCGAGATCCCAAAATCGGGTGAGATCTAAGCTCGGAATATCGGTATGCAGGAAAACATATGAATCCGGACGTTTGTTCAGGGTTCGTGGGGCTTGTCCTTTTAGGATCCATACAAAAACTGTCTCCTGCGCAAGGAGAGAGCCGAAAACATTCTTTCGAATATTTCCCATCATTATCGCAGGGTACAAGTCTGCACCAATCAGTAAATCAACCTGCTGACTATTTTGAAAGTTGATGTCGGCTAAAACAATTGGAGGCTGTAGACCGAAATCCACTAGATCTACTGACAGCTGGGGGAGGTTTTCTGTGAGTTGGGGGAGAATCAGGCCTCTTGCCTCAATTCGAATCTCGGTAGGTAGCAAGAGAACCTGGAACAAATCGTGCGATTTCTCGCATTTTAGCTGGGGTCGTTGCGTTGATTCTACTCATCTGAAAGTCAACAGGTTGTGTTGGTAGTTTGATGCTCCTTTGCAACCGCTTAGTGATGAATGTGCCCTCTGGACCCGTATCCAAAAGTGCTCTCACTTCGTAATTCACTCCGTTGTACCAAATATGCACCATCGCTGTGCCCGGTAACATATTTTGTATTCGTTGTAAAAAGTTCTTTTACTTTGCTAGAAGTTGTGGGAGATTGTGTCGGATTCTTATTCCTCTTTGTTAACCATTGGAGATCTGCTGGTTGACATCGATGGCTTGCTTCCCATTGGCATCCTATGTAGGAATGAGCAGTTCATGCACAAATTGTACTTCCTAACTATCTTAGTCCGGTCATCTACCTTTACACATAAAAACTTTGGACAAGCATTTAATGTATGTGATGACTTCGGGCTCAATCTGCAAACAGACTGTGAAAATTAAGTATGGTGAGTTGACAACTTTTTCCCAAATGATGGTACTGAAGCATGATTTTGTTCTACTTTCTATAGTCGCGTACTTTGAATATCGTATAATGTTTCGAGAGTCTGAAACCTATTTGACAGAAAGGGATCTAATTCTTCCCTCCGCGGAATTTCAATGCAATTCAATTCACTGTTCCCACAGAGCTAGAGCTGTATCCGGCAACCTGTCACTACTAAAAACACGAAAATGGCGTCCCAATTGCCAATGTCAATTTCATACATTTGAAGCACTGAAATGCAGTTGTTTACAGCTCGTTGAAGATTCTTAATTTCCGCACCACTCTCTTCTGTCAGTGTGGGCAAATTGAACAATGTCTTCAACTGACTATTTACCATTACTCTCTTATTTTCATAGCGGTCAGATAAGTTTTGACACGCGGTTGCAAAACCTTCGTTGGTTAGCGGCGATTTCTTTACTATGTCTTTATCTTCACCACGAGTTTTTTGGTTGAGGAGGTACAACTTTTCAACCGGAGTTATTCGAGAACTATTTATGTAAATAACTGTGAATAAATCTCGAAAATATGGTCATGCCATAAAATCGCCATAAAAAATTTCAATATCGCAAGGAGGCAGGTTAATGTTTGAACACGAAAAGGATTCCGTTTCTCTAAAAATGGGATTCATTGTCGAGTAACTTTGTTGAACAAATGTAAGGTCAATGTAAGGTCAATGCCGCGCACGTCAGGTAAGCTGCATAGCAGTCCTGATAGCGACTTTTTGCCGAACGCATCTACCGATAAATTCCGCGAATAATTGTCAAGCGATTCCTTTACTTTCAACCATAATGCCTTCAGTTTTTCCTTTTGAATTTCAAGAGAAAAGACTGAATGACTTTCCCTTGGACTGTTGTTGTACAATTCTTCAAACTCTAAGAGTGCATCACAAGCACGAGAAAAATCATTCGCGCTAGCCATTTAAATGGTAATAGGTAATATACCTCAGTAAAAATAATAGATATTACAATTTTTATAGATTGAGCTTGATACCTTTGAACCAATTCCAAAGTACAAACTTAAAAAAAGAGATATCTTGTTTGAAATGTATTTTCAAATCTGTGTGGGGTAAAGTTCTCCACAAATAATGAAAATGTATTTCAATCTCTGTGGGATGGTAATTCTGCTGTACTTGTTTTTAGAACAGTGCATATAAAGAAAAGTTTGAAAAAATATTTTCGCTATACCAAATAAAACCAGTATATTAATTTAAACAAAATTTTAAAGAAGCTACACTCACTGTCCCTGTACCTCACTGTACCATATCGAAACCGTAATCGAAATTTCAAATTTCAAGATATTTTACAATGTGGGGGTGACTATGGTACAAGTCACAAATCGAAGAAAGAAAAAATTAAATCAATCGTTACCGTTATCGTCACACGTATTTTAAATTGAGATAGTTAAAAGGAAGCAAATATCGAAATATATTTATTACCAGAATCAAAAGACTCACCCTTATATATATATATATATTTGGCGCTTTGTAACCGCTGAAGCAATTTTCGGCCGAGCTCCTCCTCCAATTTGTGGTTTTTGCGTCTTGATGTTTTTACCAACAAATGGAGGGACCTACAGTTTATTCTAAGCCGCCTCTGAACGGCCGATGGATTTTTATGAGGAGGTTTTTCACATGCCAGAAATACACTCGGAGGGCTGAACATTCCCTGCCGAGGGGCGACCGCAATTAGAAAAATTAATTTTCTATAATTTTGGATGTTGCTCGAACCTGGGCTGTCCGAATGTCAGCACGCAATGCTCACCACCCGGCTATCGCGGCCGCCAGTTCGCTTCTCGGCCTTATGGCTAAGATCAAAGTGTAGTAAGACTCACCCTTACTGCTAGTTTTTTGCTCTTACTATTTGTTGGGACGTTGGTGTGGGCCTTGCTGGAAATGTTTAAATCGTTGAGTCGCTGGTATGGGCCTTGCTACTACCGATGGGCCGTTGGTATGGGCCTCGTTGCAAATTTTGTTCACTCGTTTGGCCTTTGGTATTGGCCTTGTTGCAAATTTTGATGAATCGTTGGGCCGTTGGTATGGGCCCTGTTGCACATTTTTTTTACTCGCTGGGCCGTTGGTATGGGCCTTGCTGCTGCTGGTGGGCCGTTGATATGGGCCTTGCTGCTTCTGATGGTTTGGTTGGTGTTTGCTTAACAGCACAGCCGCTTGAACTTGTGGCAGCTATTTGCCGGCGGACAGCACCTGCGCCTCACCTTGTGGCTTAGCTGCCGGCACTACATTCTTAAATTAGAAAAAAAAACTGAAATCGTACTGACGCCTGACCGTATGGCACCAAGTGCCTTCGTTCAGTACTGGCGCCTGACTTAATGGCCCTTCCACGCTCTATTCTTAAATTATAAAAAAAAAAAACTGAAATCGCTCTGACGCCTGACCGCATTGCACCTAGAGCCGGTGTTCATCACTCACGTCTGACTTAATGGCCCTACGACCGGCGGTCTATTCTTGAAATAGAAAAAAATCCTGTAATTACATTGACCGTATGGCACCTGCCGGTGTTCAGCACTGGCGCCTGTCTTAATGGTCCTACGGCCAGCGCTCTTACTGAAGAAAAATAAAAATTTACTTTGTGACACCTTGTTCGGCCGGCGCTCTCAGCTCTTTTTGGGCTTCGTTTTTCGTGGGGCACTGGACTTTTGGCTGTCTTGAAGCCTGAGCGTCAACTTTCTAACTAAACTTTGACCCTTTATAGTGGGGCGCTTTGCCTGTGGCTATTCTAAAGCCTGCGCGCCCACTTTTTCACCTAATTTTTTACTTTATAGTGCGGCGCTTTGCCTTTGCCTATTTTAAGGCCTGCGCGCCCACTCTTTCACTAAACCTTTGCACTTTACAATGGGCCGCTTTGCCTATTTCTATTTCAAAGCCTGAGCGCTCACTTTTTCACTGAACCTTTCACTTTATAATGAGGCGCTTTTTTGTCGGAAATCGCCGATTTTCGCACTATCCCCTTCCACTGGACCTTGAATAGGGTTGTTTTGGCTATGATTTTAACAAGACCACGCCAGTTGGGTAGAACTATACAATTTTTTCAAAAGACGCAAGTTTGAAAATTTATCATTATTATTACTTATTTTGTTTTGATTAGTTTTTAGTAGCTAGTTTATTTGAATATTCCGTTGTAAAAGTATTATTTGTACAATGTGATAATTATAATATTATACTTTTTCCCCTTTCTAATCTTGATCCGTCTTTCCAAATTATCCGGCTCGAAGAACACTCTTCTTCAGTCCTTCAGAAAGCTGTAAGATTAGAATTTACCTACTCCGTATTCTTAACATGCTGACTGCCGCGGCAATTTTAAAAAATCTGGCCTAAAATGACAATTCGATTTAATCACATTGTATTATTAAAAAACTCTATTTCTAGTCCATAGTTTTCATAAAAATTTAAAAAAAGGTTTTTTTTTTTAAAAAAGAAAGGTCTTACGCATTATCTCGTAATTGGCTTCTATAACAGAAATCTCTTCGCGGAAGCCAACTACGAGCTAATTCGTAATTCGTTAATTCGCTCGAAGACCTTTCGCTTCGCTAAAGCTGAATCATTGATACACGTCCATATTTGTCAGTAGTATTTCAGAAATTGTTCAGTGCTCATATTTGTGTCTTTCTGGTGTTTTTTTTTTTTCATAATTATTGTTATAATTAAATTACCAAAAACCCTATATGGACAGGAAAATACCACTAACTCAAGAGAAAATGAAGTACTACGCAAATCAAAGCGATTCAGAAATCGACGAGACTTTTGGCGAGGATAATAACGACAGTAGCGATTATAAACCTTCTGAGAATTCAAGTGATAATGACAATGATTTCCAAGCAACAACATCAAATGCGAATAATAGTTTGTACACAGAAATTCAACAAGATCCTGAATTATTTATTTGTCAAGAAAATGTTGGTGTAAAATTGGATACATCAAATTTTACAGTACAAACGCTGGTGGACTTATTTTTTTCGGATAAGTTTCTTGCGTTACTGGTGAAACAAACTAATTTATATGCTGCGCAAGAAATTGAAAAACGCAGAGAAATAAAAAAATCTACTACGTTATTAAAGTGGCCAGACGTCAGTGCTGAAGAAATTAATGTGTTTATTGGACTTTTGTTGCAAATGGGCCTTGTACTTTTCCATCAAGTCAACATTACTGGAGCACAAACAAGCTATAATATAATGTAAATTTTTGGCGCTCACATATGAGTCGAAATCGATTCCAGTTTTTACTTCCTTATTTTCATTTGGTTGATTTCTCAATACCATCTGCCGACAGATTATACAAGGTGAGACCAATACTAAACCATTTCAATAGTATTATGCGTGAAATCTGTGTACTACATAGAAATATTTGTATTGACGAATCCATGAAGCTATGGCGGGGAGGATTGTTTTACCGCCAATACATAAAAAATAAAAAACACAAATATGGTATCAAACAAATGAACTATACGAATCCGACGGTCTCGTAAAAAAAATATTTGCAGATTTGCAGCGGAAAACCTGAGGACCATCTCGATAAAGGATACACGGTTTACATGGATAATTTTTATAATTCTGTTGCTCTTACAAAACTCCTAAATACACGAAAAACTTATGTGTGTGAAACCTTACGAAGTAACAGAAAAGGCAACCCCAGAGATGGGGTAAATCGTAAACTAAAAAAAGGGGAGTGCAATTGGCGGCAAAATAGTCCTGTTACTGTATGCCAAAGGAAAGACAAACGAGATGTCCTTACCATTTCAAATATGCATTCTGTTGAAATGGTACCTCTACCACAAATCGGAAAGGAAAAATTTCTATCAAATCGAATATAACTCGAGATTATAATAATGGAATGTCTGGCATTGATCGATCAGATCAAATGCTTTCGTACTACTCATCTCTAAGAAAGACTATTAGATGATCCAAAAAGATTGCATTACATATTACAGAGATATACATACACAATGCTCACAAAAATTTTCAGAGAAATCCAACCCGTTCGGAAAAAAATTAGATTGCAAGAGCCCATTATTTAGAGAGTCTACCACCAACCGAAAAAAAAAGCTTCCGACGAAGCCATGCCGTATATGTACCCAAGCAAAAAAAATTGCCGAGAAACTCGTTACTTCTGTCCAGCCTGTAACGAGAAGCCAGCCCTTTGTGTGGAAGATTGTTTCAAGAAGTTTCAGACTCAATAAAATATTATTTTATTTCTTAAATTTAGATTAATATTAAAAAAAAATGATGAAATTGTTTTTTGTTCGATTTCTAATAAATTTTCTGTTCATGCAAGCCAACATTGATTTTTTTATCTTTTCCCAGAAGCCAAACGTCGATTTTAGCACTGATATATTTCGAGTTAACTCGTAGCTACACAAAACCGGCAAGTAAACACAGGACGAGATAACTCATAGTTGGAGTCCTAGAAAAGATCGAGTTATCTCGTAGTTGGTAGTCAACGTGTTAAAAATGTCAAAGATTGATAGCTGTTTACGCTCTTGCTTTCCACTGAAATGAGAGTGACATATCTTTTTATCTTTGTAGCCAACTATGCGAAAAACATATCCTACAACGAACCAAAAACATAGCGCCTCAGCTGTCACAACCTTACATACGAGAGCGCCATGTGAATGAAATGTTATCAACACTTGATGATGCTGTTTCTGATGTTTGTATTGTAGCAACCAACGGCGATTTGATTGCTTAAACTGACTCATAAATATATTTAGATAAGCTAAGAAAATCCACTTAAAATTGTTTAAAAGAAATGAAAACTGAAAGCCGCTAAATACATTACAATATTAATTAATCTAATACGCTCTTCTCTAAGATGAAGTTTTGAATTTGAATTTTAAGTAAACATACCACAATAAAAGATGACAACAACCGAAGCGGTATTTGCGATTGCAGAGCACACAACAACAAAATAGAATAAAAAAGTGCGGCTCGGGTTACAGACGAAACGGAAGCGCTAGCTGGCACTAAATAACATGGGCATCCTTGGGAATTCGCTGAATAAATAGGAAGGTGTCATGAGGCAGCCCACGTGAGTTGTTAGCTGGCAGGGTCTAAGCATTAAGGTGCAGGCACCGTTGAAATGAGATGTTATAACACTTCCAACAGAACGGTCGCCCTTGCTATTGAGCAAGGGGAATAAATAACTCAAAATAAAACGTGTTTTGACAGGTGGCATCAAACTCCCCCTCACTAACGGAAAGACTTTCTTCATTTTATACAGTTTTTAATTTTCACGCAACTATACCAAGGTTAGATTTCACATATTCTGACAAAAAGGCAATACATTTTATCAAGCAAGGGCTTTCAATGCTCAGGGTGAGGTCGGTGCTTAAGTACTATCATGAGATCGAGCACAAGCTAACTATGTTAGTAAACTAACCACTTATTAAGCCACTCTGCCAGAAATCAATGTTTTAGATCTAAGTCCCTTTTTCTCTATATTAGCAGAACACTTGGGGTATTAAATTTTTTAGTCGAAACAGAAAAGACCTTCAATACATGGCACCGAGATAATATTGTATTATTGTATAACGAATATTTTTAATAAAATCTTCAAATCATTTATATCAAATAGTCTGGAAAATTTCGATGGCATTATACGTTTTGACCATCTTAAAGAAATAGAAGGTAATATTGATATAAAAAAAGTAATTTTAAGATATGATGGAAGGAAAAGCGATTTTGTTTTCGTTGCTCAAATACCAACCAACTTACATTATTCGATAGAAGCTACAATTTATAAAAGATGAAATTACAGAAATTTTACAACGACATTCTAAAGTATTTGCTGATCCTGATGAAACGTTCCCATATAACACAAGCATAGTAGCCACAATTAAAACCGTAGATAACTTTCCGGTCTACTCCAAAAGGTATCCATACACTATAGCAGTGGTAGAGTTTGTCAATACTGAACTCCGTAGCTTGTTATGGGATTGTATTATACGATCGTGCCGGTTGCAATACAACAATCCTATCTGCGTTGTAGACAAAAAAGGATATGACGAACAGAGCAGAAAAAAATCACGCCTCAATACTAAAATTATAAGCGACAGATACCCAACCCCAGGCAATGCAATAATTTTATCAAATATGGGCAGCTCTACCCTCTTTTCAACAATTGATTTAAAATCGGGCTTCCACTAATTAAAATTGATAGAGAGAGAGACCGAGCAAGGACAGCTTTTTCGGTTCACAATGGGAGGTACGAACTCTGCAGGTTACCTTTTGGCTTAAAAAATGCTCCCAGTATTTTCCAAAGGATGATTCACGATATTTTAAGAGAAGAAATTGGGAAGACCTGTCATGTTTACATCGCTAATTTTATAATATTTTCTAGGTCAGCTAATGAACACAACAGGGATATCGACAGAATACTTACAAAATTATTTGAGGCTAATATGCGAGTGTCACAGCAGAAAAATCTAAATTTTTTCAACAAAATGTAGAATTTTTAAAATTAACAGCTTCGAAACACGAAATAAAAACATGCCCCGATAATGTCAAAGATATTATAAATTTTTAAGTCTTTAGGAATTTTGCGCCCATTTCGTGGACTTGTGATTGACGATTCTTAAAAGATTGCAAAGCCCCTAACAAAATATTTGCGCGGCGAAAATGGTAACATTAGTTCTAGTCAGTCTAAGAAAATAGAAATAACAATAACAATAATAATTAAACAAATTGTTGCTTCCGAAGATGTGCTACCTCTCTACCCCAATTATATTAAATTAAACCAAGTTAACGATGGATGCCTTCTCTTATGGTATTGGCGCTGTTTTCTCTCAAAGCGGCCGGTCTATAACTTTACTTCTTATAAACCTGGAAAAGAGAACCTAGTAGCTGATGCCTAATCTATGCAATATATAAACGCACTAGATTGCAACAACGAATAGGGAAGTATTGTGGGAATGATGAGGAATCCCTTATTTTCGAAATCAGATAATAATTGAAGAAGGAAAAACGGGAAGGAGACTCAAAAATAATATTTAAAACCAGAATGAGACATCATTTTATTTTGAGGAATTGATAACAGCTTTGAAAAACTGTATTAATCCAAATGTCTCTAATTGTTTACTATGCGACTTTTCATTTCCTGCCAAAATACAGGATAAAATTCTTAGCGAGTTCCGACTAAAGAGAAATTAAAATAACAGAACATAATAGAGATCACAGTCCTTCTCGTGAGAACGTACAAAAAATCCTAGAAAGTTACTACTTTCCACGCTTACGTTAAATGGCAAAGGAAATAACCTCAACTTGCAAATTTGACACCAATTCAAATATCAGAGGTACCAAAAATTGGTGAAAGCCCTATTCCGAAATACCCTGGAGAAATTTTTCACACACTAAAACATTGGTTTGCGACAATGAAAGATTCTAAATTCTGAAACAATTGTGACAATACTGAAAAATCATTTTGGAACAGAAATCTACACTGCGCCTCCCGCCCATAGCACTACCAATGGTCAAGTCGAAAGATTTCACAGTACCTTACAGAAATAGCACGATGCGAAAAACTGGAAAAGGCATCTCCGACACAATAGAGTTAATTCTTTTTGCGACATCCAAATACAATCGAATAATTCATTCAGCAACTAAAAAGAAACTGATAAACATAATTCATTCAATTCCAGATTAACTTATAGTTAAAATACAAAACAAACTAACGACAACTCAACAAACAGATTTGAAGAGGCAGAACAAAGGAATACTAATGCTTTTCTATAATCCGGGAGAGAAAACTTTTGTCAAGACAAAAGAAGAATATGTAAAATATTTAGAAAACTCTATATAGAAAAAATAGTAAAAAAGATTTGGGCACAATTGTTCTACTTCACGATAAAAGAAATCCATAAAATAATCTAAGATTATTTTGTTTCTGCATTAGACTCGTGACTCTGATACTGACCGCATTAACTCGGTCGAAAATTTTAAATTACCCCAACTCAATGTACATCTCGATATCGGAAGCAAAGGTTGCGATCTACCATCACTACAAGAACATAATTCATAATCTGAATTTGACCAATTACGAAAACATTGCCGAACAAACGTACAATCTTCTCGACAACTTTCCACAATCTCACTTAAGGAATACATTACAACTGCACATAGGCCGCATATTACGTCTAATAGACTCATTAAGAATTCACTACCGACATTCTCGCAATATTAACATTTTAGGCACCGCTCTCAAATATATAGCAGGAACTCCCGATTTTGATAACTTTAACCAACTTCGAACACAGACAGAATAATTGATTGAGGCAAATGAGGAACAAATCTTGATTAACAGCCAGTTACAACTAAAATTAACCAATTAAGTCGCACCATGAATGAAATAATTAGCTCAACAACAACATGAGAATATGAGTGTGACAATGAGTCCTTGTTCGATTTGATAGCAGCAAGAAAACGAGCATGGATAGAATCGGCCCTATATTCCGTCTTTTTGGGTTAGGTACAATTAATAAACCCAATATCGTTAAACAATGATGAACTTAAAAATTTGCTAACTAACAAAAACTACAGATATAGCGATAAGCAATTTACTAACAGTTTCAAAATTGAAAATTTTCTAAATTACAACAATATTTATTTTATAATTAAATACCCAACTGTTGAGCAAAATTGTAAGAAAATCAGAGTCACGTTCGTTATAACGAATGCCAAAGTAATTATGTTAGAAACTAATATAGTGTCGACATGTAATAATAAATACCAACAGCTTGTTAATTATAAAAACTCAGTGTTAACTATATTTCGTCAATTGTCAAATACAATAACTCTAGTGTTTAAATTTTTTAAGCCAACAACTTGTAATCTGTCAGACTGTTACAGCAGACCATATCGACCTAGTGGAAGAAATTGACGACAGTCTAGTCGTTATAAACGATAAATTGGTGGGAGTTTGCGAAGGAAATTTCCACACATTAATTTTACATTAACTGGCAAATGATGATACGAGTCTATCCAGAGGCAGCGATCGCACAATTTTTGAATCTGTCTTATCGTACCACATTATTGTCACTTCCATACCTGCACAATATTAACCAAAAAATCTGCGGCACATCGCACCATTGAGGGGATTCATTGAGCCGCAATCGTCTAAATGGCCCATAGTTCAGCTTCTTTTTGTCGTTGCCATATTAGTCTACATAAAACACCAAAAAATAGTGTACATAAGGAACAAGCGCCGAAAGCAGAACGTCAGTATCGCAATATTGGGAAACGTTCTTAAGGAATCCGGAAGCGTTAACACACCACAATAAAACAGAACAACAAGCGAAACTATATTTGAGATTGCAGCGCACACAACAACAAAATAGAATAAAAAAGCGCGGCTCAGGTTGCAGACGAAACGGAAGCACTAGCCGGCAATGAATCAACAGAAAGGTGTCATGAGGCAGCCCATGTGAGTTGTTAGCTGGTAGGATCTAGGCATTCAGGTGCAGGCACCGCTGAAATTAGTTGTTATAACTTATCCAACCGAAACGGCTGCCCTTGCTATTGAGGAAGCTTTTTCAAAAAATCTTTCCATTGACGATTGTTGGACCCTTTTAAAATCTAAATCGCTAGTTAAAGAAATCTGGATATATAATATCGCCAATTTTTGATTACAAAAATCTTTAAGTCTCAATGCTCACGTATTGAGTTACCATCGATATGAACGAAATTTAAAACATCTAGTTGATAAATATCAGAGCACTAAGTTAAAATATCTTAACCCTACATTACTCTCCCTTCAAGAGTTATTATCATTAAATAAATTAAATATAGCTTTCTTTTCATGTTATTAAATGTTCCTGTTGTTGGTCATGTGGTTTGATTGTGTTGATTCGATAGAAGCTGATCTTAATATGCCCACTGAAATAATTTCGATTTCATTATTAATTTGAATTTTAGAATATTTTGACAACAAACCAGGCAAGACCAACGTTGTGAAGCATTGTATTGATACTGGTGACGCTAGGCCAATTCGCGAAGCCCCTCGAAGTGTTCCATTAGCCAAACGTAGCACTGTTAGCAAAATAATAAAGAAATGAACGAAAGTGGTAATATCGAACCAATGGCGAGTCAATGTCCGGTAGTACTTGTGAAGAAGAAAAATAGCCAGTTGCGGCTCTGCGTAGAATATCGGAGACTAAATGCAAAACAAATGTCAGATGAAAGAGAGAGGCCAATAAATAGAGCTTGAGTAAAGAATATTCTTTATCGAGAACAATTCAATCATTCCAGGCGATAGGACGAACAATCGATTCGATATATAAGGCCGAAACTCAACTGTAGATCTATTCGTAAAGTGAACTCCTTGGTGATTACACTACTGTGAGGTCGAAATAGTACATTGTTGATTGTAAATAGTGAAGCAAGTGATTGAGTAATAAATTAACATCGAGTAAATCTGTATATATTTATGTATATAAATCAATTCAAATTTTGATGAACGCCTATAACTTGAGAACCACCAGATCAAATTGCACCAAATTTAGGAGTTATAAAGGGATATTAGGAGAAGGTTAATGTGAAATTTTCATGAGATTGGCGCAGCCGTTCCATTTTAGAGAACATTGGTCGCTACCCATACAAAATACATGCAACAACAACAAATACATGTAAAAATCCAAATACGCGTACATTACGTTGTGTGTGGTATTGAAAGAGAGAGGAGTGGGAAATAAATTAAAATAAATTTTTAGAGAAATTATTAAAAAAATTTGTTTTAGGAATAAAATTTTTTCAATTAAAACAAATATTTTGAAATTGTTTCATACAAGTTTGCATTAGATTTTCTTGCTTTTTTTATAGGTGTAGCAAGGCACGCTGGGGTCTGCTAGTTCTTTATAATTAAGAACTGATAACATAGTTGGTGACTTTTATTTACAAACCAGTGATCGGACTTCAAGAATTTGATAAATCATCAAGGTTAATGTAGCGAAATCGGAGCAATTGGTATCAGAAGTGGAATTGTTAAATAAATCACAAAGGATAAGATCGAGAAATGGTCAAGATACAGGATTGAACGATACTTAATCTAAAAAGGGAAAGCAATGGAAGTCGAAGGCATCGACTTGAGCCAATGCGATCTCCGTAGCGGGAAGAAAGAGACATCCATGAAAGATATAGAAAAGGAAGAAGGTTCTAACGAAGTTTCTCTCTAGGCTGGGGTTAGCTCAGCCTTGCCAATGTTACCGAAATAATTACTCCTATATATCGTAGTTACAACTAAGTTTATTTAGTAATATATGAAAACCTAAAAACGTAAAGATAGCGGGGTGATGTTCCCTCCGCTGATCTTTCCTTCGGTAAGGTAAAAACCCCTTTCCGAATATATTCTACTAGCTACGTTTTACAATAATTTCACTACTCTTCGTAAAGGTAGTAGAGGTGGCATTCGCTCCACTAGCCTTCCTTCCGGTCAGGTGAAAACCCTAGTCGAATATACACTAAGCGCTCGTGAGGTAGAAATGCCTCAGGCGCGCTACGTTTGTCGGTGATAGTCACGGACAAGTGTACCTCTCAACCATCTACTGGCTACTTAATTTATTTACAATTTTCTTGCCCTTTTATACTATCCTGCACGAAGGCAGAATGTTATTTTTTAATAGCAACTACTATTATTAAACAGTTTTCCTTAATGCTATGTATGTATGTATATGTACATGAATACAATGTACAATGATTCCACCAGCCCATAAAGCGCACCAAACAGTCAGTTTTTCTGGATGTAACGGTGTTTCAACATACACTTGAGGATTACCTTCACTCCAAATGCGGCAGTTTTGTTTGTTGACGTAGCCATTCAACCAGAAGTGCGCTTCATCGCTAAACATCGCTAAAATAGACGTAGTGCGCGATACGTTTTCCGCACAGAACCATTATTTTCGAAATAAAATTGCACTATTTGCAAGCGTTGTTCAGGCGTGAGTCTATTCATGATGAATTGCCAAACCAAACTGAGAATAAATCACTTGACAGCTGTTAAATCGGTCGCCATCTTGAAAAGTAATGCCAACTTAAAGTTCTATATATATTCTATACCTCTATAAAAAACACCCTTTACATTCATGTGTATGTATGTATAACAAAAGAATTGATTTAGTGTATTAAATTCATTAAACATGTTTGTGAAGAACTCAATATACATACATACATATATGTATGTACATATATAAATGTATAACTAGATATGTGTATATGTTTTGTTGTAAGACCTCCAACATCTGGGATTTTGGGGATCCTTACAAGGTGTTGATTCTGTGAAGGAGTTAGTTAGCAAGTCGTCCTAGAAGGCAGTGAACTGGTTCCACCAAAGATTGATGCAGATTATGTTAAAAACAAATTGTAGGTTGTCAGAGCAGCACAAAATTCTACACCGAACATCCTTATTAGTAAAGCCCGGGATAAGACGCAAAACAATGGACGCATCCCAGTGAGAGTATTAATCACTTAAAATTACCAGTAAAAATTCATAGAATAACTTTTTTGGGGCAACGTCAAGAGGTGGAAGTCATCATCAACTTGAATTATTCGTCTGAAGTGGATACTGTGGGCAGGAAGAACATAAATGCATGGACGCAAGGGTTGGAAGGCAAGTATAAGCATAGAGCCGAGCAACTTATCCGCAAATACTCTAATATATTCGACAAGGATGACAACAAACCTGGCAAGACCAACGTTGTGAAGAATTGTATTGATGCTGGTGACGCTAGGCCAATTTTCGAAGCCCCTCGAATTGTCTCATTAGCCAAACGTAGCGCTATTAGCAAAATAATAAGGGAATGAATGAAAGCGGTGTTATTGAACCAATAGCGAGTACATGTTCGGTAGTACTTGTGAAGGAGAAAGATAGCCAGTTGCGGCTCTGCGTGGACTATCGGAGACTGAATTATGTCATAAAGGAATACAGTTATCTTTCCCAGGATAGAAGATACATTAGACTCATTAGCTGGCACAAAATGGTTCTCAACACTTGACCTTAACAGCGGCTATTGGCAAGTGGAGGTAAGTGAAGAATATAAAGAAAAGAAAGTTGTTAGTGTCGGCAACGGTCTTTGGCAATTCACGGTAATGCCATTTGGATTATGCAACGGCCCTGCCACTTTTGAAAGACTAATGGACCATGTCCTCAAAGGACTGCACTGGAAGACTTGTTCGGTGTATCTTAGTGACATCATCGTATTGGGAAAAAGCTTCAATGAACATCTGAGTAATTTGGAAGAAGTTTTCCAGATAAAAGCAAACGCTGTTATTAAACTAACTCCTAAGAAGTAATCTTTATTCAAGAAGGAGGTGAATTACTTAGGTCATCAAGTAACCATGAAGGGTGTTTGTACTGCGAAGGAAAAAATAGAAGTAATGAAGGATTGGCCAAGACCAAGAAATGTGCATGAATTAAGAAATTTTCTTGGGCTGTGTACTTACTATCGGTGATTTGTTCCGAATAACTCATAGTCTCCATGAACTTACAAGAAAAAATAGAGCTTACGAGTGGAAAACTGAACAAGAGGAGGCTTTCCAAGCTTTGAAAGAACGGCTATAAATTGCGCCTATGCTAGCGTACCCTATGCGCCTATGCTAGCGTGCTACGTTTGTTCGAAAGTAAATTGCTATCTCGCCGACCTTTCCAACTTCTTCACTGCACGACATTTACATCTACAACCCGCGTAATCCTCTGCCACCCTTTTCACCAGCTGGACGAAGGAGTACCGGCTTGAACTCAATGTGAAATCGATGACATAAAAATTCCGACCACGAACAACCCAAAGTTACTGGGAGTCACATTTGATAGCTTGCTATAGCAAATCGCTAGCCGGTAGCACCTGGGGGAAAGACAAAGAAACGCTGCTGGCAACGTACAAAGCATTTGGCCGGCCGGTCGTAAACTATGCTGCGCCGATTTGGATGCCGGGGACTAGCGCGACGCAGTTGAAGAAGCTTCAGACCTGTCAAAACACCGCCCTTCGGACCGTGACGGGAAACCTTCTGATGGCGCCGGAGCACCTTTTACACAGTTAAACATCTATTCTCCCAGTTAAGGAGCATAATGTTATGCTGTGTAAGCAATATCTGCTGGGATGCTACCGCAGGGATCATCCCAACAGACACTTATTGGAAGCCGAACTACCACCTAGACACATCAGGAACGGAGTACTTGACTACCGGGACGACGTACAGCAATACAGATAAGATCCGCTGGACAGGACGGCATACAGACAGGCATAAACACCATTCACCGAGAGTCCGTTAACACCTTCGTGAACTCTCTTGCCACGAATGGTCTTCTCGGAATCCAATCACCACCCATAGCAGAACAAGAGCTCGAGCTGCCTCGAGAGACCCGCGTAACAGCAGGCTTAACTCCTACCTATCCAGACTCGACCCCAACATACCCAACACATGTCCCGCATGCAACAAGTCCCAGCACGACACCAACCACCTCTTTGCATGCCCACTTAACCCGACTCATCTAACATCACTCTTCCTCTGGTCCGAACCCGTCGAAACAGCACGTTTCCTGGGCCTCCCGTTAGGTGGTTTTGATGACTAAAACTAGACTTACCTGACTCTAGATGGTGTTAACACAGCCTCTACATCAACAACAACTATCTGGTGTGCCCACAATTGACCTTATAATTATCATGCTCCTAATCTTGGAAAAGACCCACGGGAAAACACGTGCTACACCTCTGTCATCGAACCAAAACCAAACTCTACAAGACGCTCATCATTCCTGCGTTATGTGGTGCAGAAGCATGGGCGCTGTCAACATCTGACGAGTCAGCTTCAGGAGTTTGAGAGAAGAGTTTTGCGGATGATTTATGGTCCATTGCGAGTTGGAAACTGCGAATACCGCAGACGATGGAGCGATAAGCTGTAAGTCCGATTGGATGAAAGCACTCCAGTTTGGAAACTAGTCGATGGAGTACCGCCGATGGAAGCAGAGGAAGAGGAAGATCTTCGCTCCGTTGAAAGGACCAGGTGGAGAGCGACCTGGTTTCGCTTGATATTTCCAACTGACGCCAAACAGCGAAGAGAAGGAACGAGTGGCGCGCTATTGTTGATTCGGCTATAATCGCTTAAGTAGTGCCTACAGCAAAGAAGAAAAAGGGATAGGACCATGCGCACGGGGGCAAATGCGAATTAAATAGTCGGTTTTGTTCTGCACTGCAATTTTTTCTTATTATTTGATACAAAATTATTGTGTTTTAGCATAAGTTCAGTATGAATGGATTCAGCAGCTGTCCTAAGAGTCGCTAGGTACTAAAAAAGTGTTCCTGGGTACTAATAAAGTGTTCCTAATAGTATTCATGTATGAATAATTTTTTTCCCCGTGCATTTGTGGTCATAGTTGTTATTTCTGCCGCTGTCGTTGTTAATGATTTGTGTAAAAAGAACTTTGCAGCAATCTTTTTACAATTATACGTTTGATCGCCGGGAATCGAGCTTTGATCGGTTTAGTCGAACGCAGCAAGAAAATTTACAATAACGAAGGTGTAAATCATTAGAACATCGAACCTTCCTCAAAAAAATTCTGAAATCTTAGGAAGTGTTCAATATATTATTGGGAGGTGTTAATCCCAATAATGTATTGAACACTAAATTAGTACTAGGCACATGTATTGAGATATAATATTATTATGTTTTTTTTATATATATCTTGTTCCTAATTTTAATTTTTTTATTTTTAGAAAGTACCATACAAAATAACAAATGAATATTATATATGAAATAAACAAAGTGCTAGTTTGTTTCAAATTATTAATATTGTTACGATTTTGCTGAATTAACCTCGATGATTTCCCAAATCCTTCGAGTCCGATCACTGGACTGTTAAACAAAAGTTGCCAACTATATTTGCAGATTCTTATTTTATAAAGAACTAACGGTCCCCAGTGTACTTTGCTACACCTATAAAAAATCGGACTGAATTTTGAATTTTCGATTTTTTTGGGAGGAAAAAAATTGGTTAAAACTTTTTTTAATAATTAAAAATATTTTTTTTTCATTTTCATTTTCTCTCTCTTTCAACACCACATACAACGTAATGTACGAGAATTTTGGAATTTTACATGTATATGTTGTTGTTGCATGTATATTTTATGGGTAGCGACGAATGTTCACTAAAATTGTCACATCTCTGCAACGGCTGTGCCAATCTCATAAAAACTTCACATTAACCTTCTCCTAATATCCCTTCATAACTCCTAAGAATGGTGCAATTTGATTTGGTAGCTCTCAGGTTATAGGCGTTCATCAAAATTTGCATTGATTTATATATATATATATAGATTTATTCAATGTCCTTTTATTACTTAGTAACTTACAAATCAATTCACAATTCAATTCACTATTTACAATCACTTGTATTACAACTTGCACAATGTTTTACTTTTTTTACAATGTTTTACTTGTTCTAGATAACGAAGGTTCTCGTTTCACTCTCTAGAACATGTCAGTTATTGGCTTCTCTCTTTCATCTGAGATTTGCATCGCATTTTCGCCAAAATATTTTAATAATTTTTAAACTTACTTCGCCTTAAAATAGAGATTTTTATATTAACGCTCGATATGTAGAAATTAAGCGGCATCGGGGAGAGGACACCACCCTGCGGAACCCCTTGTTGAATTTTCCGTCGCTTTGAGGTTTGACCTCGAAAATCAACCGATGATCGTCGACCACTCAGGTAATTCATGGGCCACCTCTTCAACCTAGGCGGTAATGAGGAATCCTCAATGTCCGATAGTAGCATTGCATGATTAACCGTATTAAAAGCATTCGACAGGTCCAGTGCTACTAGAACAGTTCGCGCACAGGGTCAATTTTGGTTAAGACCATGAATTATCTGAGTGTTTATGGGTTCAGATGGTGAGTGAGAGACGGGAGCAGCAAAGTCTCAATTGTCTTCGCTACAGGGGAAAGGAGAGATATCGGACGATAAGGTTCTCCATTACTTGCAGAATTTCCCGTCAAAGACAGATTGAAAACCTTGGTGAGATAGTCTCCTCCCGCTGGGCCCAAGTGTTTTAACATCAGCACGCTTATTGCATCGGGGCCGATGGATTTGGAGGCTTTCGCCTTCCCAATAACCCCCTGAACCTCTTCCCTGGAGAAATCAAGCTGATGTTTGGCTTTTGGTCTTTTCGTTTTGTCAACCGAAGAGTGCAGTGTAAATAGCCGGCTAAAATAGCTCGCGCACCTCTTTGGGTCCGACGAGGCGTGATAACCGAATGAAATTTCCACCCGATCATCGCCTCTCCTCGGATTAGACAACGATTTAACTGTAGCCCAGAGCTTGGTCACCCCAGAGGAGAGATTGCAGGACCTTAAGTTCTCCTCCCACTTGTTCCGCTTGTGGATGTTGACCCTTATTGGTAGGGGCTTCGTCGTTCATTGTGCTGAATGTCCAATCATGTATCTCTTCCGCCAGTTTCATTCCTCGACGATCATTTGACAGGCATTAATGCCAAAAATCGTGATGCGCGTTAAAGTCATCCAAAACCAAACGGTTTTCGCCTCTGAGTAACGCACCTATATCAGTACGGTATCCAACTAGGAAACTTGTAACGGGAGGAATGAATATACGCACGGTGTTTTGTAAAATGAAGGCCAAGCCTCTACCATGCCTCAGCTTAATTCTCCTGTTTGTAAGCTGCGTTATATGCAGATTTATATTTATATCCTAGAAAATTAAAAAACTAATGCTGTATTTACAAAAAATTTTGTAGCTAAATAATTTAACGCATTATTTCAAATTCCATTTATTTTGGAAGTTAACCACTTTATAATAAGTGAAATGGTAAGCGATGTAAAATTTGAAATCGTCCATTATGTTTGTAAAACTGATATGGAGAGCAACAAAGATATGTATAAACAAATAAGGGATGGCAACAATGTTTAAAGTCAACAACTTTTTATAAGGATATAAGAATCTAAATTTATCGATAATAACACTAATTCGCTTTCACAGGAAATTTTTGAATTCACATTGCAGGTTCGAAATGTAAAATTGGGAGAACGGTTTATTATTTCATGCAATCTCTGAAGGGGGGAGCACAGTTATTTAAATTTATATCACTGTGAAATAAATGACTTTGACAATTTCAGTTGTTCCGTATCTTATTTTAATATGAATAAATATAAACAATATATGGGTTTATATTTTTGCTCACCAAAATGTAACTTTTCTTACAATAGTAGGATTTTTGTTCCAATTCGTATATCCCATGTTTAGTATTCTTGTAGATATTTATTAAAATTGCATTGATTCCTAAAAACTTAAATAAATGAAATGTAGATTGACTGCTTATGTACTGACGTTATTGTTACGGTTAGATAATCCTGAACTTGCTAATGATGATTATTTGAACACTTAAATAATTAGTTTTAATTCGCTTCGTATGTGAGCGTTAATTTTGTTCAAAAAGATTATTTTCATTATTAGTTTAAGAACTTTTATTATAATTTATGATATACATTATTTTTAAACTTTTTCCATGAGACTTATTTATTCATTAAAAATTGTTATTCCTTTATAGAAAGCTTTTTATAAAATATATTTAATGTAGCTATAAATATTTTCTTGAATATGCTTGTAATGGATCATAAAATTGTCCGACCACTTTTAATGGATAATGTAAGCATCATTTTCGAAAATAACTTTTATCTTCATCTCCTGCAGGATCGCCAATTGTAGGATTCTTATAAAATTATTCAGGTTTTGAGCACTGAATAAAATAACTTTCAAAACGAAAATATCGACACCTTTTTAGACCTTTAGTAGAGTTTTTAGGGTTTTTTATTGAACAAATTGTTTTAATTTTAGTAGTTTTAAATTGACAATTTTAATTTTAATTAAAACGCAACCGGTTAATGTTCAATTACTTATCTAACTATTTATATTGTTGTATAGTGGGAAAGGAGAAGAAGAGGTTTTCAGGTAAGAAATTTAAGGTACATATAATTGGGGAGTAAGATGAGGAGAGTATCAATGCAAGTGCAAATCATATTTTATTATAATCTAAAGTTAAGTTGCAGAGTTGTAATTATTTTAATTTTGTTGAATGGCGAAGTTAGAACTTATATCTTCAAGATGTCAATGTGATGTCGAGTCGTCTGGATCATTCACGCCCACTTGGACAGCATGTGAATGTTTTTTTTTTTTTTGAAGAAAGAAGTATTTCTCTAATTGAGAAACGGTGGAACAGTGTGCGACATGTAGAGAGCATCTAATTGAGTGTAAATGCATTCATGTAATGAGATTAAGAGAGCAAAATTGAATTGTGAGAAAAGCATGATTTCAGAGAGAGTGGTAGACTTTAAAATTCTACATCTTGTGTCTGTTCCGTTCGGGATGCGGATGTGCACGTTCCAAATATGTTAATCGATGGGATGGAGTGTAATATTTCGATTCTTCATTGTGGAAGGTCTTCTGAGTGTTGAGCACTTTCTGAGCTTTCTGTTGATATTTTTAAGAGCCTAGGATGTCCTCGTTTATGTATGAGTTCTTTTAATGCAAAGAGATTTCTAAGCTGAATGCACTTTGGTGTGAATAGTTGTTGCAGCTTTGGAGGAAGCGATATCCACCTTCATTCATTAGTATTTTCGATTTCGAGCGGGTTTCTCTCGATGAGTTACCTCGAATGAAAAATTTATTTACAACCTATTTGTGTATGCTATAGGTCGGGTTGAAATCTGATCTACCTTATAGCTATAGCCTTTAGATTGAAGTATTTTTTTAGGGGTGTTCTAGTCTCGGGAGTGAGACAGCTTTTGAAAACCGGGTTGTTCCGTCGAGATGTATACTAGGGGGTGAGAAATTTTTTAAGGGACGTATCTGTCTATGAGATATTTTGTTTGAAAATTTTGTTGGAATCATTATCTTTCATCTGACACTGTAAGACCAAGAAGCGCGAATTTCATCCAGACTCATACAGTTTCAAGAAAGTGTTGTCAAAGAATGCGCAGAAATCAAAGAGAGACAGGACAAATTCGGGCAGCGTCAAGATAAAATTTAAACCAAAGCCAACGAATTGGAAGGGTAAAAACACTCTCCTTTGACGGCACAATTCTAATTCCTTTCCAGGTCTGTAAGCTTCAGTTCGAAAAGACGGCCAAAGAAAATAACTGGAACATCGAGGAAAAATCCGCTGAATTATTCGTTGCGTCGAAAGGACCTACAGCAGAAATTCTGCAGACTATCACCGAATATGAAAGAGATGATTAAGATGCATTAATGCGTGCCGTGGAAAGACGCTATGATAGTGAACACAGGTCACAAATTTATCAGATGGAGCTGGATAAATACGACCAAAAACCTAACGAATCTCTGCAGTAATATGCTTCCAAAACTTCAGAGGATCAGTAACGGAATAAACGACATCTACACCAAACCGGGAGACGTACGCGAACCCAAAATCGACATTCTCTGAAACTGTCGCGTATGTTCTAACCCGTAAAAGGGCTTTACTCAGTTAGTCTGAAAATTCAGTCGAGTGAAAGTAGAAGCATGAGATATGATGAATTAAATTTTGAAAACCCTAAAGTTCAAGTGCCAATGTGAAGAATCAAGCTGGCAAATGTGTTAGCTAGGCCACTTCTTTAGGGAATGTAGGACGTGCTCCAACGGAAAAAATAATTCAGGAGGTCTGAAGAAAGTGAATCCGACTCTTCTCAGTCGTGAAACTAAAACGAGTCAGCCGAAAGGGGGTACGCTGCCTGCTGCAATTGATTTCCCCATAATCTCCGTCTCTCAAATTGGTAGAAAGGCAAGCAACGTGACATTGGTGGATATGTGAATAGACATGAGCGAATATTAACTGTTGATACGGGCGCATCGCACTCCATCCTTAGATCCGACTTAATCACTGAAGAGCAAGATTGAGGACTTGCCTGGAGCAAGGTTGAGAACAACCAAGTTGTACGAAAAATAACATGTGAAATCGCTATAGGGAATTTGGAGGCATTACACAAGTCCATAGTAGCGCAGATTGATGAAGTAGATGAAGTAATTATAGTAGTAGACTTCTGGCTCGACCAAGGCATTAAAATCGACATGGATAACCGATTAATGGAGTTTAAAAATATGGAAGTTCCATTTAGCATTAGCCATAATTCCACATACAGCAGCAAGCAAGTTGTCCTCGAAGGCAGCTAACTGATCTCACCAGTCAGCAGCTGTTGTTTTGGCAAAATTTGATGGAAAAATTGTGGGTTGCTGAAGCAGAACAAAATTCTGCATCGGACGTACTTATTGGTAAAACCCTGCCTAAAACACAAAATGATGGACACGGTTCCATTGGCGTGAAGGATATTGAGGAAACCGTCGGCAAGGACCAAAAAACTAGGTCGATTCGCCAAGTTTCTCGAAGCGTTCCACTAGCCAAACGTGATGTAATAAGTCAAAAAATAAAGGAAGTGAACAAAAGCGGTGTCATTAAACCATCGGAACGTTCTTGGAGCTCGCCGGTAGTACTCGTTAAGAAAAAAGGTGCCCAGTTGCAGTTCTGTGTGGACTATCGGAGACTAAATGATGTGACAAAAAAGGTCAGTTATTCTTTGCTCAGGATCGATGATATTCTAGACTCGTTAACTAACACAGAATGGTTCTCAACACCCGATCTTAACAGCGGCTATTGGCAAGTGGAAATAAGTGAGAGAAATAAGGAGAGACTGCTTTTAGTGCTTAAAACGATATTTAGCAATTCACGGTGATGTCTTTAAATTATGCAACGCTCCTGCAACCTTGGAAAATTTAATGGGTCATATGCCTAAGGGACTACATTGGAAAACATGTTTGGTGTATCTAGGCGACACCATCGGGTAAAATCTTTGAGGAACACATACACAATTTTGGGGAAGTTTTCTAGAGGATAGCTAACGCTGGTCCTAAACTTAGTCCTAAAAATTTCTCCTTATTCAAGGAGGAGATGAATTATCTAAGTCATCAGGGCATCTGAACAGAAAGAAAAAGATAGAAGCGAAGGATTGACCAAGGCCCAGGAATTTGCATGAGTTTCGGAGTTTTCTGGGGTTATGTACTTACTACCGCCAATTTTCCCCGAATTTAGCCATCGCTGATAATAGTTTCGCTCCCCAGGAAAAATAGATCCTTTGAGTGGAACGAAAAACAAGAGCCTCCTCCTTTCGAAACTCTGAAGGAACACTGCACTGCGCCTATGCTAGCATATCCGGTTCCAGGTGCAACATTCATTCTGAATACCGATGCTAGTGGCTGTTCTCAAACGTTAATAGCAGTTCCATTAAAAATTCCGGACGTTCTCAAATAATTCCACAATGGTCCTATTGGAGGGCACCTAGGCAAACCGCTGGAGAAGATCAAGTACTGGACAAATGTGATTATGGACTACTTTAATAAATGGGCGGAGGTCTACCAAATTTCGAACCAGGGGGCCAAAACAGTAGTGGATGCATTCACTTATAATTGGGTTACCAGATACGGTGCGCCTATAGAACCGCACTCGGACGAGGGAAGAAACTTTGAATCGGCGGTGTTCCAGGAGATGTGATTGATACTGGGTATTCGAAAAATTCGAACGACAGCTCTGTATCCTCAATCAGATAGTATGGTAGAACGGTTCAACCGAACCCTGAAAGAGCACTTGCGGAAGGTCGTGCACAAACATCAGAAGGATTGAGACATCCACATACAGCTATTCCTGTTGGTATATCGGTCAGCGGTGCACGAGACAACAAGTAAAACACCTCTTCGGAAGGGAATTTCGGTTGCCTAGTAATCTGAAGTTTGGAGTAAATGGTGATGCGAGAAGAAGATGAGAGAGATACATGCTCTTTTGAGGCAGCGAACCGTAATTTTGAGTAGCAAGATAAAGGCAAGATACGATAAGGCGATAAACCCCGAGGGATTTAAAAATGGCAATTTACTGCTTCTATACAACCCACAACGTAAGAAAGGACTGTCCCCGAAACTTCAATGCAATTGGGAAGGCCCCTACAAAGTTATCAAACGGCTGAACGACGTAGTGTATGGAATCCAGACTCTTGGGAAACCAGGAACCAAAATGAAAGTAGTTCACCTGGAAAGGCTTGCAGCGATTGCAGTTGACGGAAATCCCAAGTAAAAAAGGACAAATAAAAGGAGTGGCAGTGTGAAGAAAATTTCAAGTGCTAAGGACAGACGGAAAAAGTGGCAGCAACTACTGCAGGCAGACGAGTTGGCGCATGAACGAAATGTCAGGTGTAAAAGGAGCGGCAGCAGCTGTCGCACGCAATCTAGTTAAAGACTCAGCAGTAATAACACTGGTGCAAAGTGAATGGTAAGATGATTGTGTAATAAAGAGTAGTAAAATAAACCATTGCGTTTAGTAGAGAAAATTTTAATTTTTTGCGGTCTAAAAAAATTTTGTGCAAATTCCTAACAGCTAAAAAGCCGAACGAACAAAATCTTGGACTTTTATTAAGCAGTCTAGTGATCGAACTCGGAGGATTTGGGAAATCATAGAGGGTAATTAAGAAAATCGTTACAATATTATTAATTTAATATGAAATTATGAATATGTAGTAAAAATGAAAAAAAAAAAACACCCATTGAGGGTAACGATGGAAAGACGGAAGACAACAGGAAGAGAAAGAGGGCGATAGAAAGGCCTAAAGTATGACCACGTAATTTATGAAGGCTCCTCTCGCAGGCGCCATTTTGTGCAGATATAAATTCTTACACAAATTCAGTTTTGAACACGGTTTATGAGTAACAAACGCGAGAACAAAGCAATATGATTCCCGTGGAATATTACTTATTATTTTCAATATTTATTTAAAAACATAAGCACAAATGGGCACTTTAGCACATATTCATCAATACATACGCACAAGTCAGCGTCTCAGCATATATGTATAAATACCTGTTGCCTTATACATATCGGGGTTTGGAAGCCCTAGTGCTGCAATCTGGTAATTGACCACTTTATCGCATAGTTTGACATTTTTCATGTTATACATACTCAAATCATTCCAATATAAGAGTGCCATTTTTGTTGTTTATAGTAACTTAAAATATATATCTCGGCCTTTCTTTTGAAAAAAAAATGGATATGTCGAAACCGTATCACTAAAACAACGCAGATCAGTCAATTGTGAGTGGAACACAAACATTTGCTTGCCAGTTGTCTTTCGAGAAATTAGGAAAACAAACAGTATAGTCCTGACTAGGAACCGAATGCCTTTTTTATTTCCGTCAGTAAAAAAAATAAAAATAAAAATGTTTTAGAGATACCTCATTCTGAGGGGCAAAATTGCTTCGATAATTGGTTCAAACGCATGCAAAAGTGTATAAATCTTTATGGAGAATATTTTGAAAAGCAATAAAGCGATGAAAATTTTTTGTTTTTGTTGTCTAATCGCGAAATGAATTAGACAATCCTCGTACTCCTATTATCATTTGTTTTTAATGTGTGCAAAATAAGGAAACAACCCAACACATAAGCACAATTACCAGCTGACAGCCAACACTACAAAGAAACATGTAGATTCTCTTTGTATGTCAAAAGAAGAAAGCGATATATCATTGTTGACATTTTGTGCCGTCAATATATCTTATGCGTTCCCACTTATTTGTAGCTTAAAAAGTTCTCTGAATAGTTGGGCGACTATCAAATGGCAACAGCAATCAGGGTTATTTTAAAAGCAAAGTTATTCACCAAAATTTTGACTTTATAGAGAACAAGAGAATTATATGAAGAATAGCTAATACGAAGTAATATTACGTTTGAACAATTACTTTCGGCGCTTTACATAGCTATTGGACAAGCACCGCAACAACAACAATTATTTTGACGTGCGTCTGTGTTGTGATGGCCGAAAATTAAAGAAATTTGTGCTTTCTTCTTGAAGTTCTTATTTAAAGAATATTCTTTTTCAAATGCATTAAATGCAAAGGCTTCACCGTAATTATTGAGTTTATGTAACAGGTATGTACGTATACGCTAAAAACTACTCTATCTCTGCTGAGGAGAAGGAAACGAAATTGCATCAAACACTTACAGTGTACGATGTAAAACTGTGGCACAAAAGAAATACCAACAATGAATATTTTGCCGCCATTCAACACCACCAAGTACAAACTTAAATCTGATATATTCAAGTGCAACATCAACCACAGGTACTAAATCAGGTGCAGCAACATGAAGATTTCAATTGCAAAACCAGCAGCAACATAAACAATAAATGCAACAAACTCATTAGGGTACGCTGCCTTCGACAAATCATAATCTACTAAATTAAACGTATCTATATACATATGTAAAATGTCTATAACTTGAGAACCACCAGATCAAATTGCACCAAATGTTCATAAAGGGATATTAAGAGAAGGTTAATGTCAAGTTTTCATGAGACTGGGGAAGCCATTCCAGAGATATGCCCATTTTAGTAAGCATTGGTCGCTACCCATACAAAATACATGAAAAAACAACAAATCCATGTAAAATTCCAAAATGCGCGTACACTACGTTGTATAGGGTGTTTTTTATAGAGGTATCGAACTTTAATTCTGAATTCTTTAGACCACCGCTTTACAAAGGCAAGGGCACCTTTAGCTTTCAACACAGTTGTATTAATATGAAGACTGAAGTTGAGTTTGCTATCCATTGTTACACCCAAATCAACAAAATTACATACTTGCTCTAGACTATAATTGTTTATTGTGTAAGATGGTGGTTGAACATATTTTCGTGTAAATAACATAGTTTAACATTTATTAAGGTTAAGAGGCATATCATTGTTTGTTATTACACCAAGTTATTAAATTGTTCACATTGGTTTGTAAAAAACATTTTTCATTAATTGAGGTATAAGATTGGAAAAGCTTTACATCATCGGCATATAATAAAATCATTGAATATTTAATAACTGAAGACAAATCGTTAATAAATAACAAGAACAGAATCAGCCCAGGTGGCTACCTTGCGGCATATAATAAAATCATTGAATATTTAATAACTGAAGACAAATCGTTAATAAATAACAAGAACAGAATCAGCCCAGGTGGCTACCTTGCGGAACACCAGATGTTACATAAATTATGTCAGAAAAGGTATAATTAAATAATACTCTTTGAGTCCTGTTGCAGAGATAAGAATATATCCATTGGAGAAGGCTTGGTTGAAATCCAAGAAGATCTAGTTTTTTAATAAGTATTTTATCATTTACTCTGTCGAATGCTTTACTGAAGTCATTATATATAACATCAGTATCCTTGCTTTCCCTAAATCCATTTAAAATGTGAGTAACAAATTCCAGCAAATTAGTAGTATTAGATTCGCCTTTGCAAACCATGCTGGGAACTGGAAATTTAAGAAAATATGGAAAAAGTTAATTGGGCAGTAATTGTGGCTTCAAAAAGTTTAGGTATAGCAGATATCTTTGCTATCCCTCTATAATTTTCAATCGAAGATCTACTACCATTCTTACGCAAGGGTATTATAAATGATTTTTTGCATGTCAATATTTAAGAAAGCATGTTGGAATCATGTCAGGACCGTAACTGAAAGAGCTTTTTAAAGTCTTTAACTGGCATAACACATCTTCAGAAGAAACAATTAGGGTGTTAATTGAGCTTTGAGGGCAAAAATTCTCTTGACGGACAAAATTATTTCCAGTTGAATTGATAGAGTAATTAGACCTGAAAAATTGTGCAAACATATTAGAGATATGAAGAAAGTCACTTGATGTAGTAGATTTATATGTCATGGCGGATGGAAACAAGGAGACTCTGCGTTTGGAAATCATAAAACATCTTAGGATTGCGTACTAAGTTCCTTTTAACCTTAGTTAAGTAGTTGTTGTAACATATTTTGCTAAGTTCAAAGTACTTACGACGTAGCTTTCAGTATTTTATATAGTATGTAGGCAAGCTAGTTGTTTTATACAGTTTAAAAGCGCAAGATTTTCTGTTCTTTAACAAATTTAAATATTTTGTATACGGTAAATTGGTACATTTAGTTAAAACACAAGCACGTTTTGGTACAAACTTTTCAAAAAAATTTACAATTGTATTATTAAAATGAAGAACACTTTCCTCGATATTACGTTTATAGACAGGTCAAATCTCTGTGGATAGTTCCTGATTTAACTTTTTTAAGTTAGCTTTTGCAAAATTGAAGCAAGAACTAGAACCAAATAGAGATGCCGCGTTATCAACCCGTAGGCTGTCCATGACTTCAAACGTTATCTCCAAAGCAGGATGATAGGTATCCTCTGGTACAACAAAAGGATCGCAACGATTCAAAGAAAATTTTGAAATGTTTTCAACATACACTAAATCCAGGATTTTATTAAATTTATTTGGTACTAAATTCATTTGTTTCATGCAAAGCTCAGACATTTTCTCTAAGAACTCGGTAAAACATGGTCGAGTACAAACGGGAGTGGCGTTATCATCGATTTTTTTTCATGATATAATAGGCAAATTGAAGTCTCCCAAGACCATAATGGAGTCAGAATCTTTCATCAATGAAATAATACTTTCAATTGATCTAATAAGTTGAATATATACTGATATGTCAGACTGGGGAGGTATGTGAGATAAAATTATATACATAAAGTCCTTATAAGTACGAACACGGATGCATTTAAGTTCAATGGAATCTATGAGGGAAGTACAAACTTCTTCTGAGGATAAAGACGAATGAACTGCAAGGAGAACTCCCCCTCCGATTCTGTTCAAGCGATGACTTCCGTAGGTTTGATACTCGCTGCATAAAATCTCATTATCAAAAACATGAGGTTTTAGCCACGTTTCTGTAAATGAAATTACGTTAAAGTTGCAATGAAGACTGCTTAAATAAAAAAAAATTCAGTCAACTTGGTATTCAGGCCTCCAAAATTTTGATAATAAATACGCAGCGAAAGATTACTTATTAGTTTTTTGGTCCCTCGTTTGGTCGTAGAATTCGAGCAATATTTTTATCAATAATATCCCTATGTTCAAATTCAGGTACAACAGCTCCAGGGGGCAAGAACGAGCTGTTTAAAAGAATCTCAAATGTATCAGCAGAAACATCAATTTTGAATGACGATTTGTTTCTTTCATAACTAAAATTAAATTTTCGAATATTGGAATCATTAGTATTTAATTTTGACGAGATGTAATGCCTTAACTCATCAACATTGTATCATTTGCAAATCTAGACGCAAAATTAGATTTTTTGGGTGGAACAACCAACTTTCTGAAACCAGACTCTAGAATTTGCAGACTGTTATTTATAATAGCTTCATGTTGGGGGTCTACTGAAACTTCCGCAGGCCTCTGCACCTGGGATATTGAGGGTTTCTCAACCGGCGGGCAAGGTGACGACAAGTTTATTAAATCGATTGTTGTTTTATGCTTAGCCGGAAGTGAAGTTTTCTTTTTGGGAGGAATAGATGCCATTTCCACATCAGACCCGTTTTCGCTTGTTAGCTAGTTCAGGGTTACTTTGAGAATCACTCAAGCATTAAAATGTTTGGAGCATGTTTTCATATTGCTTGAACTTATCCCAAAGTGATCCAAGTTCAAGTCCAATCTCTCTAAAGCCATCACTAGTTTGCTTGTACAATTTGTAGAATTCAATTTCAGTAGATCTACATTTAATACATGACGATCTTAAACATTTTCCATCGTTAATTGAATCAAGAATTCTACCTTTTATACCAACACATTTTATATGGGCGAGTCCATCGCAAAGCAAAACAAATCAAAGCACTTTCACAGGCGCTAAGATTTAATAAAATAAAACAGTTTTAAAGACAGTGTAGAGAGCAGTTTTAAATACACTGTGATATGATACTTAAAAAACAGGACGCAAACAGCTGTGACAAAAGAATAATAACACAAAATGAAAATAGCAAAACACCACAAAAGCAAATACTTATACAAAAACCATTATAAAGCTTGAAAAGCAACAAAAAATTAATATGTAAATATGTATGTAATTAGAAAATGACTAGGCATAAAAACTAAATAACAAATTAAAAAGAACACAATTAATTAATATTAATGAAAAGATATCTTATCATTTAATGGTGCGCACAAATTTAGCACTTCAAATTTTTTTTGCAAAAATAGCGCAGCAAAATAAAACACAGCTTCACAGCTTGAGGTAAGATAAAAAATGGGCATTTTCTGAGTTGAGATTGGAGGTGCAAACTTGGAATACTGCTTCGCGAAGGGTTAGAAGGACTGTGCCTGAATTGAGGAAAGCTGAACGTGCTCACGACTTAAAATCACGAGGACTAAGACAACAAAGCCCGGAACATCGGATTGAAGGGGAGGACTGTTCCGCACTTAAGAATGGCTGAGCGTCTTAGTGATAGATTAAACACGACCGAGCGTCGCTTAACTCCTACTGAAGGAAGACGAGAGCAAATTTTAAATACGTCTCAGCGGAGACTTACGAGGCAGCAAAGTCGTAAGACAAAGGAAGATCTTCGGCAAAATGAGCAGTAACAAGTCCAGATTCATAGGACACACCCTGAAAATCGCAGAAGAGGGACTGTAAGACGGCGTATAAGAGCTGCTGTGCTTCGGTAAAATTCGTATCCTGTGGAAACAGAGGAGCAGTAGTGGGCGTGCCCATTTCTGTGGTCACAACTCTCCCTCGAAGATTTGAAGATGCCTACGTAATACAAGTACGTTTAAAGAGCCGACGAGAGTATAACCAGTTTTATAATAGAAACCATAAAACCAGCGGACGAATACCACAATTCTTTGTGGAAAAAAGGAGTAAAAGCCTTACTTTCAGTAAAGTAGTTCAGTAAAGTTCGTCTCCTCTGTGATAGTGGCTGCCGCTCTTTGCCTGCAGTAGCTGAGTTGCTCCGTTTATCCTTTTCGGGGAATTGCCTTTACATTGTCAACCCTTTTGTTTGTCCTTGGTACGGGTAATTTGCATCATACGGCCGCTTCTTTATATTCTGTCCTTTTCGGGGAATTGCCTTTACATTGTCAACCCTTTTGTTTGTCCGTGGTAAGGGTAATTTGCATCTTACTGCCGCTTCTTAAGTTTGTCCTTTTCGGGGAATCTCGTCACATTGCTACTCATTTCAATCTGTTATTCGTATTTGTGATTTCCGTCACAATATTATGAGCTAACACGAATTAAGAATGTCAATTCTGTTTGCTTAAAGAAAAAGACTGGATCCTCTCCTATTACTGCAGAAAATATGGCTGACACAAATTACACAAGTAATTTGGTTCAATAGGATGAGGGCTATCACATCCTAAAGGGAGTGAGATCATCACCTGCTCATTTGGAATCAGAAAGAAAGTTTTAGCCATGATTCGGCAGTTTGGTTTACCAACTTTATTTATTATCCTCTCGGCTGTAGAAACAAAATAGATATAATTATTGGTTATTTAAGTTAAACTCGTGGATAAAAGGGATATTTCTGAAACTGAAGCAACATAAAGGCTCTCCTCATTACCACGATATGTAGTGGCTTAGTAATGCGCCTACTTTAAAAATAGAAGGTGCAATTAATATTTATCCCGTTGAAGAGTCTGTAGATTGTTTTATAACGACTGACGGAATTAATCCAGTGATACAGCAATATATTGAGTACCAAAAGCAAAGACATGGTCGCTCATGTTTAAGAGATATCCGAGAACAACAAGTCTGCCGATTCAACATGCCTTATCCCCAATGCCGAGAACTGAAATATTATTTCCTTCGGAAGAGGATATTACGATTGAAGAGCATGTAACTCTCTTTCAAAAAATAAAAAAAAATACTGAACAGTTGCAACGCGTTGGCAACTTTGTTTGGCGGACTTCGCAGGATTTTATTATTATTATATTCCAAATCACGTTCAAGTGAGGTAGCTCTTAATGAAGATAATGAAGAAGTAGACGAACTTCAGAATTTTGTGAAAATCGAGGCTTCACTTTCTTTAAACGATGTCAGTGTCTTCATTACAAGAGTAATCACCCATCGATTTTGATATGAAGACGTTTTAGTACTACATTTTCTCGCTCTGATTATTTTAGAGAAATGGCTATGTTATTTTATCCATGGCGAAATGAAGTTGCTGATTTAATTGATGCTAGCGTCGAATCAGTTTGTAACAGAAACAAAGTAATTAATCGGGAGGACAAACTGAAATATGGCAAGTTCTCAGCCCGTCATCTGGAAGAGGTTTTGGAGAACGTGAACCAAAGGTGTAGGCAAAATTCGCATGATGTTCGGCTTATTAGATTGCCTTATATAATACAAGAAAATGAACTAATTAATGTTGTTCGCTCTCTGAATGCAAAACAGAAATAATAATTTCATCATTTGCGACGATTTGAGACGATTTTATGAATACGTTAGTGGAGGAACTGAAGTAGGCAAAAATCGATTAATTCCCGCTATATGCTTGTCATTGACATCTCGAGAAAATAGTTTACACGGGAGCAATCCCGAAACAATTGAAGTCCTATTATGTGCTCCTACAGGAAAGGCTGCGTTTGGCATTGACAGCGTAACTTTACATATTTAATTGTTTGTTTAACAGCCGAATTACGACCCCCCAGCAACGATAATGTCAATTAATCTTCAGCTAATAAAAGTGGATGAATAGTCAATGGTTGGAGTAAATTGTTTTGGACAATTGGACACTCGTTTGAAGCAAATGTTTTTTTTTAAACAACGAATATTTCGGTGGTATACCAATTATTGTATTTGGCGACTTGATAAAACTTGCACTTGGTGGAGATAGGTACATTTTTTTGCCAAACCTTTCGGATTCATATAGTGCATAATAGGCACACTGTTTTGGGATTTATATTCTTTTTTTCAACTTGCCGAGGTTATGAGTCGAGAGTTTGCAGTTGCTCTAAACAATATGTCCGAAGGAAATAGGACACCTGCTGATACTGATCTCTTAAAAGCAATAGAAACAAATATAGCTGATGTGCCTCTCGACTGTGTTCACTGTTTCTACTCAAACGCAAATGTATCTACATACAATACCGCTAGACTAGCCGAAATTCATACATAGGAATTTGTGTCTACAGCAAAAGATAATGTAAAAGCGGCATCCTTATCTGAGAGAACCAAAATTACCATATTGGACTTCGTAAGAACTTCAAAGGGAATGTGCTACAAATTACAGCTAGGAACATCTTCAAAATATATGATAACTGTAAACATTAATACAGCTGATGGACTGGTGTACCGTGCTACGGGTCGACTAATGCAGGTTGATCATCAGGATCACGAAGAAACGCCAACAACTCTTTGGTTACATTTCACTGAATCAGTAGTGGGAGTATTAGCGCGTTCAAAGAAGCCTCAGGCCCAGGAATCCAGGTCGACATCAAGGTGAGAAGGTGATACGTACATTCCAGTACAAAACAATGGACCAGGTTTTAGTTGAGAGAAAGCAGAAGCAATCACTATCCACAAAAATCAAGGAGTCGCATATCAACTGGTTGCCGTTCATATAAAAAATGGAATAGGTCGATCTGCCTTATATGTTGCTTGCAGTCGAGTGGCAAGTGCCCCTGGATTATTTATTGTCGGAAAATTTATACCCTCAATGCAATTTGGAGTCCACCAAGTCGTTCAAGGGTAAATGATTGTGCTTCGAAATAACAAAAAATTGGAAAGCAACTACAACTTTCTGAAAAGGTGACAAGATGGCAATCTTATACTATCAGAATATAAGAAGCCTAGCGAAGCACATCGACGATCTTAGAACGGACCACTTGATTTGTTCCGTGAATGTAATTGGTTTTGTAGAGCCTTGGGCCAAGCGAGGAGAAGAGCTACATATTGAAGGCTTCCATATTTTCACTATAATCGAAGAAAATGCTCGCTTAGATGGAAATCGTCCCAAAAATGGAGTTATCATATACTGTAAAACCAATCTCACGCTTAGCTTTACCACAAGCACATCAAAATGTTAGCCAGCATTAAGAAAAGTTTTTCAGTTTTTGGCAATATCAAAGCAACAGTGGCAAACGCAGTAATTTACAGCAAGCCATAGTTTTCCTTACCTGCTTTAGAAAAATATTGACTAAGGATATCGATGAACATTTAAATGGTTTCAATGAAAAACCGGTAGTTGTGGCGATTTCAAGATTTGTCGTATTACGACAAATAATTTGCTTGAAAGTTAATTGGGTCAAGTGAGGCTGCTTTCGTTGCTCAATAATGTTACAACTACCAAGCAAAAAACTGGGGTTGACTAGTTACTGTCAAATCTGTCTGAAGGTGACACATTTGCGATAACACTGGTCTGCATAAAAAAATTTTTTTTCTCTTTATCAAACATGCAAAGAAGTATAACAAATGATGTTATTAAAATAACAAAAATAATAAGAAAGTGAAAAATAATTACGATCCAAGTTTTACTGGAAATATCGGTAAATTATCGTATCATGGTGAAAAGATTAAAGTCACTTGGTTGTTTTTTTTTTCATTGCTTCTATTGGAGTTTCTCGGTGAAGCGACCAACAGAAATCAGCAAGCATTGCTGCTGACCATTTCCCATTGTAACGTCTTTCAATTTGCATAATATACTGATAAAACCTTTCACCATGCTCATCTGAGATGGCACCAAGATTTTCAAGAAAGAAATCTACGGACAAGTCCAAAAAACGAATTTTGAGCGACATATTGCATCCTAAAGCTTTACAAGCAGAAATAAGCTCTCGGATGATTTTGTTTTCAGATATTGAAAGCCTGCACCTTCCTTATTCATAGCTTTTGCAAAAACTTTCATCAGTCCCAACTTTATGTGAGTGGTGGCAGAAAAATTTTATCACTTGGTAATAAAGGTTTTTGAGATAAATTTATAAGCCCAGTAGTCAAGCTCTTTCTTAGTGGCCAATTTTTCACTTTGTAATGGTTTTCTCTTACGCCACTGTCCCACCCGCATAAAAAACAGACAAAATTTGGTGTATCCTCCTTGTAATCCAGTAAGTATATCGACAACTTTTAAATCAGCACATATATTCCATCGGTATTGAGAATATTTTATTTTTTTCAAGTAATACCTCCGAATTTGCATAATTTTTCTTCATGTTTGTTGCATATGCGACAGGCAATGATGGGTATTTGTTGCCATTATGAAGAAAAACGGCTTTTAAGCTTAGAGGCATCAATAAAAAGTCTCTATGCCTCAGAATTTTCTGGGAAACTCAGTTCTTGAAGAAGTCCCGCAGCATCATTACAACATACCAAATCATCTTTGTTGAAATAAGTCATAAGATCTTCTTGGCTTTGCGAAAATACGAAACTCTTGTATTTGCCTTAGATTTTAAAAGCCCCAAGCCTCTAGCAAGATCATTCAAATAAAATTGCTTAAATAAATAAGGTTCTTTTGATGGGCTTGAAGATCCGGTTAAATTGTATGAAGATAAGGATGTACTACCAGTAGAAATAAAACTCGATTGAGGCCAGAAGAATTTTAAATTTTCATCTCGTTGATTTTTGGTGGAACTGGAGGTAAATTGCCTTACCAAGGGGGGTTAGTCTCTTAGCAGATGCGTTGTGCGGATATACAATTGCATTTTAATCTTTTTGTCGATGCCATGCAGGAATAACAATAACAATAACAAGGCATAGACTTGTGACTTCCTTCAGCCGACCTCTTAATTTTCTCGAGCAACTATTACAGCATATTTTTGGCAGCCAGCTTTTATCTCTCTCATCGATAGAAAATCCAAAATATAGTTTACTCGTAAATGCTGTTTTTTATCAAGATCTATGATGGCACATCGTTGTATTTTTAGAATAAACTCACCACAAATGTAGCAAAACCTATCTGTAGAATTTTTACAAGATCGGGACATTCTATAACCTTAAAGTAAATTTAGTACAATTTTCAAATTTGTTTTTTATATTTATTGGCTCCGTCTATAAAAAATACACAAATTATGCACAAAATACTCATACAAAACTTACCAAAATGTTTTATATAGAATGTAAACTATTGAAAGAACAATTTGAAATTAATTGTTGTAAACTCACAACGGATACTGCGCATGCGCATATGTACTACCATAAAAATCAATTTCAATACTTTCTTTCATTCTTTTACAACTCGTTAAAACTTATTTTGTATGTATATATACTGTTCTTGATGTTGACACATGAATAAAATTGAAAAAAAAAGAAAATTGAAATAAAATCATATCGAAAAATGTAAACGTGATAGAAAAAATCGGCCAACGGGAATAGATTCAGAGCATTAAAATCCTCATATTTATAGCATAATTTTTTAAAGGAGGATTTTATTGCAGACCAGTGTAACCTATGAAACTTGCTTTAGCGACCATGATGGAATCTTCCTAAGAAGTAAAAAGTCCTATAGACTCTGAAATCACTGATGTGGTTGTGCTGCAAATGATGCGCAAACAATTTACTTCAATAGGGCATTTCGTTGAGATGGAACTTCGCACCAGTAATTAATGTTTACGAAAATAATTAAATTTTACTATACTTAGAGCAGCAATGAATTTTCGTAAAATAATTTGTTTCTTAACACTTCTGAAAATCCTTGCAAAATGTGATTATGACTTTAACCAACTCTTCTACTACGCTTTTCTTATAAGTACAAACCTCTAACCTAATTTAACTTTTCATTTGAAAGATTTTGTATTCTCGTAGTATAACTAAGTCACGGGAGCGTGTGGTGGGCATAATGTAATAATTAATATAATTGTTTGTTATACCTGTTTTTACATAAATAGGTGGGTTTAAGTTAATTCAACTTGTTTATCGGATAAAATAATTCTATGTTATTTAATCTTTTGGAGCTCATTATTTATTATTAAGATATTTTATGTTAAATTAAGTTATAGAAGTAAAAAACACACACTTAGTAATGATGAGCATTGTGGAAATGAGTTCCATAGTGATTTCCGAAATAGCTATCACTCAAACTGTTCTAAATTTCTTATTACTTTTCAAAAAATTATTCTGAACTTCGGATTAATAAAAATTAATAATAATAACTTGTGATAAAGATAGTGGAATTATTAATGAGTAAATTAATATATGTAAATAAATTAATAGTATTAAGACCTCGGCCGAAGACAACTTTTCTTTTTTTGTTTTAAGTGTAGTCGATACAAAGACTTTAACTTATATGTAGTTGGCATTATGTAACCGCTGAAGCGATTTTCAGCCTGGCTTAGGGGCCATAATAATCTCCGAAAGCTTACAGGATTTAGGAAAACAGTGCAATCTGTGGAAGCTTTTATAATATCACCCCTTAACTTAAAATTTCTACAAAATAATAGGTTCCATTATTAGGTTTAAATGCATTGGAAACATGCGCGGCAAATAAGATACCTTTTTCGGACCGGAAGCTCTTTTAATCATCTATTGAGCTCATGTTTTAACACCGGGGGGCGAAACCTGTTCCAATCTTTCCTGAAGGCAGTAAATGTTACACATGTTTATTCCACCAGAGCTATCGTTTATATGAACAGAGATAGAGTGAAGGTAATCTTTAAAATACTCTTCCATTCATCAAACATTATGATTTTTTTCCTGACAAGTATTTCTGTTTCGCAGAGAGGTCACTATTCAGGATGTTAGGTGTCATAAAATATAAACTCATCAGTACTGAAATTATTAAATTTCGTTAAACGGGGTTTGGTTATCACCACCACATAATACAAACTGTCTTCCAGGGCATGTTTAAGATGGAGAATGCTTTGATATGCTGCGGTTAACTCCCTATCGTAAGCGCTGCATTTCTTCTGAATTAACGTCAGCTCTTTCGAATAAGAACCTAGAGGTTGCGCTTGCTCGTCGACTATTTCGTGTAACACTGTTCCGACCGCGTCGTCTGAAACGTTAACTGTTAAAGTTAGTCTTGTATCCGCAGCCATGTAGTTCAGCCATATTTGCCAAACTGTTTTTACATACGTCGAAAGCTGTTTTGGACTCCACCCTCTGGTGGTTTATACCTTTCTCGTTTAAAGTATGATCCAAAGCTTATGTTTCTTTTTTCCGAATTTACATTTACCAACAGTGGTCGTCAGGTTGCTTTGCCGGAGGCGGTTCAAAACTATTCGCAGATGATTTTCGTGTTTCTCTTCCGTTTCCAAAGCCACAAAGATACAGGCAATATACGCAAAGGAAAATTCGAGGCCCTTTTAGAACGTAATGAATATAGCGTTGGAATGATTGAGCTGCGTTTCTTAGACCAAAAGACATAAAAATGAGTTGAACAATCCAAATGGTGCCGTTATTGCCATTTTGGGACTTTCGTTTGGTTCTATCGGTGTTTGATGGCACAACTTCTGAAGGTCGATAGCGGAAAGTATCTTTTTGTTATGTAAAAATGTCCCGTATTGCTTGTTAACAAGGAATAAAGGGTTGGCCAAATTGTGTTCGGATGGTCAGCAAATTCCTTTTTGTAGTAGGTTCGATTTATATTTCGCCAGGTTCGATTTATATTTCGCCTCGCTCAATTTGTCAGGTGTTAACCTTCGTGGTCACGCAAACACAGGAGCACCTACAGTCGGGATGAGCCTATGATGAGAGATTTGATGACCGCTAATAGGAACGCCCCCAGTAAGTAATGTAGCCGCAATTGTTTTCCACCATACGTTTTTATAGAGGAAACTTTGGCATCATAAAGCTTTGTTTATCTTACTATCCTATATGTTTTTGCATTACATGCTTGATATACGGACGCGTCGGCACCGGTATCAATCAAAAACTTCGTTTTCGTGTTGACATTGTGGAGGAGTATGCGGGCTGTGCACTGGCTACTTTCGAATCTGTTCAGAAGATCCGAAACTACATTTAGTATTTTGTCGCTTTTTGTTCGTATGTATAGGGTGACCAGCATTAGAGAGTATTCTCACCATGCTGCTGATGATACCAGCAATGCTCGTATTTTGCCGAAGCTGCGCGTAATTGGGGCCTCTGATGATTTCTGCCGTTCTGCAATAGTTTCTCAAATTTCTTTTCGAGGTGTTTGATTCTCTTATCTATCTGGTGAAAATACATCTCCTGTATTGCTTACTCAAATACCTGCCATTTGCTGGAAATCGCATACTTCTAAAATCAGTGGCTCTAGCCTGTGCTGGTAATCCTCGGAACCACAATGATTCCGAAAATTCACTGGTGATTTTGCATTTTGCGGGGCCGCTTAATTCGTTGTAAAGTTGACTTCGTCGATTATCACCTATATCTACTTCGGGAAACAGTTTTTGTTCAATTATCCGCTGCTCAGGTTATTTAATTTGCCACTCTCGTGGACTTACTATAGCAGCAACAACTGTATTGAGTTTCGAGATACCGTTACGAACTCCAGAAACACTGAATTACGCTTCCACTTACGGAAACCGAATTTCAGGGTGCCCCGGCCAGAATGGCGGTACATTCACCGAAACCTTATTAATAATTGTGCCTTTTGCGCCGGCGGCGGTTGATTATGCATTTATTCAGCCGTGGCGACCACCAATAATAAAACAATGCGCTATTTAAAAGTAAAATTGTTACTATTTATTTAAAAAAATGCGTTATACACTTTTTGTCGTCATACCACGTGTCTCGATGATCTAGAAGAAAGAGAGAAACAGGTAAAGTCATTCGTCAGTGATCAGCTGTGTGTCTATCGATATCTTGTCTTATCGGTTATAATTATGGTATTATGAAATTCTAATTGCAATGATATCTTTACATTCTATTTCAAGGGAGTTTCATTACGGTTGCATGATAGTTACCACATATCTCTTGCTTGTCTTTCTAGGAAGACTTGTGACTCATTTCTATGTTGGTGCAAGCCATTATCGTTTCAACAACATATTGTAACGTTTTTCGTTGCTACCTCGATGATTTCCCAAATCCTTCGAGTCCGATCACTGGATTGCTAAATAAAACTCCCAAGATTTATTCGTTTGGCCTCTTAATCGTCAGGAATTTACTCAACGTTTATTTAGTTTCCAATAATTACAATTCTTTGCTATACCCAATGGCTTATTATACAATTCTTTATGACACACAATTATTCTCTGCTTCACACAGCTTATCCGTTTCTAAAACACACAGCTGACAGCAAAGTTAATTCCACTGCGTTGTCTACTCGTCTCCTCTTGTGATAGCGGCTGCCGATCGTTTTATACCTGAAGATGACCCGAACATTCTGTCCACGCGCTCAAGAATTTGTTTGTCCTTGGTAAGGGTAATTTACATCATACTGCCGCTTCTTAAGTTTGTTTGTCCTTGGTAAGGGTAATTTGCATCATACCGGCACTTCTTTTGTCTCACCTATTTATTTGGAAATCTCGTCACACTGCTACTCCCTTTGTCTGTCCTTCGTATTTGGGATTTCCGTTACAATATATTAATGCTGTTCATGGCTTAGATAAAATTGCTTCAAGCGCAGATTTTTAATTCTAATTGAATCTTGCATTATACCTTGCATGGATGTTTTATAAATTTGCATCAAGTTATTGCATAAAGTTATTTAGTGTTTTTTCAAATGAATTTGTGGGCGGAACGGATGTTTCCTGCATTGGGAACTATGGTACCCCTTTTAAGACTAAATATAATTTAAAATCGTTTAAAGTATACAAATTTTATATAAAAAATTAAAATAATAAATAAAATAGTAATAAAACAAAATATACTTTGTTGGATAAATATAAAATGTAGAAAAGAGAACCATAAAAGCAACAAAAAACAAGTAACTCCCATACCATACCCACGTGTAAGAAACGGTTTGTAAAACAACCAAAAAAAAAACGTAAAGTAAATACCTAAGTCACAATATTACTTTGTCATTAAAATAGTTCAACGGACTTTGAATAAGGTACATGGTACATTACCTAAAGATCTCAGAATTTAGAAAAAAACCGTTAAACAAAACTCTTTATACTTTCACTCACTGTATGTACATCTATACACAGCGGGCCCAAGTTAGTACATGTAAAACTAATTTTTTATTTCATTTCCTAAATAAGCATTCACATTTACAGTGGCGGACAAACATCGCCTATATTCGTTGTGTAGAAAGTACTATCACTTTGCTGAAAAATGTAGGTATACAGTTTTATTCTAAATCCTTTTCTAATCACATCTATTAAAACAAATCCATTCTCTAACATAAAATAAAACAATTATGGTAAAAAAACACAAAAATATCCTTGACAAAAGTCTACAGACACCACAGGTTTACTAGCAGTTATGTCGATATGCTGTGTTGTTATGGCGGTTAGGTACCCTTTTTTTACTATCGTATGGTCAAAGTTTAAGTCTACCAAAGGTACAGACCTTTGTAAAAAACTTTGGAAAAAATGGATCCACCGAAAAAAAACCGCGTCTTGGCCGCCCGAAGAAGCCAACTTGAAGAGATATCAGCTTTATTATGGAGGTAATGAATGATAATTCTAAAGTTACTGCTCAAATTTTAGTCGAAAACATCGCAAACTCATCAAGAAAGTGTGTCCATTTAAGAACAATTCGAAGAGCTCTGAACGATAACGGCTTCCACGTAAAAAGCTTCTTATATCTGAAAAAAAATCGTAAACTTCGCTTGGAGCTCGCTAAAGCACATTTAGACAAGAGAATGGATTTTTGGAAAAAATTCTTGTTTACAGACGAATCGAAGTTCAATATATTCGGCAGTGATGGAAGAGCAAAAATCTGGAGAAAAGTAATTGTTTGAGGAGCGGTTGCGGCATCTGGAGTTGGAAAGCTTGTTTTTATTGAGGGTAATATGGATCGGTTGAGATATAAGTCATTGCTGGAAGCTATTCTGGAGCCTTCGGATGACAGTTAGGAGCTTGGCGCAGGCTGGATCTTTGGACAGGATAACCATCCAAAACATACGGTCCATATTGTTAAGATTTGGTTGCTTTATCATGCTCCAAGGCACGCACACACCACCTAAAAGCCCAGATTTGAATGTTATTGAATATGTCTGGGGGAAATTTTCAGCGAAAAATTAGAAAAAATCAGATTTCCAGCCCAGCATTACTCAAAGAACTTCTTATTGCAGCTTGGGACAGTATTACTCCCTCAGCATTGATAAATTTAGTAGCTTCGATGCCACGATGGCTTCAAGCTGTTATTGATGCAAACGGTGAACCAACCAAATACTAAAAAGATCAGGACACATGATATTAATCAAAGTTTTTGTGCTAAGATATGTTATGTATGTACTGTTTGTAGACTTGTCATTGTTGGATTTACGTTTTGTTTGTCAGAGCTTCACTATTTTATGTTAAAAAATTATTTTTGTTGGTTTTTTATGATAATGGAAAGTAATTGAAATAAACTGTATCATTACATTTTCCAATAAACCTTTCGGACTTTCAATTCAACGAAAACAGCGGGTGTTTGTAGATTTTTGTCCGCCACTGTATATCAGTGTTGGACAAGTGTAAGCATAAATACACTAACGCATATTGCTCCCGCCCTACGTATTTCCAAGTCCTCGCTACCCATTAGCCTTAAAAATAATATTGCACACCCCCATATGCATATTTACATACCCCCGCCCAAACAGTGAAGCGGAGTTTCATTCCGATTCCTACTCTTTCGCTATTCCCATTAGCAAATGAGACATGTATACATATAAATCCGAGATGGACAGATTTTTGGCCCGCAAAGCAAACAAAGTGCGAGTGAGGGCTAGATACCGGGAATATCTTTTTACGGAATGAACGGTATGAAAAGTTGGGAATCAATTGCATTCTAATAAGCTTGATGTTCATCGCAGGACGGTTGCGAGAACATTAGTTTTGTGCACAAATCAAAATGCGTAAATTTACTTCATATTGTGATTGTACAGTAGTGTGAACAAAATAAAAACAACATATTTTATATAAAAATATTAGAATTTCGCATTGTTATTCGTTTTGTATTATTTTTAATTCCATTTTACTAAAATGCCTATTTTAATCGCCTGAAAATCGTATTACCATTTGATAATATCATTCTTCTGATGGCGCTTATCGCATAAACAGATATAACTTTTAGTTTTCTTTGAAAATGATGGACTCCGTCAGTAAAAAATAATCATTTATCCTACAATTTAACAAATAATAATTTCAACTTGATAAGAAAATTCCCTTGATAACAATACCCTTTTGTAGCCCTTAATTTGTTCACACTATATGTGACAGAACAATTATATATGGTGATACTGTTCTGTTCACTAATTATTGGCTTTAAGTTTTTTATATATATATTGTTACGAATTTGCTAAGTTCGCCTCGATGATTTTCCAAATCCTTCGAGTCCGATCACTGGATTGCTAAACAAAACTCCCAAGATTTATTTGTTCGGCTTCTTAACCGTCAGGAATTTATTTGTACAGTAATTACAATTTTCGTCTATAGCCAATGGCTTATTTAACAAATCTTTTTTTTAATCTTTGCTTCTTCATGTTTAGTACACACTAGGACTGAGTCTTCAACTTCATTGTCCGCAAATAGCTGATGCAGTTCCTTTTATACCTCAACATTCTGTTCACGAGATCAAGAATAGGCTGATTATTCGCTTGCCTGCGGTAGCTGCAGCTGTACCTTTATCCTTAACCGCGTGGAATTTCCTTTACGCTGTCTACCCTCTTCTTTTTCCTTGGTAAGGGTAATTTTCATTATACGGCCGCTGCTTTATTTTCGGTCCTTTTCGGGGAATCGCATTGTCACTTATTTTAATCTGTTCTTCGTATTTGGGATTTTCGTCACACTGCCCTCCACCTAAGTCTGATCGTCCCGATCAGACATACTGTCTGTTCCAAACGCCTCGAGCCTTTCTAGGTGAACCACTTTCATTTTGGTCCTTGGTTTCCCAACAGTCTGCATTCGATACACTACATCGTTCAACCATTTTATTACTTTGTAGGGGCCTTCCCAATTGCATTGCAGCTTCGGGGACAATACTTTCTTCCGTTGTGGGTTGTGCAGCAGCACTAGATCGCCATCTTGAAAACCCTCGCAGTTCATCGCCTTATCATATCTGGCCTTTAACTTGCTACTCATAATTTTTGTTCGCTGTCTCACAAGAGCATGTATCTAGCTTAGCTCTTCTTCTAGGGCATTCGGCTCCTTCTCCTGAATCCTTCTAGCATCTCCACTTACTCCAAAATTCGAATCACTAGGCAGCCGAAGTTCACTACCGAAGAGAATCCTTGCGGGTGTTTTACCCGTTGTCTCGTGCACCGCTGACCGATATCCCATCAGGAGCAGCGGTATGTGGATATCCGAATCATCCTGATGTTTGCCCACGACATTCCTCAAGTGCTCTTCCAGGGTTCGGTTGAAGCGTTCTACCATGCCATCTGATTGAGGATGCAGAGCTGTCGTTCGGGTTTTTCGAATACCCAGTTTCAAGCATACTTCCTGGAACACTGCCGATTCAAAGTTTCTTCCCTGGTCCGAGTGCAGTTCTATAGGCGCACCGTATCTGGAAACCCAATTGTAAGTAAATGCATCCGCTACTGTTTTGGCTTCCTGGTTTGGAATTGGGTAGACCTCAGGCCATTTACTGAAGTAGTCCATAACCACAAGAACGTATTTGTTTCCTTGCCTGCTCATAGGGAATGGACCGGCTACATCCATGGCAACTCGCTCAAATGGTGCCCCTGAGTTCTTCATCTGACCATGACTTCGTGACTTTGGCCCTTTAGCTGTAATGCACCCCCTGCAATTAACAATCCACTCAGCGATAGATTGACGACAACCAACCCAGTAGAACCGTTGCTTGATCTTTTCCAGCGTTTTCGTAATGCCTAAGTGCCCTCCATTAGGACCATTATGGAATTCCTTGAGAACGTCCGGAATCCTTAACCTCGGAACTACTATTAGTTTTCGGGAGCACTGGCCGTCTTCACTTTCCCATATTCTATGCAAACAGCCAGATATCAGCTCTAAACTATTCCATTGCGCCCAGTATGCCTTTGCTATTGGACTTCCTGCTGCCATCTGTTCCTTATCTGGCCGTCTGTCCATCCTCAGTCCATGCATTAATAGTTTCAAATCTGGATCTTCCTGCTGACATTTCCGTAGATGACTTGACTCACACTCTTCCGCTGGTGTAATTGTCATTAATCGGACGTCTATTATGTCTTCTTTGCCTTCCGCTTTGCAGCAGTGCTTACATTCCAAGCTACATGGTCGACGAGACATGGCGTCAGCATTCCCGTGAGTATTCCCTTTGCGGTGCTCTATACTGTAGTCATAACTTTGCAGTCTCTCAATCCGTCGGGCAGGCTGTCCTTCAGGATTCTTGAACTGTAGTAGCCACTTCAGCGCTGCATGTTCTGTTCTAACTCGGAAGTGTTGGCCATACAGGTACTTGTGGAAATGTTTGATGCAATCCACCAACGCTAATAGTTCTCTCCGTGTTACGCAATAGTTTCGCTCTGGTTTCCCAATAGACCGGCTATATTAGGCAACTATCTTATCCTGTCCATCAATCACTTGCGAAAGTACACTTCTCAGGGCATAGCCACTAGCATCTGTATCCAGAATGAATGTTGCACCTGGAACGGGTAGGCTAGCATAGGCGTATTGCAGAGCCTTTCCTTTAGAGCTTCGAAAGCTTCCCCTTGTTCTTTGTTCCACTCAAAGGGTCTATTTTTCCTGGTGAGCTCGTGGAGGCTATTAGCAACACTGGAAAAATTCGGAACAAATCGGATAAGTACACAGGCCCAAAAAGCTCCGTAATTCATGTAAATTCCCGGGTCTTGGCCAATCCTTCACTGCTTCTATTTTTCCTTTGCTGTACAGACGCCCTCGGTTGTTACATGATGACCTAGATAATTAACCTCTTTCTTAAATAGCGAGCACTAAAACTTCCTCCAAATTGTCCAAGTGTTCCTCAAAGCTTTTGCCCAGTACGATGATGTCGTCAATATACACCAGGCAAGTTTTCCAATGCAGTCCCTTAAGCACATGATCCACTAATCTTTCGAAGGTTGCAGGAGCCTTGCATAGTCCGAAGGGTGATATTGCCAAAGACCGTATCCAGCACTAAAGGCAGTCTTCTCCTAATCTCTCTCACTTACTTCCACTTGCCAATAGCCGCTCTTAAGGTCGAGTGTTGAGAACCATTCGGTGCCAGTTAACGAGTCTAGAGTATCATCGATCCTGGGCAAAGGATAGCTGTCCTTCTTTGTCACATCATTTGGTCTTCGATTATCTACGCAGAACCTCAGCTGGCCATCTTTCTTCTTCACGAGCACTACCGGCGAGCTCCATGGACTTTCCGATGGTTCAATAACACCGCTTTTACTTATTTCCTTTATTATTTGGCTTACAGCTTCACGTTTGACACTTCGAGGAGCCTGGCGAATCGGCCTAGCGTCACCAGTATCAATACAATGTTTCACAACGTTGGTCCTGCCTGGGTTGTTGCCATCCTTGTCGAATATATTGGAGTATTTGCACAGAAGTTTCTTGTCCTTATGCTTGTATTCCTTTTCCAACCCTTGCGTCCATTCATCTACGTTGTCCTTGATATCCTTTATGTCAAAAACCGCTGGACGATTCAAGTGCAAATCGCGGACACGACTTCCAATTCGTTGACTTTGGTCTCCATTAGCTCCTCTATATTGTTTTGCCAACCTCCCAATTCGCTGACTTTGGTCTCAATAAGCTCCTCTATTCTGTCTTGCCTTTTCTCGATTACGTCCTGTCTCTCCTTGAGTTCTGTGCATTCTTTAACAACAGTCTCCTGAAGCTGTATGAGCCGGCATGAAATACGCGCTTCTTGGTCTTGCATTTGCAATGAAATGCTGGCATTCATTTGTGACATCTTGGCTTCTTGTTCATCCAACTTTTGTGACATATTGGCATTCATTTGTGACATCTTGGCTTCTTGTTCATCCAACTTTTGTGACATGTTGGCATTCATTTGCGAAATTGCTGACAATAACATGTTCATGTCCATACTCGTAGATGAGTTAGGAGCCTTTTCTTCAACTTTAGTTGCTGACTGCTCTGAATCTTCCGTAGTCTCAACAGCATCTTCCTTCTCCATTTCTTTCTTTGATGTCTGCTCGTCCTCACGGCAGAATTCATATTCGCTCAAATCTATGCCTTCTGCTTCCATAGCTTCACGCAGCCGTGATTGTAGCTCAGCCTTAGTCCCGGTTGAATATAATACTCTCTTCGCCAATTCCTTTTTGAGGGGTAGTATCGTTAAATCTTGAATCTTGACCATTTTCAAATATTTTTATTTTGTTTTTTTTTTTCGGAATCTACTTAGCAATCTCACTTCTGACACCAATTGTAACGAATTTGCTAAGTTCGCCTCGATGATTTTCCAAATCCTTCGAGTCCGATCACTGGATTGCTAAACAAAACTCCCAAGATTTATTTGTTCGGCTTCTTAATCGTCAGAAATTTATTTATACAGTAATTACAAATTTTCGTCTATAGCCAATAACTTATTTAACAAATCTTTTTTTAATATTTGCTTCTTCACGCTTAGTACACACTAGGACTGAGTCTTCAACTTCATTGTCCGCAAATAGCTGCTGCAGTTCCTTTTATACCTCAAGGCTGATATATTCGCTTGCCTGTGGTAGCTGCAGCTGTACCGTTTATCCTTAACCGCGTGGAATTTCCTTTACGCTGTCTACCCTTTTCTTTTTCCTTGGTACGGGTAATTTTCATTATACGGTCGCTGCTTTATTTTCGGTCCTTTTCGGAGAATCGCCTTTACATTGTCACTTATTTTAATCTATTCTTCGTATTTGGGATTTTCGTCACAATATCTATATAAAGAAGAAGAAATATTTCTAACCATAACATGGCATACCATGTTTTCCTGTATAAATAATGCATTTATATTTACTGAAAATGTTTATACAAATATATATATACAAATAAAAAATGAGCAAGGACAATTTTTTTTACAATTTAGATGGAAAGATTGCAATGAGTGGGTGAAAGGACAAAAATTCATGAATGTGTTTGCATATTTTTTTATGAATGTGTTTGCATATTTTTTATATAATTTAGATGGAAAGATTGCAATTGAGTGGGTGAAAGGACAAAAATTCATGAATGTGTTTGCATATTTTTTTACAGACCGTATTTATATATGTACTACATATAAATTGTAAAAAAAAATTTTCCTTGCTTATTTTTTAACACGCCTCTTTTCTGACATTTCGTCAATTTGAAATAAAGTATGTTATATTTTTTTAAATGAAATTTGTGTTTCATATTTTCCGCAACTTGAAGGTAGATATGATTTATCAAAACAATTTTCATAATTTAACTTCTAACTTAATTTTATCATTTTGCAGACATAAACTAAACGATTAGAAAAGAAGGACAAATACTCGTACATACATGAAGCAAAGGTTGTATCCATTAAACATTTTTGTATGCATTTGTCCTTAAAGAGTAAATGAGCACGAAAAGAAAAAAGTTCAGTGTAATAATATAGGCTCCAAAACGAAGTAATTTTAACATTTTGTTTGTCACTTCTGCACTTATGTATTTGTTCAAAACATCCGTTGTACTTATTCAAATAAAACCATTTTCTTTTTAAATTTTTAATCCATATATTGTACTAACATATTATGCAAGGAAAAGTCAAAAAAAATTAAATGCAAAAAATTCTAAGGCAAAAAACTAAACATATCTCCATTCATCCAATTTTGCACCTTATGCTTTTTTTGAAAAAGTTGGCTTTGAGTTTACTGTTTTATGAAAATCTTGCGAATTTCGTTTACAGCTCAACACTTTGTTTTCAAAGGCACAATTTCTGTCACTTGTTCAAATATAATCGAGCGTTTAAGTGTGTTTAGTTCAACAATTAATAAAACAGTGTAAATATGCGAAAAATATCGCAAGATTTAGAAAATAGCATCGTGGCGTTAACAAAAAATGGACAGTCGTCTCGAGAAATAGAAAAAAATTAAAAATTTGTCACAGTACTGTTTTATGCGCTCAAAAAAGACGGAATGTGAAGCCTGATTCAAACGTTAAAGGTCGTCGAAGGCTACTTACAGATGGAGATGCTCGCGTTATGGAGCGGTTAATGCGGCGTAAAGACTCCATAACACCAAAATTGGCTGCGAAGCAAATAAATAAGGATGTTAGTCAGTGGACTGCGCGGAGAGCCCTTCGACGGATCGGTTTGGTATCAGCAATCAAGCAAAAAAAAACCAGCTTTGTCTGACAAAAATATGGAAGCACGGTTAAAATTTTGTAAAAAATATAAAAATTGGAGCGTTGACGACTGGAAACGAGTGATATAGTCAGATGAAACCAAGATTAATAGATTCCAATGAGATGGAAAGCAATACTACTGGCACCGGCCACAGGAAAAGTTACAAAAGCATCAAGTGAAACAAACTGTGAAGCATGGTGGAGGTAATCTAATGGTTTGGGGATGTTTCACCTGGTGGCATGTCGGCCCACTTGTGAAAATAGAAGGCATTATGAAGAAGGAAGACTACCTTAACATTTTGCAAACATATTTGCCAGATTTTGTCGATCTAAGTGTGTATCCCGAAGACGAGGTGTGTTTTCAACAAGACGGTGATCCTAAACACACTGCTAAATTCGTGAAAAATTGGTTGAATGATCAACGTTTCCAAGTGCTAAAGTGGTCTGCACAAAGCCCAGATCTCAACCCTATCGAAACTCTATGGGCCCTTTAAAAAAAATGGTTGGCGGTGTATGAAAGAGCCCCTCACTCACGTGAAAATTTATAAAGAAATGGTTTTATTTGAATAAGTACAACGGATGTTATGAACAAATACATAAGTGCAGAAGTGACAAACATTCATTCACTTATGCTCGCCACTGTATATGTAGAATGGAGAAAAAAAGTAAAGAAAATAAAGAAAAACTTATATTTAATTTTGTTTTCAAAGCCTTCGAATTTTCAATCCGCCCTGCAGCGGATGACAAGGGAAATTAGAAAAGGACAGCTGTGTGTTTTCTTTATGAAGCAAAATGAATGGGTGAGACAAGGAAGCAAGTTCACACGTATAAGAGGGAAGTGGGTAAAATCTGCACTATTTTTGAAATATTGCTATGCTATTACCCGGCGGTTGCAATAGCCGTGGGGTTAGCATTGCGTACTGCCACTCAGATGGCCTGGGTTCGAGCAACATCCAAACTTAAAAAAAAAAAAAACTTTCTGATTGCGGTCACCCCTCGGCAAGGAATGTCAAGCCCTCCGAGGTTCCTCATAAAAATCCATCAGCCGTTCGGAGGCGGCTTAGAATAAAAGCGCCATGTACACACACATAAACGTTTGTTCAAATTAAATGATGCTCGAAATTATAGGCCGATCTCGAAGCTCTCTTCTGTTTCTAAGCTTTTCGAAATAATAGTATATGATAAAATATATTTTGCGGTAAAAGGCCTAATCTCGGACAATCAGCATGGTTTCGTCCCAAATCGCTCCACCGTTACCAACTTGTCAATATTCAGAGAATACTGCATCTCCGCGTTTCATAATAGATTGCAAGTTGGCACGATTTACACCGATTTCTCAAAGGCTTTCGACAAGGTATCGCACCAGATACTCCTGGCAAAGCTGGCGGCGCTGGGCTTTCATTCCACATTTTTGCTGTGGATCGAATCTTACCTGTCTAATAGACGTTGCGTGGTCGACGTAAACAATGCCACATCCCTGCTCTTTATTGCTTCTTCAGGAGTCCCGCAGGGAAGTATTTTGGGGCCCCTATTTTTCATTTTGTTTATTAATGATATTGGTTCATGCTTTTCTTTTGCGGAGTTCTTATTATACACTGATGATTTGAAAATTTTTGCCGTCATAAAAAGCCCTAGTGACTCTGAAAGGCTACAATTGGACCTTCTTAATTTAGAAAACTGGTGCCTTTTAAATCGTTTAACCTTAAACTTAAAAAAATGTTTCCATATCACGTTCTCAAAATCTGCTAATAATGTTCGACCTCATATAGCATTGCAGGCCATGCCCTAGAATCTGTAGAGGAAACTAAAGACTTAGGTGTATTTTTTGACTCTAAATTTAGTTTCTCTACTCACGTCAACCATGTAATTGCTCGGTCTTACGCTATGCTTGCATTTATTCGCAGAAACTGTTCTGCATTCACAAACCCTCACACTCTCAAGGCACTATACTGTGCTTTTGTCAGATCGTCTAGAGACTATCAAGTTGGATCCTCAAAACGTATAGAAAGAGTGCAGAAAGTTTTTTTACGATTCGCTCTCCGATCGCTGAATTTTACGGACCCTTAACCATCATATGAAGCGAGATGCTTATTGATCGAACTCCATACACTTGAAAGTAGAAGATCCAATCTGTCGTGCTGCTTTGTAATTGGTATAATCTCCGGAGTTGTTGACTGTCCAGCACTTCTAAGCAAAATTTGCTTCAATGTCCCATGTAGGAATTTCCGGCATATTGAAACTTTTAGAATTGGTTTTGCTAGAACTAATTATGCCGCAAATGCCCCCATTGTAAGGGCTTGTTCTGATCTCAATTTGTTTTTCAGTTCTACGGTTGTTGACCTCACTTCAGGACATGTAAATCTAATTAGTCATTTAAGATCTTATTTTTCTTAGTAATAGTACTTATAGTCTGTAAGAATTTTGTCAATTCAAATACTTAAATTACAAATAAACAAATAAATTACAAATAAACAAATAAATTCCTTTGACCAACATTTTACTAAAGCCAAGATGCCTTTGGCTTTGTTGACTATCACACCAATGTGGTGTCCGAAGTTCAATTTAGGGTCCATAGTGATCCCCAGGTCAATAAAACTGTGAAGCTGCTCCAAACTGTAATTATCTATAGTGTAAGCCATTGTCTGTGTGGATCTTCGGGAGAAACACATAACTTTACATTTCTTCAGATTTAGGAGCATCCGATTTATTTTACATCATTCAACCATGCTGTTTATGTCTGTTTGCAGTAAGATACCTTCATTTGCCGAAGTGTTAGATTTATAAAGTTTTACATCATGCGCATACATTAAAAGTTTTGAAAATTTTATCTGAGAAGATATATCGTTTATAAATATTAGAAAAGAGAATCTAATGGAAACTGCCAGATTTATATGAAAAAATGTCAAAATATTTGCTTTAATGGAATTTTTTTTCTTAAACCAGAATTTCGTTTAATGCTTTAACTGAGTTTACAAACGCTTACTTTTGTTTCGGAACTCTTAGTTTTTTGGGGAGAGGTGGCGAGGAAGAAAGCAGCGTACCGACTCTGTTATGCTCGGTTGACACCCTTTGTTATGTTGTTGTTGTTGTTAAAGCGGCTATACGCCAGGCCCCGCCTAGGGTCTGGCAAGTTTAGTTTCAGTCATCGAGGTCATCTAATGGGAGGCCCAGGAAACGTGCTGTTTTGACGGGTTCGGACCAGAGGGAGAGGGGTGTTAGATGAGGCGGGTTAAGTGGGCATGCAAAGAGGTGGTTGGTGTCGTGCTGGGACTCGTTGCATGCGGGACATGTGTTGGGTATGTCACGGTCGAGTCTGGATAGGTAGGAGTTAAGCCTACTACAATATCCAGATCTTAATTGAGCCACGGTTACGCGGGTCTCTCGAGGCAGCTCGAGCTCTTTTTTGCAATGGATGGGAATTGGAGAGCACCATTCACGGAAATAGAGTTAACGAAGGTGGTAACGGACTCTCGGTGAATGGTGTTTATGGCCTGTCTGTATGCCGTCCTGTCCAGCGGGTCTTGTCTGTATTTCTGTACGTCGTCCCGGTAGTCAAGTACTCCCTTCCTTATGTGCTTAGATGGTAGTTCGGCTTCCAAAAAAAAGTCCGTTGGGATGATCCCAACGGTAGCAATTCAGCAGATATTGCTTACACCGCAAAACATTATGCTCATCAGGAGGTTTCCCGTTACGGTCCGAAGGGCGGTGTTCTGGCAAATCTGGAGCTTCTTCAACTGCGTCACGCTAGTCCACGGAGTCCAATAGTAGAATATTTTACGACCGGCCGGCCAATTGCCTTGCACGTTGCCAGCAGCGTTTCTTTGTCTTTTCATCAGGTGCTACCGGCTAGCGATTTGAGGATTTTGTTGCGGCTTTGTACTTTAGTGGCAATTGCAGAATTGTAGTCGTATGCGGAGTGAAGGCGTGCAGGCTATCGAATGTGACTCCCAGTAACTTTGGGTTGTACGAACAACCCGGAATTTTTATATCATCGAACTTCACATTGAGTTCTAGCCGGTACTCCTTCATCCAGCTGGTGAAAAGGGTGGCAGAGGATTTCGCAGGCTGTAGATGTAGGTGTCGTGCAGTGAAGAAAGATTGGCGAGGTAGCAGTTTACTGTAGAACAAAGGCTATCAATATCCTGGCCAGACGCCAAAATCGAACAGTCATCGGCGTATGGATCAGCGAGACGCCCTCAGGTGGTGGAGGGAGCCTCGAGATGTAAAAATTAAACAGCATTGGGGAGAGGACACCACCCTGCGGAACCTCTTATTTAATTTTCCGTAGCTTTGAGGTTTGACCTCGAAAATCAACCGATGATCGTCAACCACTCAGGTAAATCATGGTCCCCTTAGACGGTAATGAGGAATCCTCAATATCCGATAGTAGCACTGAATGATTAACCGTATCGAAAGCATTCGACAGGTCCAGTGTTACTAGAACAGTTCGCGCACAGGGTCGATTTTGGTTAAGGCCATGAATTATCTGAGTGTTTATGGGTTCAGATGGTGAGTGAGAGACGGGAGCAGCAAAGCCTCAATTGTCTTCGCTACTGAGGAAAGGAGAGATATCAGACGATAGGATTCTCCTTTATTTTCGGGTTTCCCGGCTTTAGTAGCGGGACCACTCTAAACAGTTTCCACATGTCGAGTATAATTAGAGTGGTCAAAGACAAATTGAGAACCTTGGTGAGATGGTCTGCTCCCGCTGGGCCAAAATGTTTTAACATCAGCATGATTATTCCATTGGGGCCGATGGATCTGGGGGCTTTCGCCTTCCGATACCCCCCTGAACCTCTTCGTCTTTTTTGTTTTGTCCACCGAAGGGTGTAGAGTAAAAATCCGGCTAAAATAGCTTGCGCACCTCTTCGGGTCCGACGAGGCGTGATCACCGAATGAAATTTCCACCCGATCACCACCTCTCGTCGGATTAGACAACGATTTGACTGTAGCCCAGACGTTGGTTACCCCAGAGGAGAGATTGCAGGACCTTAAGTGCTCCTCCCAATTGTTCTGCTTGTGGATGTTGACCTTGTTCCGAATCTCGGTGTTGAGTTCCCTATTACGGGGATCACCGAGATCGGCCAGACGTAGCGTGTCGCACCTTATCGCTAAAACTGCCGCTTCGGTGGGGAAATGAGGGCGGATTTCCGCAATTCGACCTGCAGGTATGAAGCGGGCGGCAGCAGACACGACAATTTTGAGTGGGGGGAGCACTAAAGGCGTTCTCAGTAAATTCCGTAAAGCCGGGCCAGTTAGCTTTATTGAAGTTAACAAATGTCCGGTGGTCAACAGAAGCGAAGTCGGGAGACTTGTCAATCGAGATGACTATGGGCAAGTGTCAGCATAGGTCGCCAATCTATGCAGCTTATCAGACCAGCGCTAGCTATTGTTATGTCTGGCGAGCTATGGAAGTAGTCCACAATCCTGGTAGGGGCTTAGTCGTTCATTGTGCAGAATGTCGAATCGTCTATCTGTTCCGCCAGCTCCATTAATCGACGATCATTGGATAGGCAGGAATTCCAAAGACTGTGATGCGCGTTAAAGTCGCCCAAAACCAAACGGTTTTCGCCTTTGCGTAGGGCACCTATATCAGGACGGTGTCCAACTGGACAACTTGTATCGGGAGGAATGTATCAAATAAATATTGCCCTGACATTCTACGGCAGTATCCCTGCGGTCGATGCCGGCGTCGAATAGACGATACTGCACGGTGTTATGTAAAATGAAGGCCAAACCTCCACCATGATCTCGCTCGCGAATATTTCTTATTATTTTATAGCCAGGCCGGTTCAGAAGATCTGAGCTGGCGCTCAGTTTTGTTTCCTAAATCGCAGCTATTGGCAGGTCCTCCCGGCTCATAAAGTCGACTATCTCGTCGATCTTTCCGTGGAGTCCGTTGCAATTAAATTGTATAAGTCTGAAGTGCCTCGGGGGGAACGTTCGTAACACGGGGGGTGAGGGAGTTGTGCATGGGTCTTGGTTGTTTCAGCTGTGTATCCCGCTATGGTGGTTGCCGCACATTGGTGGTGGTTGCCGGCTGTGTAGTATTTACAAGCGGGGGCAGACTCCTACAGCAAGGGGCAACGAATACATTACTCCACTCACAAGTGGTGCGAAGACCAGAGCACGACCGAAGGTGGCACCAACCAGTGCATGAGTTGCATTTGGCTGATGTCACATTCCGCCGTAGCATGGTCTGACACACGGAACAGACTGTGCGGGGTACTAGGAGCTGATGATTAGCCCACGCACGGTAGGTGGATCTGGATGGGGGTTGGGAGTCATGCTGCGGGGAGCTCCGTAGGGCCGTGTAGGCCTAGGGGAGTTATCCAAAGTGGGTAAATGTGCTGAAGGCACTGCCGTGAGGGCTAGAGGCGCAGCTGGTCGCTGACATCATGGGGCCACGTAACGCGTGAACCACTCCCTATGGGTCTTAAGGCGTGAACAGGTCTTAAGATGACTCCAACCATTGCACTGGTTACATCTAACCTAGATGGAAGATTGGTGGAGTCGTCTTTGGCACACGCAGCAGGAATAGTTCGTTGGACCAGGGTTGGTTTCTACGCCAGCCCTGATGAGAAGGATTTGGAGCAGGCCTGCTGCGAGGTTTTGCTCGATTGATGACCTAAAACTAAAATTACTTGATGACCTAAACGGGGTTAGGTCGCCGAAAGGGTGACAGCCCTTGGCCGGATAAAATCCGAGTCAACTCCGGTGCGTAGAACCGGCTGTCATGGGAGTGTTAACGTCGCTGTAAAATTTGTCATTCCTTTTCACATTGATATTTACAGCCTCTGAATGATTGTGGTTATGATAAGTTTAAAATTAATGTTAGAGATTTTATGGAATTTATTATTTAAATTTAAATATGTAATTGTAAGTACTTATATATTAGAATATACATATATACAGTTGAATATATATGTTAAAAAAATTTATTGAAAAATATGTAAAAACTTGTAAAGGGGTGGAGAGTGTAGTAAATTGTGAAAACTGAATCAGAGAACTTATAATAACGAGAAGGTGCAAATTTATGGCACTACAGAAACAATTTCTGAAAAATTGCGGGTAAGAATTTCACCTCGCGTAAAATAACAGCCAGCGAAAAATAACATTTATTAGCAGAGATGGTCAATTGTTTTTTGCTATGAACAGAATTTTGTATTACTAGCAGAAAGTGCAAGTGTTACTTTCTAGTATCTCTGCATATTAATTACATGATATTGATATGTCAGAAACTGCGCCAAATTGATAAAAGGTTTTATCAATTTAGTTTTAAAAGGTTTAGATTTAATAATAAATTGAAAGAAATGCTTTAATAAACTAATATTTTTATTAAGAAAAATTTGTCATTATTAAAATATATACTGTAACGAAGTTTCCCTCTTGGCTGGGGTTAGCTCAGTCTCGCCAAGGTTATTGAAATAACTACTCAATTTTCTATATTTCGTACAACAAAGTTTATTTAGTATTACGTAAATCAAACCCTCTCCCGAATATACTATACTAGCTACTCTTCTACAATAATTTGTCTACGCTTCGTAAAGGTAGCGGAGGTGGTATTCCCTCCACGAGCCTCCCCTTCGACCAGGTGAAAACCCTAGTCGTGTATAAACTAACGTTCGTGATGTGGAAGTCCCTCAGGTGCGCTACCTTTGTCGGTGATAACCACGGACAAGTATGCCTATCAACCATCTACTGGCTACTTAACTTTATTTACAATTCGCCTGCCCTTTTATACTATCCTGCACGCAGGCAGAATGTAATTTTATAATAACAACTAATATTATTAACAGTTTTTCCTTAACGATATGTATGTATGTATATGCACATGTTCAAGAGAATTCATGATTTATATGTCTAAAGCGAAGAGTTAAAATTTAAAATATGTGTACATATGTACATATGTATGTACGTATAACGCAAAAGAATAAAATTCATAAACGTCCTATGTACATAGGTATAGCGAAGGAATAGAATTCTACAATAACAACTAGTATTATTAACATTTCTCTTTAATGCTATGTACGCATGTTCAAGAAAATATTCATGTTTGAGCATGACTAAAGCGAATGGGTAAATTATATGTACATGCGTACATACATACGTACGTATAACGTAATAGAGTAAGTTCATAAATGTACATGCATATGTACATCGGTATGACAACTGTTAAATAAGTTCTCTTTAATGCTATGTACTTTAGAATAGAATAGTTTAGATTCATTATACATGTTTATAAGGAATTCGATATATATAGGGTGTTTTTTATATAGGTATAGAACTTTAAGTTGGCATTACTTTTCAAGATGGCGACCGATTTAACAGCTGTCAAGTGATTTGTTCTCAGTTTGGTTTGGCAATTCATCATGAATAGACAGACTCACGCCTGAACAACGCTTGCAAATAGTGCAATTTTATTTCGAAAATAATGGTTCTGTGCGGAAAACGTATCGCGCACTACGTCCAATGATACGGACCAATGATTCCACCAGCCCATAAAGCGCACCAAAAAGTCAGTTTTTCTGGATGTAACGGTGTTTCAACATACTGTCACGATCTTGCTGATTAACCTCGATGATTTCCCAAATCCTTCGGGTACGATCTCTGGATTGTTAAATAAAATCGCCAACTTAATTTGCAGTTTCTTTATTTATTAAGAATTTAATTAATGTCCTTTTGATTACTCAGTAATTCACAATTCAATTACAATTTACTTTACTATTTACAATCACTTGTATATAACTTTCACAATGTACTGTTTTTATTACTTTACTGTAATGTAACCTCCAACGAGTTTAATTCACGACTGATTACTCTTGCAGTCGTATGTCGTCCTTATATACTTGTTCGCTGCTTGAAAACGAAACCCCTGGAATAATCGCGTCGTTTACGATAATCGCCTCGTTTACGGTAATCGTCGTTTACGATAATCGCCTCGTTTACGCTCTAGAACATGCCAGTTGTCGGCTCCTCTCTTTCATCTGTCATTCGCTTCGCATTTTCGCCACAATACACTTGAGGATGACCTTCACTCCATATGCGGCAGTTTTGTTTGTTGACGTAGCCATTCAACCAGAAGTGCGCTTCATCGCTAAACAAAATTCGCTTATGAAAATCGGGAACAACGTTAATCTCGTTTTGGGCCCATTCGACGAATCTACGCCTTACTTGATGATCGTTTGGATTCAATTCTTGCACGAGTTGGATTTTGTAACCCCCCAAAACAAAATCCTTCCGCAAAATCTTCCATAAAGTGGATGGGCACAGATCCAATTCCTGTGCTCGATGGCGGATGGACTCATTCGGGTCTTCCTCAATGCTACGCTCTACAGCAGCAATAGCTTCTTCTGTACGCACCGTACGGCGTCTCTGCGGATGCGTGTTATCAATAAGAGTAAACGTGGTGCGAAAACGTTCCATGGTTAATCGAATTAACTGCTCTGATGGACGATTTTGTCGACGATAAAATGGACGTAGGGCGCGATACGTTTTCCATACAGAACCATTATTTTCGAAATAAAATTGCACTATTTGCAAGCGTTGTTCAGGCGTGAGTCTATTCATGAATGATGAATTGCCAAACCAAACTGAGAATAAATCACTTGACAGCTGTTAAATCGGTCGCCATCTTGAAAAGTAATTCCAACTTAGAGTTCTATACCTCTATAAAAAACACGCTTTACAAAATGCTTGAGGAAGAGCTGCGCACGGGGAAAAGTATTGCTTGTGGTATACGATTTGTTGACGATGCGCTTGCGTTTATGAACATTAAGGATTTTTTTGCATGCTTTACTAGGAAACTTTGAGTATACGCACATGAAGTGATATGTATGTACATACATACGTTTATTTGTAAACGAGCAAGAAGGGTACACATCCAGCAAGAATGTCATTACCGTGACAACGCTATTTTAATGTCGGCTAGTTAAAATTGCAAAAAATGCTCTTCTCATGGCAAAAGCACCCATCCCCCTTCGAGCGACTCTTCAACAAACCAAAATGCCTAAAATTAGAAATTGAAGAATTTTGTGTCTTCACTGACAATTTTTAGCAATTTTGTCATCATAATCCTCGGCTTATGAAGAGGAGATAGGGCACGCGGAAAGACAAGGTATTTCTTGCTGGGCAATATGAGGTAATAGGCGAACATCAAAAATTAGCAACACGATGACGATTTGCTTCATTTGAGCAGACGAAGTGAATTTTAGTTGAAGTCACAACAATTTGAAGCAATGCTTGTTGACGGCACTTGAATGCTACGAATTGAAGGGAAAAGGACATTCAATTGTATGTTGTTGTTGCGTAATCTTTTTGGTATAAGAAGCATACCGCAACAAAGCCAACTACCGCAAGCAAACCCTCCTTCCTTCTACTCTTCATCTTCATCAACGAACAGTTTCCTCAAGCAAAGTCAAATTTTTGCAAATATCAAAAATTACTGTTGAACTGACGACGATGTGAAAACACATACATCCATGCATTTTAATACGTATACGCCAAACATATACAATCTTAATAATGCGCATGCCCTTCCTTCTTTCAACCGGCTGTTCACAAACATCTTCTCCGCCAAGATGGCAAAAATCACAAAAATTAGAAATTCAAGTTGATCTGAAGTTGAAGACACATACATTCAAAGACATCAATGTGTATGCGAAAAACGCATACATACAAAGGGACATGCCAACTTCTTTCCTTTGTGCCCCTTCCTTATCAACAAGCATTTATTGGCGACGATTGAAAAATCTTCCAATTTAATAAAATTTAAAATGCGAAAAAGGAGCCAGGATTTGAAGTCATGGCATGGTCATGGTCTTTGCCATGGCAGCAATTTCAATGGCGTTTAGTAAAGCGAATACCGTTAGAATATTGTGGCGAAAATGTGAAGCGAATGTCAGATGAAAGAGAGGAACCGACAACTGGCACGTTCTAGAGCGTAAACCCAGACGTTATCTTAACGACCCGATTATTCGAGGGTTTCGTTTTCAAGCAGCAAACAAGTATATAAGGGCGACACACGACTGCAAAAGCAATCAGTCGTAAAGTAAACGCGTTGGAGATTACATTACAGTAAAGTAATAAAAACAGTACATTGTGAAAGTTGTATACAAGTGATTGTAAATAGTAAAGTGAATTGTAATTCAATTGTGAATTTCTGAGTAATAAAACAGAGAACGTAGAAGAACGAGAAGCACCTCGTTTGTCAAATCGTTCCGATTTTCCAATTAGCCTAGAACAGCAAGAGGGAATTCATATCACGATATCTCAAGGGAATTTCACCGCACTTTAACAGTGAGCGGGCAGAAGTAATGCTCAAAATGAGAATGATTGTATGCTAAATGAGAAAATACATGCAAAGTAAATGTAAAATTGATAAAGGCTATGCAAGATAAATGTAAGAATGCAGATGGTTACTATCAGAAAGTTGTGAACTTATTGTTTAGTTTTTGACTTTCAATAAATTTTAAATTTAATTAAATATTCATAATATTTATAAAATCATATTTTTTCCATATAACTACCAATTTCTTATATTTTACTAATAGTTTTTTTTAAGATAAAATATTATATGTTAATGTTTGAAATATATGCATGAAAATATATTATATTTTAATGTTTTTATACGCACATAAAAGGATATGTATATACATACATCCATACAAACATATGTGCATAAGTCAAAGCGGACACATCCAGCAGAAAATAGCGCTAGTTAGATGTGCAAAAAAATGCCCTTCTCATGGCAAACGCACACGTCTCCCTTCGCGCGTCTCTTCCACAAATCGAAGTGCCAAACATTAGAAGTTGAAGAATTTTGTGTCTTCACTGAACAATTTTAAAGCGCACTCTCGATAATCCGAACTGAGTTCTTTAGATTTGTTAAACGAATGTTTTAAAAAGCACCTAATTATTTTTAAATTTATATTTTTTTCATTAAATTTTTGTTTAATACTTCGATATTATCGAAAATTTTATAGAAACTAGAAATCAACTTACGTAAAAGTACTGTAGCTAGATGCACACTGCATGGTTCAAATGTGATGTGCATATTCGTGGTACACAAAGTTCACTATACCTGAATTTCTACACCAAAATGCGAAAAATAAAATAAATAACATAAAATTCAAACATTCTTGAAAGCAGCATTTTTGCCATACTCGCTTGTGGACAAAAGGCCACGCGGGAAGGCAAATTGCTTGCTGAGCAATATGAGCTAATAGGCGAACAGCGAATTTAGCAGCACGAGGTGAATTTTAGTCGAAGTCACAAGAATTGCTTGTGGACGGCACATGATTGCTACGGGTTCAAGGGAGAAGGGCATGCAAATGTATGTTGTTGCTGCGTACGCTATTTGCTATAAGAAGAAGAAGCAACTACAACAAATACCGCCAAAAAACCCTCTTTCCTTCTACTCTTCATCCACAAACACTTTCCTCGCGATGAAGTCAAATTTTGCCAAATATTAAAAATTAATGTAGAGCTGACGACAATGCGAAAACACATACATTCAAGCATTTTAATATGTATACGCGAAACATATACAATCATAACAATGCGAATTCCCTTCCTTCATTCAACCCCTCATCAACAAACATCTTCTCCGCGACGATGACAAAATTCATAAAAATCAAAAATTTAAGTTGAGCTGATGCAAAGCCAAACACATTCAAAGGTCCCATGTAAGTATTCGAAAAACGCATATGTACATACAAAAGGCATGCCAACTTCTTTCCTTTGTGCCCCGTCATCGACAAGCATTTCTTGCGACGATCGAAAAATCTGCCAATTTAGTAAAATTAAAATAAGAAAATAGGATTAGGATTTGAACTCATGGTACTTTTCTCGTGTGTCAGGGCAAGGCAGCAGCTTGTTTCATAGTGAGGTAACAGGCGAACAGCAAATATAGAAGAACGATCGTAGGTTTTGTATGGTTCGCTTCCTTTCGGTGGTTGACACTTGACTTTTTGCCGGAGTCAAAGGAACTTTTTGTTATTGTTCTTTTGCGTAACATTTCGCGACAATGACTTGTATTTGTGTTTTTTTGTTACCGTCGCGAAGAAGCAACTTGTTGGCATGAGTATGCGGGGCATGTGCGCGATGGTATTTATGAATAAACGCACTTTGCTTTGTTGTACGGCCCTTGCGTCTATGAATGAAAATGTTATTGTTGTAATTTGCTAAGATTTTTCTGTAGTAAACGAAGTTTGTATGTATACGATCTCTGATGCAAATAATATGTTTCTATGTGTTTGGACATGCGTGTATGTATATACTGATTTCTTGACATAGATCAATTTTTCGATTGCGTATATACGAACACTTGTACATATGTATGTATGTCATATCCAAACTATTAATTGATACTTTAGAATTTATCCTTGAACTTTTTTCAGGCTTATAAATTAATAAATTAATAAAATAATAAAATTATTAATTGCAAATATAAACAACCTTTTTTTCCGACGGCAAATCAAAATTTTTTTTCATCAGATAGCAAAATTCAACTATCAGATTATAAAGATATTTCAAAAACGTATGAAATCTATTAATTAGTGCTGTCGCTTTCATCTCTATTCTAAAAATTTATTAATCCTTATATAAAATAATATTTTCGTTTATTTTGATAACAAGCATACGAAAATTTGTTATCTATGGTTAACATATAACAATGTTATTCAGAAACATTTCTGAGCATATTTATTATTACTACGCTCAGATATGTTACGCTCCAAAAGCCAATTCTGTTAAATTCTGGCGGAGTGGTGAAATTCCCTTCAGATGTTCTGGCTTATTCTTGACGTTTTACACGATTTTTCGTAATTGGTTCTTCTCGTTCTTCTACGTTCTCTGAATAAAAGGATGGTGTTTTTACCTTGGGAGCGTTCACTGAAGTGGTCGAACGATTTAACTGCGAATCCCGGAAACGACCTTAAATGCGTTGACTTTGGCTCCAATTGACTATTCTATTTTTTCTTGCCGACCGTACAATTCGTTGACTTTGCTCTCAATTAGATCCTGTCTTTCCTTAAGTTCTGCATTGTCTTTCTCCAGATTTTGCTGTATTTGCGCGATTGTTCCTTCTAAGGATGATATCTGCTCCCTCTGTTCAACCATTTGTGATGCAATGCTGGCATTCTGTGCATCCAGCTTTTGTGACATGTTGGCATTCTATGCATCCAGCTTTTGTGACATGTTGGTATCCTGTGCATCCAACTTTTGTGACATGTTGGCATTGATTTGTGAAATTGCAGCCAACAACATGTTCATGTCCATACATGCTGAATCAACCTCGATGATTTCTTAAATCCTTTAGGTACGATCTCTGGATTGTTAAATAAAAATCGCCAACTTAAGTTGCAGTCTCTTTATTTATAAAGACTTTATTTGATGTCCTTATATTACTCAGTAATTCACAATTGAATTACAATTCACTTTACTATTTACAATCACTTGTATACAACTTTCACAATGTACTGTTTTTATTACTTCAATGTAATGTAACCTCCAACGAGTTTAATTCACGACTGATTACTCTTGCAGTCGTATGTCGTCCTTATATACTTGTTTGCTGCTTGAAAACGAGACCCTCGAATAATCGGGTCGTTAAGATAACGTCTGGTTTTACGCTCTAGAACATGTCAGTTGTCGGCTCATGTCTTTCATCTGTTATTCGCTTCGCATTTTCGCCACAATACATACTGTGTACATATTACGCTCTAGAACATGCCAGTTGTCGGCTCCTCTCTTTCATCTGACATTCGCTTCACATTTTCGCCACAATATTGTTACGATCTTGCTGATTAACCTCGATGATTTCCTTAATCTTCCGGGTACGACCTCTGGATTGTTAAATAAAATCGCCAACTTAATTTGCAGTCTCTTTATTTATAAAGACTTAATTAATGTGCTTTTAATTATTCGGTAATTCACAATTCAATTACAATTTACGTTACTATTTACAATCACTTGTATACTACTTTCACAATGTACTGCTTTTATTACTTTACTGTAATGTAACCTCCATGAGTTTAATTCACAACTGATTGCTTTTGCAGCCGTACGTCGCCCTTATATACTTGTTTGCTGCTTGAAAACGAACCCTCCGGAATAATCTCGTCTTTACGATAATCCTCTCGGTTACGATAATCGTTTCGGTTACGATAATCGTCTCGTACGCTCTAGAAGATGTCAGTTGTCGACTCCTCTCTTTCATCTGTCATTCGCTTCGCATTTTCGCCACACTGCCCTCCACCTAAGTCTGATCGTCCCGATCAGACACATTCGCTGTTCCAAACGCAGCAAGCCTCTCTAGGTGGACCACTTTCATCTTGTTTCTCGGCCTCCCTACAGTTTGGATTCGATACACTAAGTCGTTTAGTCGTTTGATTATCTTGTATGGACCTTCCCAATTGCATTGAAGTTTTGGGGACAAACCTCTCTTTCGTTGTGGATTGTACAGCAACACCAAATCTCCATTTTGGAAGCCTTCGGAGTTCATCGCCTTGTCATACCTAGCCTTCATTTTGTCACTCATAATTTGAGTTCGCTGCCTCACAAGAGCATGTATCTCTCTTAACTCTTCCTCGAGAACAGTAGACGCTTCCTTCCCAATTCTTCTCGCATCACCAGTTATTCCAAATTTTAAATCGCTGGGCAACCGAAGTTCACTACCAAACAGTATCCTGGCAGGTGTTTGACCTGTTGTTTCATGCACTGCTGACCGATATCCCATCAGGAAAAGCGGTATGTGTACATCCCAATCATCTTGATTCTTGTCCACTACTTTCCGCAAGTGCTCTTCCAGGGTCCGGTTGAATCGCTCTACCATGCCATCTGATTGAGGATGCAGGGCTGTCGTTCGGGTTTTGCGAATACCAAGTATCTGGCACATCTCCTGGAACACCGCCGATTCAAAGTTTCTTCCTTGATCTGAGTGCAATTCTATAGGTGCACCGTATCTGGTAACCCAATTGTGAGTGAATGCATCCGCAACTGTTTTCGCTTCCTGGTTTGGAATTGGGTAGACCTCAGGCCATTTACTAAAGTAGTCCATAACCACAAGAACGTATTTGTTTCCTTGTCTGCTTATAGGGAATGGACCGGCTACATCCATGGCAACCCGCTCAAATGGTGCACCTGAGTTATACTGCTTCATCTGCCCATGACTTCGTGACTTTGGCCCTTTAGCTGCAATGCACTCCGTGCAGTTAGCAATCCACTCAGCGATCGACTGCCGACAGCCAACCCAATAGAACCGCTGCTTTATCTTCTCCAGCGTTTTTGTACTACCTAGGTGCCCTCCACTAGGACCATTATGGAATTCCTTAAGAACATCCGGAATTCTTAACCTCGGAACTACTATAAGCTTCCGAGAGCACTGGCCATCTTCACTTTCCCATACTCTATGCAAACAGCCAGATATCAATTCTAAACTGTTCCATTGTGCCCAGTATGCTTTCGCGATGGGAGTTTCCGCTGCCATTTGTTCTTTACTTGGCCGTCTGTTCACCTCCAATCCGTGCATTACCAATTCCAAGTCCGAATCTTCTTGCTGACATTTCCTTAAGTGACTTGCCTCCCACTCTTCTGCTGATGTAACTGTCATTAGCCGGACGTCTATTATGTCTTCCTTACCCTCGGCTTTTGAGCAGTGCTTACATTCCAAACTACATGGTCGACGGGACATAGCGTCAGCATTTCCGTGCGTATTACCCTTGCGGTGCTCAATGGTGAATTCATAACTTTGCAGCCTCTCAATCCACCGTGCAAGCTGCCCTTCGGATTCTTGAACTGTAGTAGCCACTTCAGCGCTGCATGATCCGTTCTAACGCGGAAATGTTGACCATAAAGATATTTGTGGAAGTGTTTAATGCAATCCACCAACGCTAATAGTTCTCTCCGCGTTATGCAGTAGTTCCGCTCTGGTTTCCCAATAGACCGGCTATAGTAGGCAACTATCTTCTCCTGCCCATCAATCACTTGCGAAAGTACACCTCCTATGCCATAACCACTAGCATCTGTGTCCAGAATAAATGTTGCACCTGGAACCGGGTACGCTAGCATAGGTGCAGTGCATAGTCGTTCTTTTAAAGCTTGGAAAGCCTCCTCTTGTTCAGTTTTCCACTCGAAAGATCTATTTTTCCTTGTGAGTTCATGGAGACTATGAGCTACGCTGGCGAAATTCGGAACAAAGCGGCGATAGTAAGTACACAGCCCAAGAAAACTTCTTAATTCATGCAAATTTCTTGGTCTCGGCCAATCCTTCACTGCTTCTATTTTTCCTTCGCAGTACACACGCCCTTCGTGGTTACTTGATGACCTAAGTAATTCACCTCCTTCTTGAATAAAGAGCACTTCTTAGGACTTAGTTTAAGACCAGCGCCAGCTATTCTCTGGAAAACTTCTTCCAAATTACTCAGATGTTCGTCGAAGCTCTTTCCCAATACGATTATGTCATCCAGATACACCAAACAGGTCTTCCAGTGTAGTCCTTTGAGCACATGGTCCATTAATCTTTCAAAAGTGGCAGGAGCGTTGCATAACCCAAATGGCATTACCGTAAATTGCCATAGACCGTTGCCGGCACTAAACGCTGTCTTCTCTTTATCTTCTTCACTCACTTCTACTTGCCAATACCCGCTCTTAAGGTCAAGTGTTGAGAACCATTCTGTGCCAGTTAAGGAGTCTAGTGTATCATCGATCCTGGGCAAAGGATAGCTGTCTTTCTTTGTGACATCGTTTAACCTCCGATAGTCCACGCAGAACCGCAACTGGCCATCTTTCTTCTTCACGAGTACCACCGGAGAGCTCCATGGACTTGCCGATGGTTCGATAACATCGCTTTCGCTCATTTCCCTAATTATTTGGCCAACAGCGTCACGTTTGGCTAGTGGAACGCTTCGAGGAGCTTGACGAATTGGTCTTGCGTCACCAGTATCAATGCTATGCTTCACTACGTTGGTCCTGCCTGGTTTGTTGCCATCCTTGTCGAATATGTTGGAGTATTTACGGATCATCTGGCTGGCCTTGTGCTTGTACTTGTCGTTCAACCCTTGCGTCCAAGCATTGATATCTTCCTCCATCTCCTTGCTGCCAATAGAGTCGATTCCAGATGAATCATTGCTGTTAATAATGGCTTCTACCTCTTGACATTGCCCTAATACAGTTCCACTAGGAATTTTTACTGATGATCTGAAGTCATTCAATACTCTCACTGGGATGCGTCCATTCTTTCGTGTCTTAGCCAGGGTTTTTCCAATAAGTAAGTCCAGTGTAGAATTTTGTGCCGCTTCGACAACCCACAATTTGTTTGTCCCACAATCTCCATTAATTTTCGCCCAAACATCTGCTTCTGACTTCGGTGGAATCAGTTCACTGCCTTCTAAGACCACTTGTTTGCTGCTGTATGTGGAATCGTAGCCAATGCTTAGTGGTACTTCCATGTTCTTATACTCCATAACCTTGTTATTCAAGTCGATCTTGATACCTTGCTCCATCAAGAAGTCCACTCCTATGATTACCTCATCTACGATCTGCGCGACTATAAAGCTGTGTAACACCGTCACATTCCCGATTGCTACCTCACATGTTACTTCTCCCACTACTCGGGTATCCTCACCAGTCGCCGTTTTCAATATTGCTCCAGGTAATGGTCTTACTTCTTTAGCGATCAGGTCAGTTCGAATGATGGAGTGTCGTATCCACTGTATCCACTGTTAATATTCGCGCTCGTCCATCCACATATCCACCAATAGTAATGTTGCTCGTTTTCCTACCAATTTGCGAGACGGAGATTATGGGGCATTCAATTGCAGGAGCCAGCATACGCCCTTTTAGACTGGCTCGTTTTAGTTTAACGACTGAGAAGTTGATGGTTTATCTTCGTCAGCCTTCCGTTTTCGCTGTCCTTCTTGTATGCTGGAACCCGTTTTGCATTCGCGTGCGAAGTGACCAGGCTTTCCATATTTAAAGCATTTCCCAGCCTGATTCTTACCACCAGAACGATTCATTCCTTCTAACGACTTCAGAGTTCTCAATATTTCGGTCATCACATCTGCTGTTTCAACCTCCACTTTATTAACTTTATATGCTGGTCTGCTTATGAGTGCCGCCGTTTCACGTGTTTGAGCATACGCCACTGTTTCAGCGAATGTTAACTTTGGATTCGCATATGTCTCCCGCTTGGTATAAACGTCTTTTATGCCGCTGATGAATTTTTGTATTTTCACCCGTTCGAGATGCTCACCTGATGCGTCTCCGATGGCTAAATGAGCCAATCTCTCAATTTCCGAGGCATATTCCTGTAGAGATTCGTTGGGTTTTTGGTCGCGTTTTTCTAACTCCATCTGGTAAATTTGTCTTCTGTGTTCACTACCATAGCGTCTTTCCAGGGCTCGCATCAATCCGTCATAATCATTTCTCTCATAATCAGGTACAGTTTGTAAAAGTTCTGCCGCAGGTCCTTCCAAAGCTACGAATAGTGCAGCAGATTTTTCCTCCATGCTCCATTTATTGGTTTCAGCCGTCTTCTCAAACTGGAGCTTGAAGACTTGGAAGGGAATTTTTCCGTCAAACGATGGTGTTTTTACCTTGGGAGCGTTCACTGAAGTGGTTGGACGATTTAACTGCAAATCCCGGAAACGACCTTCCAATGTGTTGACTTTGGCTTCAATTAGTTCTTCTATTTTTTCTTGCCGACCGTGCAATTCGTTGACTTTGCTCTCAATTAGATCCTGTCTTTCCTTAAGTTCTGCATTGTCTTTCTCCAGATTTTGCTGTATTTGCGCGATTGTTCCTTCTAATCCATCAAACTTTGCATCCATCTTTTGTGACATCTTGGCATCCTGTGCATCCATCTTTTGTGATATGCTGGCATCGATTTGTGACATGTTCGCGTTCATTAAAGCCATATTTTGTGAATTACGGGCATCCTGTGCATCCAGCTTTTGTGAGATTGCAGTCAATAACATGTTCATGTCAATACCCGCAGATGAGCTAGGGGCCTTTTCTTGAATCTTACTTGATGGCTGCTCTAACCCCTTCGCAGAATCACTAGCCTCTTCTTTGTCAACATCCTTCAGGGATACATCTTCATTCTCGCGGCGGAATTCGTATTGGTTCAAGTCGATACCTTCGACTTCCATTGCTTCTCGCAGTCTCGATTGCAGCTCTGCCTTATTTCCTGTTGTAGACAATCCTCGCTTTGCCAACTCCTTCTTGAGAGGAGGTATCGTCAAATCTTGAATCTTCACCATTTTTCAATAATTATCCTTTGGAATTTATTTAACAATCCCACTTCTGACACCAATTGTTACGATCTTGCTGATTAACCTCGATGATTTCCTTAATCTTCCGGGTACGACCTCTGGATTGTTAAATAAAATCGCCAACTTAATTTGCAGTCTCTTTATTTATAAAGACTTAATTAATGTGCTTTTAATTATTCGGTAATTCACAATTCAATTACAATTTACGTTACTATTTACAATCACTTGTATACTACTTTCACAATGTACTGCTTTTATTACTTTACTGTAATGTAACCTCCATGAGTTTAATTCACAACTGATTGCTTTTGCAGCCGTACGTCGCCCTTATATACTTGTTTGCTGCTTGAAAACGAACCCTCCGGAATAATCTCGTCTTTACGATAATCCTCTCGGTTACGATAATCGTTTCGGTTACGATAATCGTCTCGTACGCTCTAGAAGATGTCAGTTGTCGACTCCTCTCTTTCATCTGTCATTCGCTTCGCATTTTCGCCACAATATTCTAACGGTATTCGCTTTACTAAACGCCATTGAAATTGCTGCCATGGCAAAGATGATATACACATGTCTGTATTTATATGAGAGTTGCATGTACATATAATTAATAAATAAGTAGGCACATCAAAGCTTATAGAATAAAAGGTCACGACAACAGCAGAATCATGTGTTTAATGACGTTGTGGATACAATTTTCTGAGTCGCACAAAATTTTAATATATGTCTGCACTATTTCATCCATAAAACTGTTTAACATTTTGACTTTAAAATTATAAAGGCCTAGATTGCACTTACTTTTTTAAATAAATAACAATTTATTAAGTTGAAATTGTTTTCGTGACGTTTACGGTCGGCGTAACCTGTATTCTATAGTCCTTGTTCATTCATAGACGCAAGCGCCGTACAACAAAGCAAAGTGCGTTTATTCATAAATACCACCGCGCACATGCCCCGCATACTCATGCCGACAAGTTGCTGCTTCGCGACGGTGATAAAAATTACAAATACAAAAAACCATGGTCGCGAAATGTGACTCAAAAGCAACAACAACAAAAAAATCCTTTGACTCCGGCAAAAAGTGAAATAGTCAACCACCGAAATGATGCAAACCATATAAAATCTATCATCGCTCTCTATATTTGCTGTTCGCCTGTTATCTCAATATGAAGCAATCTGCTGCCTTGAGCTGGCATGCGACAAAAGTACCATGACTTACACATTGATGTGGCGTATACGTATTAAAATTCATGGATGTATGTGTTTTCACATCGTCGTCAGTTCAACAGTAATTTTTGATATTTGCAAAAATTTGACTTTGCTTGAGGAAACTGTTCGTTGATGAATATGAAGAGTAGAAGGAAGGAGGGTTTGCTTGCGGTAGTTGGCTTTGTTGCGGTATGCTTCTTATACCAAAAAGATTACGCAACAACAACATACAATTGAATGTCCTTTTCCCTTCAATTCGTAGCATTCAAGTGCCGTCAACAAGCATTGCTTCAAATTGTTGTGACTTCAACTAAAATTCACTTCGTCTGCTCAAATGAAGCAAATCGTCATCGTGTTGCTAAATTTTGATGTTCGCCTATTACCTCATATTGCCCAGCAAGAAATTCCTTGTCTTTCCGCGTGCCCTATCTCCTCTTCATAAGCCGAGGATTATGATGACAAAATTGCTAAAAATTGTCAGTGAAGACACAAAATTCTTCAATTTCTAATTTTAGGCATTTTGGTTTGTTGAAGAGTCGCTCGAAGGGGGATGGGTGCTTTTGCCATGAGAAGAGCATTTTTTGCAATTTTAACTAGCCGACATTAAAATAGCGTTGTCATGGTAATGACATTCTTGCTGGATGTGTACCCTTCTTGCTCGTTTACAAATAAACGTATGTATGTACATACATATCACTTCATGTGCGTATACTCAAAGTTTCCTAGTAAAGCATGCAAAAAAATCCTTAATGTTCATAAACGCAAGCGCATCGTCAACAAATCGTATACCACAAGCAATACTTTTCCCCGTGCGCAGCTCTTCCTCAAGCATTTTGTAAAGCGTGTTTTTTATAGAGGTATAGAACTCTAAGTTGGAATTACTTTTCAAGATGGCGACCGATTTAACAGCTGTCAAGTGATTTATTCTCAGTTTGGTTTGGCAATTCATCATTCATGAATAGACTCACGCCTGAACAACGCTTGCAAATAGTGCAATTTTATTTCGAAAATAATGGTTCTGTATGGAAAACGTATCGCGCCCTACGTCCATTTTATCGTCGACAAAATCGTCCATCAGAGCAGTTAATTCGATTAACCATGGAACGTTTTCGCACCACGTTTACTCTTATTGATAACACGCATCCGCAGAGACGCCGTACGGTGCGTACAGAAGAAGCTATTGCTGCTGTAGAGCGTAGCATTGAGGAAGACCCGAATGAGTCCATCCGCCATCGAGCACAGGAATTGGATCTGTGCCCATCCACTTTATGGAAGATTTTGCGGAAGGATTTTGTTTTGGGGGGTTACAAAATCCAACTCGTGCAAGAATTGAATCCAAACGATCATCAAGTAAGGCGTAGATTCGTCGAATGGGCCCAAAACGAGACTAACGTTGTTCCCGATTTTCATAAGCGAATTTTGTTTAGCGATGAAGCGCACTTCTGGTTGAATGGCTACGTCAACAAACAAAACTGCCGCATATGGAGTGAAGGTCATCCTCAAGTGTATTGTGGCGAAAATGCGAAGCGAATGACAGATGAAAGAGAGGAGCCGACAACTGGCATGTTCTAGAGCGTAAACGAGGCGATTATCGTAAACGACGATTACCGTAAACGAGGCGATTATCGTAAACGACGATTACCGTAAACGAGGCGATTATCGTAAACGACGCGATTATTCCAGGGGTTTCGTTTTCAAGCAGCGAACAAGTATATAAGGACGACATACGACTGCAAGAGTAATCAGTCGTGAATTAAACTCGTTGGAGGTTACATTACAGTAAAGTAATAAAAACAGTACATTGTGAAAGTTATATACAAGTGATTGTAAATAGTAAAGTAAATTGTAATTGAATTGTGAATTACTGAGTAATCAAAAGGACATTAATTAAATTCTTTATAAATAAAGAAACTGCAAATTAAGTTGGCGATTTTATTTAACAATCCAGAGATCGTACCCGAAGGATTTGGGAAATCATCGAGGTTAATCAGCTAGATCGTAACAATTGGTGTCAGAAGTGGGATTGTTAAATAAATCCATAAGAATAATAGTTGAAAGATGGTGAAGATTCAAGATTTGACGATACCTTTTCTCAAGAAAGAGTTGGCAAAGCGAGGATTGTCTACAACAGGAAATAAGGCAGAGCTGCAATCGAGACTGCGAGAAGCAATGGAAGTCGAAGGTATCGACTTGAACCAATACGAATTCCGCTGCGAGGATGAAGATGTATCCTTGAAGGATGTTGACAAGGAAGAGGCTAGTGATTCTGCGAAGGAGTTGGAGCAGCCCTCGAGTAAGATTCAAGAAAAGGATCCTGTTTCATCTACGGGTATGGACATGAACATGTTATTGGCAGCAATATCACAAATAAATGCCAACATGTCACAAAATATGTCTGTAATGAAGGCGAACATGTCACAAATCGATGCCAGCATATCACAAAAGATGGATGTACAGGATGCCAAGATGTCACAAAAGATGGATGAACAGAATGCCAGCATGTCACAAAACATGGATGCAAAGTTTGAAGGATTAGAAGGAACCATCGCGCAAATACAGCAAAATCTGGAAAAAGACAATGCAGAACTTAAGGAAAGACAGGAACTAATTGAGAACAAAGTCAACGAATTGCACGGTCGACAAGACAAAATAGAGGAGCTAATTGAGACCAAAGTGAACAACGCATTGGAAGGATTTGCAGTTAAATCGTCCAACCACTTCAGTGAACTCTCCTAAGGTAAAAACACTATCTTTTGACGGAAAAATTCCCTTCCAAGTATTCAAGCTCCAGTTTGAGAAGACGGCTGAAACAAATAAATGGAGCATGGAGGAAAAATCTGCTGCACTATTCGTTGCGTTGGAAGGACCTGCGGCAGAACTTTTGCAAACTGTACCTGATTATGAGAGAAACGATTACGACGGATTGATGCGAGCCCTGGAAAGATGCTATGGTAGCGAACACAGAAGACAAATTTACCAGATGGAGTTAGAAAAGCGCGACCAAAATCCCAACGAATCTCTACAGGAATATGCTTCGGAAATTGAGAGATTGGCTCATTTAGCCATCGGAGACGCATCGGGTGAGCATCTCGAAAGGGTGAAAATACAAAAATTCATCAGCGGCATAAAAGACGTTTACACCAAGCGAGAGACATATGCGAATCCAAAGTTAACATTCGCTGAAGCAGTGGCGTATGCTCAAACACGTGAAACAACGGCGGCACTCATAAGCAGACCAGCATACAAAGTCAATAAAGTGGTGGTTGAAACAGCAGATGTGATGACCGAAATATTGAGAACTCTGAAGTCGTTAGAAGGAATGAATCGTTCTGGTGGCAAGAATCAGGCTGGGAAATACTTTAAATGTGGAAAGCCTGGTCACTTCGCACGCGAATGCAAAACGGGTTCCAGCATACAGGAAGGACAGCGCAAACGGAAGGCTGAGGAGGATAAACCATCAACTTCTCAGTCGTTAAACTAAAACGAGCCAGTCTAAAGGGGCGTATGCTGGTTCCTGCAATTGAATGCCCCATAATCTCCGTCTCGCAAATTGGCAGGAAAACGAGCAACATTACTATTGGTGGATATGTGGAAGGACGAGCGCGAATATTAACAGTGGATACGGGCGCATCACACTCCATCATTCGAACTGACCTGATCGCTAAAGAAGTGAGACCATTACCTGGAGCAATATTGAAAACGGCGACCGGTGAGGATACCCAAGTAGTGGGAGAAGTAACATGTGAGGTAACAATCGGGAATGTGACGGTGTTACACAGTTTTATAGTCGCGCAGATTGTGGATGAGGTAATCATAGGAGTGGACTTCTTGATGAATGAAGGTATCAAGATCGACTTGAATAACAAAATTATGGAGTATAAGAACATGGAGGTACCACTCAACATTGGCTATGATTTCACATACAGCAGCAAACAAGTGGTCTTAGAAGGCAGTGAATTGATTCCACCGAAGTCAGAAGCAGATGTTTGGGCGAAAATTAATGGAGATTGTGGGACAAACAAATTGTGGGTTGTCGAAGCAGCACAAAATTCTACACTGCACTTACTTATTGGAAAAACCCTGGCTAAGACACGAAAGAATGGACGCATCCCATGACAATATTAAATGACTTCAGATCATCAGTAAATACTCCAACATATTCGACAAGGATGGCAACAAACCAGGCAGGACCAACGTAGTGAAGCATAGCATTGATACTGGTGACGCAAGACCAATTCGTCAAGCTCCTCGAAGCGTTCCACTAGCCAAACGTGACGCTGTTGGCCAAATAATTAGGGAAATGAGCGAAAGCGATGTTATCGAACCATCGGCAAGTCCATGGAGCTCTCCGGTGGTACTCGTGAAGAAGAAAGATGGCCAGTTGCGGTTCTGCGTGGACTATCGGAGATTAAATGATGTTACAAAGAAAGACAGCTATCCGTTGCCCAGGATCGATGATACACTAGACTCGTTAACTGGTACAGAATGGTTCTCAACACTTGACCTTAAGAGCGGGTATTGGCAAGTAGAAGTGAGTGAAGAAGATAAAGAGAAGACAGCCTTTAGTGTCGCCAAAGGTCTGTGGCAATTCACGGTAATGCCATTTGGATTATGCAACGCTCTTGCCACATTTGAAAGGACATGGTCCATTACCATGTGCTCAAAGAACTACATTGGAAGACTTGTTTGGTTTATCTGGATGACATAATCGTATTGGGAAAAATCTTCGATGAACATCTTAGTAATTTGGAAGAAGTTTTCCAGATAATAGCTGGTGCTGGTCTTAAACTAAGTACTAAAAAGTGCTCTTTATTCAAGAAGGAAGTGAATTATTACTTAGGTCATCAAGTAACCACGAAGAGCGTTTGTACTGCAAAGGAAAAAAGAGAAGCAGTGAAGGATTGGCCGAGACCCAGGAATTTGCATGAATTAAGAAGTTTTCTTGGGCTGTGTATTTACTATCGCCGATTTGTTCCGAATTTCGCCAGCGTAGCTCATAGTCTCTCTGAGCTCACTAGGAAAAAAAGATCTTCCGAGTGGAAAGCTGAACAAGAGGAGGCTTTCAAAGCTTTGAAAAAAAACGGCTATGAACAGCGCCTATGCTAGCGTATCCGGTACCAGGTGCAACATTTATTCTGGATACAGATGCTAGTGTTTATGGCATAGGAGGTGTACTTTCGCAAGTGATTGATGGGTAGAAGAAGTTAGTTGCCTACTATAGCCGGTCTATTGGGAAACCAGAGCGGAACTACTGCGTAACTCGGAGAGAACTGTTAGCTTTGGTGGATTGCATTAAACACTTCCACAAATATCTGTATAGTCAACATTACCGAGTTAGAATGGATCATGCAGCGCTGAAGTGGCTACTACAGTTCAAGAATCCCGAAGGGCAGCTAGCACGATGAATTGAGAGGCTGCAAAGTTATGACTTCACCATCGAGCACCGCAGGGTAGTGCTGATGCTATGTCCTGTCGACCATGTAGTTTGGAATGTAAGCACTGCTCAAAAGTCGAGGGTTAGAAAGATGGAGATGAATAGACTTCCAAGTAAGGAACAAATGGCAGCGGAAAGTCCTATCACGAAGGCATACTGGGCATCTGGCTGTTTGCATAGAGTATGGGCAAATGAAGATGGCCAGTGTTCTCGGAAGCTTATAGTAGTTCCGAGGTTAAGAATTCAGGATGTTCTTAAGGAATTCCATAATGGTCCTAGTGGAGGGCACCTAGGCATTACAAAAACGCTGGAGAAGATCAAGCAGCGGTTCTATTGGGTTGGCTATCGTCAATCGATCGCGGAATGGATTGCTAACTGCACGGAGTGCATAGCAGCTAAAGGACCAAAGTCACGAAGTCATGGGCAGATGAAGCAGTATAACTCAGGTGCACCATTTGAGCGGGTTGTCATGGATGTAGCCGGTCCATTCCCTATGAGCAGACAAGGAAACAAATACGTTCTTGTGGTTATGGACTACTTTAGTAAATGGCCTGAGGTCTACCCAATTCCAAACCAGGAAGCGAAAACAGTTGCGGATGCATTCACTCACAATTGGGTTACCAGATACGGTGCGCCTATAGAATTGCACTCAGATCAAGGAAGAAACTTTGAAGCGGCGGTGTTCTAAGAGATGTGCCAGATACTTGGTATTCGAAAAACCTGAACGACAGTCCTGCAGCCTCAATCAAATGGCATGGTAGAACGATTCAACCGGACCCTGGAAGAGCACTTGCGGAAAGTAGTGGACAAGCATCAGGATGGTTGGAATGTACACATACTGTTTTTCCTGATGGGATATCGGTCCGCAGTGCATGAAACAACAGGTCAAACACCTGCCAGGATACTGTTTGGTAGTGAACTTCGGTTGCCCAGCGATTTAAAATTTGGAATAACTGGTGATGCGAGAAGAATTGGAAAGGAAGCGTCTACTGTTCTCGAGGAAGAGTTAAGAGAGATACATGCTCTTGTGAGGCAGCGAACTCAAATTATGAGTGACAAAATGAAGGCTAGGTATGACAAGGCGATGAACTCCGAAGGCTTCCAAAATGGAAATTTGGTGTTGCTGTACAATCCACAACGAAAGAAAAATTTGTCCCCAAAACTTCAATGCGATTGGGAAGGTCCCTACAAAATCATCAAACGACTAAACGACGTAGTGTATCGAATACAGACCGTTGGGAGGCCAAGAAGCAAGATGAAAGTGGTCCACCTAGAGAGGCTTGCTGCGTTTGGAACAGTGAATGTGTCTGATCGGGACGATCAGACTTTGGTGGAGGGCGGTGTGGCGAAAATGCGAAGCGAATGTCAGATGAAAGAGAGAAGCCGATAACTGGCATGTTCTAGAACGTAAAACCAGAACATTCGTTATCGAGAACGATTCGATTATTCCAGGCTTTCGTCTGCGAGCAGCCGACTATTATATAAGGGCGACATCCAGCTGCTAAGTAATCAGTTATAAAGTAAACGCGCTGGTGATTACATTACAGTGAAATAATAAGAAAGAGTACATTGTGAAAGTTTTAATTGAAGTAAATGTAAATAGTGAAGTGAATTGGAATTGAATTGTGAATTACTGAGTAATAAAAGGACATTTAATAAATTTTTTAGAAAAAAAGAAACTGCAAATAAAGTTGGTGACTTTTATTCAACAATCCAGAGATCGTACCCGAAGAATTTGGGAAATAATCGAGGTTGAATCGGCAATATCAAAACAATATTTTGGCGAAAATGCGAAGCGAATGTCAGATGAAAGAGAGAATCCCATAACTGGCATGCTCTAAGCGTAAATCGAGAACATTCCTTATCGAGAAAGATTCGATTATTCCAGGCGGTTAGTTGCAAACAACCGTGTGGTATAAGTTATATCAACGCAAGTTGATATCGACAAAAAAATATATTTTATGGAGCTGGTTGGCTCCTTTTTTTATTGAATTCAAACTTAGAACTAATTTACAAAGCTAATTATTTCTTAAAGCTAGCTTACTCTGCCGCCGCTCTGCCGTTGATTCTGCTGTTGTTCCGCTGACAGTGCGGTTCCCACCGATCGCTGCATTCCTTGTTGTTTGTTTGCTGTTTTGCTGACGGCGTGGTTCCCACCTGCATTCCTGGTTGTTTTTTAGGTGTTGTATTGCGTTATGAAATTTGAACGTGCAGGTGTGTGCAACAGGGTGTCGTTTTGCACATGGGAATTTGTTGTCGAACCTAGATTCTGTGCATGTGTCGTGCTAACAGCTCCCCCCTGAAATTCAAACGTCCGCGTTTGAAGTGCTGGGTTTTGCAAATACCTGGTTAATGCCTTCTATTGCTGTTTCGGTTAGTTCGATGGTTGGTTTTTTATCGACATTTTTCTTCGAACATATTTTTCGCGTAATTATTACGCTCAGAATTAGTAGAATTGTGATGAGGCTAATGCTAGTGGCGTGCTTTACTTGATTTGCCGATTCCGCATGGCCGATTTGTTTTATATTGTCCAAGTTGATTTGTTTTAGCATTTTTAGGGATAATATTTCTTCGGTATTGTTCGTTTTTAAAAAGGGCTGAAGTATAGCTGGCAGGGGATTGCTGGTTAGTCTGGCCGCGTTGGAAAATTCGTTTCCGTTAACTTTAACTGTATCGTTATTATAATGGATTAAAAAGGTGCCGTTCAGGGGTGTAAAATTTTCGTCAATTTGGATCTTTCCTTCGAAATTATTCAAAAATATTATGTCTGGTGCTACTTCTTCGATTTCGGGGATGTGTTGGCTGTTGGTTACGGTTCAGTTTGGCGGGCGGCTTCTTAACAAATTACTTATAAAATTATCCTTACTAATATCTGATATACTACTTCTAGCACATATTTTAAGCGAGTTATATTTCTTACAGGGTTTGATTATGCCATACAAGGTTTTTTCGCAGTCTAATATTGTATTGAAATTTATTTTATTGATAGCATTATTTTTTTTTACTGGTCTTACATCTATTGTTTTACATATTTGGGATTCTACTGTGGGTAAGGTTATTATATAGATTATCAATTTACTATTTGTAGCTATCTTTACTTCGGAAAATTCTAGAGCTTCATCTAAGTTAACAAAAGGAATATCATCTTTGTCGAAAATTTGTTTGGCAATATTTATTTCTTCACTTGACATAATGTAAGAGTTTATTATATTGGCCTTTGCCCAATGTATCGCGTATGCGATATTTATTATTTCCTCTTTTAAGATTTCCAATTTATATTTCAATCTTAGAAATGCTTCTACTCCCCTGTTTTTATCCTTTTGCAACTCTAAAAAATATATGTATATATATATATATAATATTACTATGTTTGTAATGTTAGTAATTTCGTTTATTTTTTCGATTGTAAGTTTATTAATAAGGATCTGATTGTTGTTATTTTCAAGGACGTTATTTAGTTTGTTTATAACTATTTCGTGATCCTCGTGATCCGGGTTTCCGGCAATCCATTTTCATGCACTGCCGATGAAATTAAGGGATCGTTTGGATCGGCTTTCTATTTTCAAATTATTCAGGTGGATCCGTATTTGGGATATAAGGAGGGATATGAATGGGTAGTTTGGATTTTTGGAGAGCTCTTCAATATGTGCCCTGGATTCGATGTCTTCCAGGATGAAGTTGTATTTTTCGATGTCGATTTCATGTATTATCTTAAATGTTCCGGTTTGTAGTTTGGCTTTCCCTCTTTCTATCGTGACTAGTTGCGCGTTAGAATAGTCCAGAATTTTTACCTCTGCGAGGCACAGTCGCACCAGTAACAGTCTGAAACAAGATATGTCAAAAAACGTTAGTTTCGTATTCTGCTCTTGTGTATGACCTGTCCTTTCTCTGTTATAACAGTACTGTTTCTGTCTTCCCTAACTATTTCCTTATTATACGGCTTGCTTAGTTTAGTACCTAATCTTCTATTTTTTTTAACGTAAATTATCTGTCCTGGTAAGTATGTCTTAATTTCGTGTTTACCCTTGTTGTGAAGTTCGATATCCTTTCTTTGTTTCAGGGCGAGTTTCTGTAGATTGTTCTGCCGTGTCCTTTCTATGTCATCTGGAGTAAACGTCACGTTTCTGCAAAAAAACAAGTCTACCGGTCTCTTCCCTGTAACTGTATGGATAGTGTGATTATACTCCGAAACCGATCTCTCAAGAAGCTCTTCAAAATTTCTATGTCCGCCGTTTTCCTTGATGCAACGCATTATTTCCGTCAATGTGGAGTGGAATCTCTCCACCTGTCCGTTTGCTTGGCTTCTGTATGGTGGTGTAGTGTAGACTTCGATTCCCAATTCGTCCTTCATCATGAATATAATTGAGTTGGAGTTGAGTTATGGCTCGTTATCAATTACCACTATCCTTGGGACGCCGAAGTTAAACAAAATGTGCCTTAGGGGTCTCCTAACGTCTTCTATGGCTCTGCTGTCTAACATTTTTGTTACCGCATACTTTGTGAACTTATCCAAAGCGGTCATGACCCTTTTCCCTTCTGTCAAAAAAATATCTATGTGTACTGTATGCCCCGGAAAAGTGGGTAACGGAGTCGCTGCTAGTTTCGGCTTATTAGGGTGTCTCTCGTACTTATTCTCTTTGCACACTGTGCAGTTGGTAATGAGTCGTTTAATTTTGTTTATCATTCCTGGGAAGTAGCTTTTTTCGAGGATCTGGATTTTATTTTCCTTTGCGCTCCTGTGCGCTCTCAAGTACTCCCTGAGGATAACTTCTTCCTGCTCCTGTTCGCTGCTGATGTCGTTCACAATTTTCTGGGTGTATCTGTACTTGTAGTTGCTAAAATGTTGTGGGTAGATATTTTGAATTTTTCCCATTGTGCTTTCGCTCGTATGAATTCCATTGATCACCGAAGGATTTAGATATCTATTTAGCAGTTCTGTTAGGTTCTGTTCGTTAAATTGTGGTTCTTCGATTATATGTCGATGAACGGTTGGGAAAACTATTCTAAATTGATAGGATGATGTTTCTGCCTCTTCAATAAAAACTTGATTTTTAAAAACATGTACAGGTACCTCCGTGCACGGAATAAGGTTATGATTTGAGCTATCATCGCTATGAATGGTAGGGGTAAGTGAATTAATTTCGTTCGGTATCCTTGACAGTGCATCTGCCACTACGTTTGATTTACCCGGCTTATAGACCAATTCATGGTTATATTCCTCCAGTATTGCTTTCCATCGCTTCATTTTACTGTTTGCGTTTTTATGGCTAAGAGCGTACGTTAGGGGTTGGTGGTCGGTAATTACTCTTACTTTTTTAGAACCGTACAAATAGCTTCTTAGCGTGTTTAGAGACCATCTCCTCTAAGGATTGCTGTTAAAGGCTTAGCAATCTTCGATTAGTCTCTAATGAATCTCCTATAATAACCAGACATACCCAAGAAGGATCTCAACTCCTTTAGATTACGGGGAACTGGGAAATTTGCGACAGCCTAAACTTTTTTAGGATTTGTTTTTATTCCTTCTGAGCTGACGACGTATCCCAAGAACTCTACCTCTTGCTTGGCGAATTCGCATTTATTTAATTGCACTTTCATATTAGCGTTCTCCAAGGTTTTAAATACCAGTTCCAAATTTTTTAAGTGTTCTTCTTCGTTTCTTCCGAAGATTATTACGTCGTCAATGTAGACGTAGCATCGCACTCCTATGTGCTGCCTGAGAATATCGTCTAAAGCTCTCTGGAATGTTGCTGGGGCATTTTTCAGCCCGAAGGGTAGTCGAAGGAATTCATACTTTCCGTTATTAACGGAGAATGCGGTTTTTTCTACGTTTGATTCGCGTAGTGGTATTTGATGGAATCCGCTTTTTAGATCTATTACTGTGAACAGTCTATTATTTCCGAGGTTGGACAGGACCTCGTTAATTTCAGGGATGGGATATTTGTCTGGGACAGTCACCGAGTTTAATTTACGGTAGTCGATGACCATACGGTATTTTTCTTCGTCGGATGCATCCGGTTTTTTATTAACTATCCACACGGGTGAGTTGTATGGAGATTTGGATTTCCTGATTATCCCGTTGTCGAGAAGTTCTTCTATTTGGCGTTCAATTTCCTCCTTAAGTGCCATTGGGTAGGGATAGGGCTTGGAATAGACTGGCGTGTCGCTAGTTGTACGAATCTCTCCCTTTACTAGGGTAGTATAAGTGAGTTTCTCATCCGGGTAGGAAAATAAATTAGGGCACCTCGTAATGATGTTTCTTATTTTAAGTTGTTGTTCCGCATAGAGGTGTGGAGTATTTATGTTGACGTTGTTAACTTGCTGGGACACTCGTTGTTTAAGGGGGATGACGATTCCTGGGAAGATGGTCATCGTACTTTTCTCGGTGTCTATTATGGCTTTAAGTTTCTTCAGAGTATCATTGCCGATGATTCCATGGAAAGAGTTTAGAGGTGGAAGGATAAAGAATTTAATCTTTTCTATGGTAGGTCCGAAGATGTCTATGAATGTGTGGTGTGTTATCTCAATAGTACCCGCCACTGATTCCACCTTGAATGGTTCGTTCGGCAAAGGATTTCTTATTCTATTCGATTGTATGTAGTTTTTATTGGACCCTGTGTCTATCAGGAAGTCCACTGTGTCCCCGCGCCTTGTCACGAATTCATAGTAAGGGAGCGAGGATGGCGTTAGTCTAAAAAAATAATTAGATCGGGTTCGGTTTGATTTTGATCTCCAGAGGTGCGGTTAATTTGCCACCCTGCAGCTCCCTTTCCATCCTGTGCTGTTGGATAGTATTCGTATTGGGGATAGGTATCGTAGATTTGATTCGGATCTGGGTGTCCTTGATAATCGTTTGTATTCAGTGGCCCTGCATTTGCGTGAAAGTTACGTTGCATTTTGTTAGGAGGGCGAGTGTATTGTGAGGAAAGGGGGCGCTTTTGGGGTTGGGGTTGGGTATCGTAATTAACATTGGGTCTGTTTTGATAGTTGACCTGCCCAGAGTGCAGGGAAGAATCTATCTCCATTGGGATTGGGGGTTTTGGTGGTAGGTTGGGACGGTTGTTGAAACCCGAATTGTATTGTTGTTGGGTACGCTGCCCAAAGTTCGCATTTGGCTGGAAGTTATTATGTGGGCGATTATTAGGGTTTCCTTGATTTGGTTGCCAATAAGGATTCGTGTTAGGCGATCTATTGTTATTGTGATTTCCGTTTCTTACGTTATTGTTGTTATTATAGTTATACCGCGGTGGGGGTACCGAATAAGTTAGTTCAGGATAAAAAGGTCTATTATTACTATATCGGGGAGGTCGTGGAGGAGGTTGACTTAGGGATTTGTTTACCGTATGCGCATGATTCATGCGGAAGGACATGTTGTCTAGCTTTTGGCACAAGTTGTGTGCCTGTGGCAAAGTTGTGGGCTCGCGGATGCTGAGAAGGCGAGGTAAATCACCGTTCAGTCCGCGCATGAAGGTATCGAGAGCTTTCTCTCAATACGAATTAGTCATCGTCCTTATTGCTTCTTCGCCGATGTCGAGACACGCAATCTTGTCCAGGATGAGTGACAAGTGCTGATATACCTTCTGGTAGAAGGTTGAAATGTCGTCGTGACGTTGAGCCAACGTCGTCATCTGGTACTCGAGGGTACCGATGTCTCTTTTATCCGAATAGTGCATCATCAGGCACTTACGGATCTGGTTCCATTCAAGTGGAGTACTATATGACTCGATGGCGGTGTTTGGACAATTTTGTGTCTTATGGTGTGCAGAATTGAAAAATATTTTGGAGTGTCTTTTAAGGCTTCGTATGCCTTAAGCATCCTGTCAACACTCTTTCGCCATGAACTAAACTCTCCAGGCTTCCCAGAGAATTCCCGTAGGCATTTAACCATGTCCGGTATTCTATCCAGCTCATTCATATTGGTTCTACTTAGGGTTATATTAGACTCCATATCTCTAAAATCATCAACGCTTGATGCGTTCATTCGCTCGAGCACTTCTCGGACCACGGACTCTATTATGGTAGGGTTAGGAGCAGGAGGGTTTGGAGGATTTGTGGTAGCGGATCCGCCTGCGTTTTCTAATCGCAGTTGGTGTAGTTGCTCCACCAGATCTTCTGGGGAGGTAAGCATCTCTTCTTTTTTGTTGATATATAAATTGGGAATTACTTAATCTGACAATCTTTAATAGCAAAAATTTCTCCTTTTTGATTTTCTTTTTCACCTTAGTAACTCTTCACAATTTTCTTTTCGATTTTAACCTCTTTTTTTTATGGTACAATTTTAATTTCAATAATAATAATTTTTTTTCTTCCCTTTTCCTTATGGTTAACTTTTCACAATTTTCCTTTTTATTTAACTTTTCACAATTTTTGTTTTCCTAGATTTTCAGAATATTTTATTTTTTAAAATTTTTTTTTTATTTTTTATTTTTTTATATTTTTTTTTTTTTCTTCGTAGGCACGACCAAATAAAATTAAAAAAATCCTTTTTACTTATGACTAATTTTTCATGATTTTCTTTTCTCAATTTTTCACACTTTTTATTCTCTTAGACTTTCACAACTTTTTGGAATTTATCTTACATCACTATCATCGCCGCGCTGGATTCGGTGTTGTTCACGTTTTTGGAGTTCTCTCTTTCCTTGCGTACTCAAGCTCCTTAGCGCAGTGCTTTTCCGGCTCCTTGCCTCTAGTAGTTGCTAATATTCGGTTTACGATTTTCGCGGCCTTACTTTTTGATTTTCAGGCTTACTACTTTCGACGCGTGGCGGTCCCTGCTCGGGCGCCAGTTATATCAACGCAAGTTGATATCGACAAAAAAATATATTTTATGGAGCTGGTTGGCTCCTTTCTTTATTGAATTCAAACTTAGAACTAATTTACAAAGCTAATTATTTCTTAAAGCTAGCTTACTCTGCCGCCGCTCTGCCGTTGATTCTGCTGTTGTTCCGCTGACAGTGCGGTTCCCACCGATCGCTGCATTCCTTGTTGTTTGTTTGCTGTTTTGCTGACGGCGTGGTTCCCACCTGCATTCCTGGTTGTTTGTTAGGTGTTGTATTGCGTTATGAAATTTGCACATGCAGGTGTGTGCAACAGGGTGTCGTTTTGCACATGGGAATTCGTTGTCGAACCTAGATTCTGTGCATGTGTCGTGCTAACATATATAAGGGCGACACACAACTGCAGAGAGGTAGTAAGTGAATCAGTCGTAAAGTAAACGCGTAGGTCATTACACTACAGTGAAGTAATAACAAATACTACATTGTGCAAGTGGTAATACAAGTGATTGTAAATAGTGAGTTGAATTGTAATTGAATTGTGAATTGCTGAGTAATAAAAGAATATTAAATAAATTAATAAATGGTTTTGGGGAGTTATGTTGCTTTTCTTTTGCTCTCCTTTTCTTCGTAATTTGACAGTTGCTATTCAATGAATGTAAAAATTTTAATATTGTTACGATTTTTCTGAATCAACCTCGATGATTTTGTATTTGTACCTCTTCGAGATGCTCACCCGAAGAATCCCCATCGGCCAAATTAGCCAATCTGTCAATTTCCGAAGCATATTCTTGCAAAGACTCGTTGAGTCTTTAGTCGCGCTTCTAAATTTCCATCTTGTAAATTTGTCTCCTGTGTTAACTATCATAGCATCTTTCTACGGCTCGCATTAATGCGTCTCCCTCATATTCAGGAATAGCCTGAAAATTTTCCGCTGCAGATCATTCCAACGCAATGAATGATCGAATTGTTCTAAATAACGAACGTTTTAGATTTACGCTCTACAACATGTTTTTCTCTTTCGTCTGTCATTCTATAATAACTTGTGATCAAATATAACATTTTCACATAAAAATGAATCTGTATGTTTTGTTATCGTATATTATTCTTTCAACTTAAGAGAGAAGTATTTTCAAGCGAAACATGCCAAGACCACCCTTGTTAAATATGAGGAATCATAATAAAGTAAATTTTGCTAAATCAACTTCGGTCACTAGATTGTTAAATAAAAGTCACCAACTTTATTTGCAGTTTCTTTATATATAAAGAATTTATTTAATGTTCTTTTATTACTCAGCAATTCACAATACAATTACAATTCATCGCTATCGTGCTGCTAAATTTTCTGTTTGCCTGTTAACTCATATTGTACAACAAGCAATTTCCTTGCCTTCTCGCATACATATTTTGACTGTCCGTCCACAAGCTGAGTTGTGGCAAAGATGAACAAAATGCTAAAACTCTAAACTTTAAGATTATTTGATACATGACTGAAGTAATTCCTTTTCCCTTACCTCCTTCACCTTCAAGTCATTTCAGTAGCAAATTTTGTCAAAAATCAGAAATTTATTGTTGAGCTGACGATGATGGCAAAATAAATATATTCAAGCATTTGAATACATATACGCTAAATAAATACAATCATAATAATGCGGATGCCCTTCCTTCATTCAACCCGTCATCCACAAACATCTCCGCGACGATGACAAAATTTACAAAAATCATAAATTCAAGTTGATCTGAACTTTAGGACACATACATTCAAAGGGACCAATGTGTATACGAAAAACTTGAACATGCACAAAAGCTTGTCAATTCTCTTCCCTTGCACCCGCCATCTACAAGCAATTTTAATGCTTCGTCAACTTAAGAGTTTTACAATCGATGGCAACTTGAATAATCTAAAAATTATGTTCAGCGAAAGAAATTCTATTGAAAAAAATTTTCTTTTGCATTTGCTGGTATTCAAACCTGAGCCATCGACAACTACATCGAAGCAGTCTTACCACTGCACCACGGTTGCCTTAAAAATTCTTCTTTTTATTAGCTAATGATGGTGCTGGCCGCTAAAAGCAGACCAAATCTTCAATTTTGTTGAATACAAATGTACGACACATATTTGTTCTTTTAAACATACAGACAAACGTGCAAAAGAATAATTATATATGTGCGTATCTTGTATTTTTGCTTCTACATCAATCCGATAATCATATGTAATTTTTAACATTTTATATTTAATTTAATAAATTTTTTTAAATAAATATCGGAGTCAATACTGAAAAGATATGAAAAAAAGAAAAGCTTATTAGAAATATAAAAAATTTAATTATGCTTATATTAATTATATATGTATACAAAATAGAAAATTTAAAATATGCACGAGTTTGCAAAACGATTATCCTATAAAATAGCTTCTCGCACGACTTTCAGAGTTGATTCCTCTAAGTTATTAGCTTATTTACCTGCCCCTTAAAATACAACCCAATCCATCTTGATCAAGTGCAACAAACTGTGTATTTCAAGGAGCTAGGCTCAAGTGCAAGCTGAAAGTAAAAAAGAAGAAAGAGAAAAATGCTGAAATGAGAATTAAAACCTGAAAAGAAAGAATTCCTACTTATGTCTAAAAAAAACTAAATTAAATACAATTATACATGTTCGTGTAAAAGCTGTAAAAGAAAATTAAATGTATATTAGTAAAAATAGCTTATTTCATTAAATCAATTAGTATATCTCTTACCATCTAATCCATTTCTCCTAATGCCCCCGAAAACCAAAGTTGACTGTATCATTTATATAACATATTGTTACAAAATTTCTACTTAAAATGACCTTAATAGCTACTATTATAATAATATAATATATGTATTATCTTAATACCCCCTGCGGGTTAGGGGTTCAAGAATTCAATCCAATAGTTATCGCGACAGTCGGGTCTTACAACAACATATTATCTTAATTTCTACTTAAAGTTATCTTAGCCTATCTTATTATCTTAGCCTATCTTATTAATTATTTCTTATAGAGTTTATCAAGTGGCAATAGTCATACATAAAATGTATCTTTGCCCCCTCGATTTCAATATGGAAATTATTTATGGATATTTTCAGGTTTTTATACACACTTTGATTAGTGGTACCTTGGTCACATACAGCAGCTTTTACATAAAGTCCAATTCTTTGGGCAATTTTAATATTCTCCATTATCAATTGCAACCATTTCTTCGAATTGACTGCTGATTGGCTTATTTAATAAGACAAAACGTATTTCCATTTACTGCAAATACCTTTTTATCATAAAAAACTAGCACTTGTCCCCGATAAACATCTCTCGTGGACCTTCACTGTTAACGACAAATCCATCAATAACGTCTGTGTAATTATTATATGCCAAATCTTTTTTAATTGTTATCTGACATTGAACTTATCAGTTTTTTCAAATTACTGATTACAGTTTCATTGACGCCAGGGGGAACATACCGTATCGGTCGCCATCCTAGAAGTGACCGCTTGTGTGGGAGCTTAAATCCCAAATCATTCCTCATAAATATATATTCCTTACTTGACATATAATTTATGTTTTGTTCCAAATTCCTTTCCTCTTCTGAATTTTCTGAATTTATATTGTTCAATTTTTGAACTTCTTTTTCCAATTCTTCTATTCTTTTGGTCAATTTTGAAGCATTATTTTGATATCTTCGTGCAGCCTCGGCAAAGCGTTCATGGTCGCATACCAATTCGACATCCTCATCCACGCATCATCGCTGTGAGGCATGTAATAACGCTGCCGTTTTTCTAAAAGTTTCGAAAAATAATTGAATTCTTCAAGTGACATATCAGTTTGAACATTGGATATGAATGTTCTTTTTTCTGGCAAAACTGTGTGATCACTTGAAGATTCAGAATCAGAACTTGTGTTCTCATTCCCCAAATGTAGCTTTGGAAAAGCTCCTTCCAAAAGGCGTCCTTTGGAAGCATATTTTGTTTCAAAATGGCGTTCGCATATGTAATAATTTTTATTTGTTGTTGTTCTCAATGACTAATAACAGGCTTCAGCCCAAGTGTTTCGATCAACTTCGGGTTTCGGAAACATAAACAAATGAGTTTTCAATCCAGTGCTACATCCTTTGATGCAGCAGCACCTCCCCCTCTTTCCAAAAATGGGACATTTATGCTGGGGTTCTTCTTCATACCCTATAATTTTTATTTATTATAAACTTAAAAATTTCTCAAATGAATTAAAAATAATAAATTTAAAGTGTTAAGCGCTAGTATATGTATTATTATTAGAAACATCTGTATATACTTGTATTGCGACGTAAATCCCAAATACGAAGAACAGATTGAAATGAGTAGCAGTGTGACGAGATTTTAAAATAAAAACAGACAAAAGAAACGTATAATGCAAACTACCCGTACCAAGGACAAACAAAAGGGTAGACAGTTTAAAGGAAATTCCACGTCGTTAAGGCTAAACGGAGCAGCTGCAGCTACCGCAGGCAAACGAATAATCAGCCTATTCCTGATCGCGTGAACAGAATGTTGGTAGACCTCCGGCTACATCCATGGCAACTCGCTCAAATGGTGCCCCTGAGTTATACTGCTTCATCTGACCATGACTTCGTGATTTTGTCCCTTTACCTGCTAAGCACACCTTGCAGTTAGCAATCCACTCAGCGATAGATTGACGACAACCAACCCAGTAGAACCGCTGCTTGATCTTTTCCAGCGTTTTCGTAGTGCCTACGTGCCCTCGACTAGGACCTTTATGGAATTCCTAGAGAATGTCCGGAATCCTTAACCTCGGAAGTACTATTAGCTTTCGTGAGCACTGGCCGTCTTCACTTTCCCATATTCTATGCAAACAGCCAGATATCACCTTTAAACTACTGGTTGCCCAGTATTCCTTTGCTATTGGACTTCCTGCTGCCATTTGTTCCTTATCTGGCCGTCTGCCCATATCCAGTTCATGCATTAAAAGTTTCAAATCTGGATCTTCTTGCTGACATTTCCGTACATGATTTAATCGGACGTCTATTATGTCTTCTTTGCCTTCCGCTTTGGAGCAGTGCTTACATTCCAAACTACATGGTCGACGAGACAGCATTCCCGTGAGTATTCCCATTGCGGTGCTCTATACTGTAGTCATAACTTTGCAGTCTCTCAATCCATCAGGCTAGCTGTCCTTCAGGATTCTTGAACCGTAGTAGCCACTTCAGCGCTACATGATCTGTTCTAACTCGGAAGTGTTGGCCATACAGGTACTTGTGGAAATGTTTGATGCAATCCACCAACGCTAATAGTTCTCTCCGAGTTACGCAGTAGTTCCGCTCTGGTTTCCCAATAGACCGGCTATAGTAGGCAACTATCTTCTCCTGCCCATCAGTCACTTGTGAAAGTACACCTCCCAGGGCATAGGCACTATCATCTGTATCCAGAATGAATGTTGCACCTGGAACCGGGTGCGCTAACATAGGCACAGTGCAGAGCCTTTCCTTTAGAGCTTGGAAAGCCTCCTATTGTTCTTTGTTCCACTCAAGGGGTCTATTTTTCCTGGTGAGCTCATGGAGACTATTAGCAACACTGGCAAAATTCGGAACAAATCGGCGATAGTAAGTACACAGGCCCAAAAAGCTCCGTGATTCATGCAAATTCCTGGGCGTTGGCCAATCCTTCACTGCTTCTATCTTTTCCTTTGCTGTACAGACGCCCTCGGTTGTTACATGATGACCTAGATAATTAACCTCTTTCTTAAATAGCGAGCACTTTTTAGGATTAAGCGTAAGGCCAGCGCTATCTATCCTCTGAAAAACTTCATCCAAATTTTCCAAGTGTTCCTCAAAGCTTTTGCCCAGTACGATGATGTCGTCATGATACACCAAACAAGTTTTCTAATGCAGTCCCTTAAGCACATGATCCATTAATCCTTCGAAGGTTGCAGGAGCGTTGCATAGTTTAAAGGGCATCACCGTGAATTGCCAAAGACCGTTTCCAGCACTAAAGGCAGTCTTCTCCTTATCTCTCTCACTTACTTCCACTTGCCAATATCCGCTCTTAAAGTCGAGTGTTGAGAACCATTCCGTGCCAGTTAACGAGTCTAGGGGATCATCAATCCTGGGCAAAGGATAGCTGTCCTTCTTTGTCACATCATTTAGTCTTCGATAATCCACACAGAACCGCAGCTGGCCGTCTTTCTTCTTCACGAGTACTACCAGCGAGCTCCATGGACTTTTCGATGGTTCAATAACACTGCTTTTACTCATTTGCTTTATTATTTGGCTTACAGCTTCACGTTTGGCTAGTGGGACACATCGCAGAGCCTAACGAATCGGCCTAGCATCACCAGTATCAATACAATGTTTAACAACGTTGGTCCTGCCTGGGTTGTTGCCATCCTTGTCGAATATATTGGAGTATTTGCACAGAAGTTTCTTGGCCTTATGCCTGTATTCGTCTTCCAACCCTTGCGTCCATGCAGCTACGTTGCCATTAATATCCTTCATGCCAATGGAACCGCTTTTAGGTACATCTCCGCAATTAATAATGGCGTCTACTTACTGACATTGTCCCAATACAGTTCTTCCTCGAAGTTTCGTTGGTGATATGAATTCGTTTAGTACTCTCACTGAAATGAGTCCATCACATTTTGTCTTAACCAGTGTTTTACCGATAATTACGACCGATGTAGAACTTCGTGCTGTTTCGACAACCCATATTTTGTTTGTCCCACGATCTCCATCAATATTTGCCCAAACAACAGCTTCTGACTTTGGTATGATCAGTTCGGTGTGTTCAAGCATTACTTGCTTGCTGTTGTATGTAGAATTATAGCCGATGCTAAGTGGTACTTCCATGTTTTTGTACTCCATTCCTCGGTTATCCGAGTCGATCTTTATTCCTTGGTCTGGCAAGAAGTCTACTCCTATGATGACTTCATCAACAATCTGCGCGACTATGAACTTTTGTAATACCGCAACATTTCCTATCGCGACTTCGCATGTTAGCAAGTTGTAGGAGAAACTTGGGTGTCCCCGCCAGTTCCGTCCTCAATCTTGCTCCAGGCAATGGCCTTAGGTCGTATCTAAGGATGGAGTGCGATGTGCCCGTATCAACAGTAAGTATTCGCTCATATCGCTCAAATCCACATATCCACCAATGGTCCCGTTGCTCGCCTTCCTAGCAATTCGAGAGACGGAGATTATGGGGCATTCAATTGCAGGAGCCATCATATGCCCCTTTCGGCTGGCTCGTTTTAGTTTAACGACTGGTTAGGGTCGGATTCGCTATCTTCAGTCCTTCGTTTCCGTTCTCCTGAATTGTTGCTTCTGCTGGAGCTCGTCTTGCATACCATCGCGAAGTGGCCTGGCTTCCCACAATTGAAACATTTGCCAGCTTGATTCTTCATATTGGCACCAGAACGATTCTTTCCATCGATTGATTTTAGGGATTTCAGAATCTCATTCATCGCATCTGGTGTTTCTACTTTCACCCGACTGACTTTGTAGGTTGGCCTGCTTATGAGTGAAGCCGTTTCACGGGTCCTTTATTCCACTGATAAACCTCTGTATTTTTACCCTTTCAATGTGTTCACCAGATGCGTCTCCAATAGCTAGATGAGCCAGTCTCTCAATTTCGGATGCGTATTCCTGCAGAGATTCGTTGGGTCTTTGATCGCGCTTCTCCAACTCCATCTGGTAAGTTTGCCTCCTGTGTACGCTTCCATATCGTCTTTCCACGGCACGCATTAATGCGTCGTAATCATCTCTCTCATACCCCGGGATTGTCTATAAAATTTCTGCAACAGGTCCTTCCAACGCAATGAATAGTGCAGCGGATTTTTCCTCGATGCTCCAATTATTTGCTTTGGACGTCTTTTCGAATCGAAGCTTAAAGACCTGGAAAGAAATTCTGCCGTCAAAGGAGGGTGTTTTTATCCTGGGAGCGTTTGTCGAAGTGGTTGGACGATTCAAGTGCAAATCGCGGACACGACCTTCCAATTCGTTGACTTTGGTCTCCATTAGCTCCTCTATTCTGTCTTGCCTCTCCTCGATTTTGTCCTGTCTGTCCATGAGTTCTTCGCTTTCTTTGACAACACTCTCTTGAAGCTGTATTAGCCGGAATGAAATACGCGCTTCTTGGTCTTGCATTTGTGATGAAATGTGGGCATTCATTTGTGACATGTTGGCATCCTGTTCATCCAATTTCTGTAGCAACTTGGGATCCTGTTCATCCAACTTCTCTGAAATGTTGGTATTTATTTCGGACATTTTGGCATCATCCAACTTTTGTGTAATTTCTTTTGTAATGTTGGCATTCATTTACGAAATTGCAGCCAGTAACGTGGTCATGTCCATACTCGTAGAAGCCTTTTCCTCAACTTTGGTTGCTGACTCCTCTGAGTCTTTTGCGGCGCCAACAGCTTCTTCCTTCTCCATTTCTTTCGCGGATGTCTCTTCGTCCTCACGACGGAATTCATATTGGCTCACATCTATGTCTTCTCCCTCCATAGCCTTCTTCTTTTTTTGTGTCCTTTTCGGGGAACTCCATTTACATTGTCAACCCTTTTGTTTGTCCTTGGTACGAGTATACGGCCGCTTCTTTTGTCTTTTTTTATTCGGAAATCTCGTTACACTGCTACTTATTTCAATCTGTTCTTGGTATTTGGGATTTCCGTCACAATATGTATGTATTCACAAAGCTGCGTCCACATATACATAGGTGTATTAAAACTTTTCTATCAATTATCCTTTTATACATATGTAAGTATATTAAAACTATTCTAGACTCTAGAATTCTATTCTTTAATTTACTTTTACTTATCACTAATATTTTTACTTTAATTAATTATACACTTAACACTTTCATTTGGGGCATTCCGTGTACAAATTTACTAATTCCTTAAAGCAATTGCTTTATTACTTAAATTAAAGACCTTTTAAATAATTTGTGCACTAAATGTCTCATTTTACATGCATATATGTATTTTTATATATGTGCATCATTTGCCACACCCTTAAACATAAACATAACTCACCTAGATTTAGCGTTGGGATGGCTCTTAGCTTTAGATGGTTCCTAGCCATCGCCTCCTCTTCGAAGTGGATTTCGCAAACGTTGTTTTTAAACACTTTTTTCTTTAATATTCACAAAAATCGCGAATCACCAACTTTTGACTGTTTCAAATTTTTCTCATGTATAATTAGATTTTGGCGCATTTTTACTTTAACTGTAAATTAAAAAACTGTGGGGGAGGAACTTTCCCGTAATTGAATAAAAAAAAATAGCTGTCACTTGAAGAAATTTATGATGTAAACAAAACGCTTATACACTTATATATATATGCGAAGATTTCAATTATAACTTATATATTTTATATATAATGTGCATACTGATTTTGTAAGAATTAACACACTTGTCACTATTTTGACTCTTCAAATCAAACAAATCACTTTTGTTCGCGCCTATATGGCAACTTCCAATAGAATAATACAACATGTACGCCTATATGGCAGCTTTCTATATTTTTTAGTAATAAAAATACTTTTGTACACTCCGCTTATAAAAAATAAAGATTGAAATATACATAGCTTGAAGCCGTATGCGCTGAACCGCAGAATTAAATACATACATTATTATTATCTAATTAAAGTGACGATATAATATTGTATATTGCGAACAAGAATTGAATAAATACGTTTTTGTACGCAACAACTGGTCCTTCGAGCCGGATCGCGTGTCCATATTTTGAAAGATTCGGTCTAATAATATCGGTGATATATCCGCTGACTTTGTGATTACCTTGAAGTTAAGTTTAAAAATTATAAATCAATTACCGACGTTCGCTCGCGAAAAGTGCTTTCTTTATCGCTTTCAATAGTAAAATCGCACGTGTGTGACATAACCTCACTAAAACACATCACGCCATGTCCAAAGTGAAGGTTCGTGACTCTGCTTTAAACGCAATTAAAAGATATATCGTGATGAGTAAAAATGACGAGCTGACTCTAGATAAAGAAGCCAGTGAAACATATCTCCAACTTCTTGAAGAGCAGTGGCTTCGTTTTAGTGATGCTCAACAAGAAGTAGAGGCTTTGTGCGGCGAAGAAAACGCACCGGTTGAAGAGCAATCTCGTATTCAAGCAGAAGAATGGTATACGACAGCAAAGGCTAACTTCAAACGCCTCATGAAAGGTCATGAGCTGCCGCGGCTTTCTACATCAACAAATTTTGCTCCACCGGCAATTCAGTTGCCCAAATTGCAACTACCGACATTTTGTGGTGATCCTACAAAGTGGTTAGCCTTTTTCGATGCCTTTCAATCGCTCGTACACAACAATACAACCCTGTCCGATGGGCAAAAGTTACATTATTTGCGCAATTGTCTACAAGGTGAGGCACTCCAACTCGTAAGTAGTTTACAAATTTGTGACGGTAATTACAGTGCTGCGTGGGATTTGCTCACGACACGTTATAAGGTTTTACGAGTTATGGTGGACAGCCACTTCAAAGCAATTTTGGCGATTGAGAGGGCACCTCGAGATTCTGGTGTAGCTATTAAGCAAGTACTAAACGTCACCATGCAGCACATCGGTTCTTTGCGCGCCTTGGGTAGGCCTGTAGATTTTTGGGATGATTGGTTGGTGCACATTACGGTTTCGAAGTTGGCTTACGAAACCAGAAAACAATGGGAGTTATCATTGGTGAAAGATGTTTTACCTACATTTGAAGAGCTGGTTGAATTTTTAGAGACGCGCGCGCGTTCGCTTGAAATGTTACCAACGAGTAGTTCGCTGTCGACGTCAACGCAAGGAGCCCGTCCGGGCAACAAAGCAGCATCGAAAGCAACAACAAATGTACTTCACGCTATTGGCGATCAACACAAATTCCAGTCCAACGCTATTGACTCAACAGCCTCCTGCCCATCATGTTTTTATTGCAATTCTAACCATAAAATCTATACTTGTCCTTCTTTTAAAAAATTGAATGTGTCTGATAGGTACACATTGGTTAAAAAACACAACGCGTGTATTAATTGCTTAAGCAAAGGTCATTTCATAGTAAAGTGTCGTAGTCTATCTACTTGCAATACGTGTCGGCGTCGACATCATACATTATTACATGGCAGCCGTGACGACGACATCGCAAACGATGACCTGAATTCTCATTCTTCTTCACAACAAGGTAATCTACTATCGCAACCGGCTACTACTACTTTGAGTAGTACCTTCATCGCTCCTACATTTAAAAAGAATGCGGACTCATCACATTTTAGTTGTGTAGCATCTCACGTGGCTGAATCAGATAGTGCTATTTTGTTGGCTACTGCAGAAATATATCTGCAGGATCATGCAGGGCGATGGCAACCTGCACGAGTGTTGTTTGACAACGGCTCACATGCATCATTTGTAACAGAATCTTGTATTCAACGTCTGCGTCTTCCCAGGAAACCTTCCGCCGCCTGTGTCACTGGAATCGGTTCCGGCGGCAAAGTTAAAGGTGAGACTACTATTTCGCTTGCGCCACGATCAATGGATCGGCGTTACATAATCACTCCGCTTATTTTGTCAAAGATCACAAATGATCTCCCCACGGTTGACGTGCAGAAGTCATCGTGGCCGCACCTACGAAACGTCGCTCTTGCTGATCCGCATTACTTTAAACCTGGTCCCATTGACGTACTAATAGGAATGGACGAAATGGACAAGTTTTTGCTAACTGGTCTTTGCAAGGGCCCACCTGGTACACCGATGGCGCAAAATACTGTTTTTGGATGGGTGCTTTTCGGCAAAGCGATCTATTCATCCGCAGCAAAAGCAAAACGCATTTCGTCTCTGCATTGCGATGTGCAACTCATCAGAATGGTGAGTAAATTCTGGGAGCTAGAAGAATTTCCTTCTAAGCGTTACTTGACTCCTGAAGAGGAATTCTGTGAGAATCATTTCCGCGAAAACTATCACCGCGCTGAAGATGGGCGTTACATCGTACGCCTTCCGCTGAAAGAATCTGTTCCATTAAGCGAGTCGAGATCCATAGCTGTGAAAAGTTTCCTTAGAATGGAAAAACGTTTCGGTGCTGATGACGAGCTCCGTCGTCAATATACACAATTTATGCAAGAACTATTAAGTCTGGGTCATATGGAACTTGCAGGTAACTGTCGAGTACAAAATAGTTATTACATGCCACACCACGCCGTCGTAAAGAGCACCAGCTCCACTACCAAACTTAGAGTTGTTTTCAATGCGTCATTGAAAACTTCATCGGGTTACTCACTCAACGACGCACTAATGATAGGTCCACAATTACAAGAGGATCTGTTCTCTATACTTGTACGTTTTCGAACCCATCGCTTCGCTGTTATGGCTGACGTCGAAAAAATGTACCGGCAGGTATATGTCGCGAAGGAAGATGCCGATTACCAACGTATAGTATGGCGTGATACGCCAACTGAGGCTATTCGAGACTACCGAATGCTTCGTGTGACGTATGGCGTCGCCGCAGCGTCTCATTTGGCAATACGCTCTCTTCGTCAAGCTGCATTAGATGCTCGTGAAGAATACAAAGTAGCGTCTACGGTCATCATGCGTGATTTCTACATGGATGATTTATTAACAGGATCGTCTTCAATAAACGATGTTTTCAAACTTCAAACTGACGTGACAAAGGTTTTGTCTAAAGCTGGATTCGAGTTACGCAAGTGGGCTACAAATTGCAACGAGCTTCGTGAAGAAATACCGCTCGCGTCGAAACAGATTTCATACTTGTTAGTTGACAGCGATGAAGTACGTACTCTAGGTACTATTTGGAACACAAACGACGATTGCTTATCGATTGCAGTGAACTTGACACCATTGCCCGCAGTTCTTACGAAGAGAGTTTTCCTATCAGACTCCAGCAAAATTTTCGACCCACTTGGCTTGATCGCGCCCTGCACCATTCTCTCGAAAATTTGGCTCCAGCAAATTTGGCGCGCTGATGTTGACTGGGATGAACCAATACCCGCTGATGTCGTTGAAGAATAGCTTTCCCATCGTCAACAGTTGCCCAAACTCTCAACACTTAAGCTTAATCGATGGATTGGCACTAGTCATATCGCTGAACATGCTGAATATCACGTTTTCACGGACGCTTCGCAACGTGCGTATGCTGCCACACTTTATTGTCGCACGCCGCTAAGCGACGGAAAATTTAATGTCGTCTTGGTCGCTGCACGTGCAAAGGTCGCACCGCTAAAAAGTACTACACTTCCACGACTGGAACTATGTGCAGCGCATCTAGGCTCCAAACTGGTCAAGCAGGTCCAGTTCAGTTTCGGTTGTAAGATCAAAAAGTTATATGCATGGACCGACTCTACTATAACTTTAGCTTGGTTACGAAGTCATCCAAGTCGATGGTCAGTCTTCGTTGCCAATCGCGTAGCCGCTATCCAAGAAGTTATACCTCCGGAGTGTTGGAGACATGTACGATCGGAGCACAATCCAGCTGACTGTGCGTCGAGAGGGCTAACTCCGTCTCTTCTATTAGCATACTCTCTCTGGTGGCGAGGACCTGATTGGCTGGTTGAAGATGAAATACAGTGGCAAGAACAAGCATCGGAAAGCTCAGAATCGCTGGCAAGTTCTGAAACTATTATTAACGCCGAACGAAGAGTAACTAAACCCGCAACGCACTTTGCTGAAACCGCAGAAGAATGGGAACTTCTATCAAGATACCATTCATATATCAAACTGAAGAGGGTCACTGCTTACGCTCTGCGCTTCATAAAAAACTTACGTTCGATCAGCAATCAACGGACTACGAACAATCTTACCAGCTGTGAACTAGGACAAGCTGAAATAGTATTGGTAAAGTATATCCAAACTAACGCCTTTCCAAAAGAAATTACTTCTTGCAGGTCCAACAAACAAATACCTCTGCGTAGCTGTCTAATACGTCTTCAACCGTTTTTGGATGCTGATGGTGTACTTCGCGTTGGTGGTCGAATAAAACATGCTTCGATATCTACTGATGTCAAACACCCTATAATCTTGCCGAGAAGCTCTATATTGGCCAAGCTCATATTGCTCGACATTCACTACAGTACGCTGCACGCTGGCCCGCAAATCATGCAAACCATTCTACAACGTCGCTTCTGGGTGCTTGGTTGTCGCAATCTGGTACGTGCAATCTACCATAAATGCATCAAATGTAAACGTATAAACCGTCAACCGTTGGGTCAAGTAATGTCAGATATTCCCGGTAGCCGCCTTACGAGCTCTCGATGTTTTCTTCACAGTGCTGTCGATTTCGCAGGCCCATACTTCATAAAGTTTTCGCAAGGCAGAGGTGCAAGGTCATGCAAAGCATATATATCCAGTTTCATCTGCATGAGCACTGGGGCAATGCACCTTGAGCTCGTTGGGGATCTTTCGTCACCCGCGTTTATTGCTGCTTTCTCAAGATTTGTAAATAGAAGAGGATTTTGTCAGCATCTATATTCGGACAACGGCACAAATTTTGTAGGCGCCGAAAAGGAGTTATATGCCGCATATCAACGTTGTTTAGAGGATGAAAAGCTCTCCACATATATGACCAACATGCATGTGAAATGGCACTTCAACCCGCCAGCTGCGCCACATATGGGTGGTTATTGGGAAGTGGGGGTGAAGCGCATAAAATACCATTTGAAACGAGCGTTGGGTAGTTCTCTTCTAAGTTACGAAGAGTTCGCCACGTTATTAACTGAGGTGGAGGCTTGTGTCAACTCGCGTCCTCTGTATTGGCACTCTGCTAACGCTGACGATTTGGAAATCCTCACGCCTGGTCATTTCTTGATTGGTGAACCGCTGAAAGCACTGCCTGAGCCTGACATAAAAAATTTCACAGGAACGTTGCACCAACGATGGCAAGTCATTACAGCAATGCGACAACATTTTTGGTCGCGTTGGCGGAATGAGTATCTTACCAAACTGCAAAAAAGAGTGAAATGGTTTCGCCTCTCGTCTAATCTAAAGGAAGAAGATGTCGTCGTCATACACGACCCAATTGCCCCACCCACTAAATGGCGGCTTGGGCGTGTAATTCAGTGTCATCCTGGTGAAGATGGAGTAGTACGAGTAGTACGATTGAAGACCTCAAGTGGGGAATTGGTGCGACCAGTAGCAAAGCTTACTTTTTTGCCAACAAAAAATTACATATTTACTTTGTAATATAATCTAATTTTTTAATCATATTTGTAAATATTAATATCTTTGTAATTTGCATTTAATTTTGAACTTGGTCCAGTCGTTCAAGGCGGCTGGTATGTTCGCGCCTATATGGCAACTTCCAATAGAATAATACAACATGTACGCCTATATGGCAGCTTTCTATATTTTTTAGTAATAAAAATACTTTTGTACACTCCGCTTATAAAAAATAAAGATTGAAATATACATAGCTTGAAGCCGTATGCGCTGAACCGCAGAATTAAATACATACATTATTATTATCTAATTAAAGTGACGATATAATATTGTATATTGCGAACAAGAATTGAATAAATACGTTTTTGTACGCAACAACTTTATTTATTACTTTTTCCACAAATATTCAATTAAGAATACCACTTATTTACCTACTAAACCACATTTTACAAATCATATATGTACACACAACATCTATTAACAATTATAAATTATGTTCTTGAAAAAATAAAAAAAATACAAAATACCGACGGCAAAACGAAAGGAGCACAGATTTTAGCAACAGCTTGCAACAGCTTTTTCCATCATTTTATATTTTAAATAAATGCGCAGAACTTACCGTGTCTCTATTATTTTTTCATTAATAACTTTATTTTCTTAATATTTTTACCAATTCACTGCACTATTGTTAAAATTATTTATATTCATTAAATAAATTAACTTCTCACTTGTACATTTATCAAATTTTTAACTTTTTGCTCAATTCAACCGGCTATTGCTTTGTTTTGGTACGGATTTTTGTTTCCCCGTAAGTATTGCCCCTCCGTGGTACGAAAATGGAGAGAAACCTGCCGGATGCGCCGAGTGTCCAAGATGACACGCCAGTGCTCACCTCAGACAAAAATTCCAAATTAGTTCACAGTTCTTTTCCCTTCTTATTATTTTACGTTCTTTGATACTGTATACAGTCGGTGTTGGCCGGTTCAGGGTTATTTTTTCAAAGCGCCACCCTGAACTGGTTTGCGCAGTATTTGTAAGTGAAACCTTTTTTGTGAGTTGGCGGCTCCAAAAAAAAGAGAGCACGGGCTCCAAATAAAGTTTATCAGCAACTTTAAGCAAGACAATCCACAAAAATTATTAGTCTAAATGTAAATGACCGCTGGGTTATATGTATACTTTCAAGTATTAAAAAAATTTTATTTTTGCTGGTGGAATTTATTAAATTTTACCAATTTTTTAATTTGTTCTTCGTTTTTATGTTTTAAGAATTGAAAGAAATATATTAATTTTAATTTTGAGCACTTATTTTCAAAAATAATCGTGTATTTAGGGAAAAATGTACCAAAAAAAATGAAAATTTTCTCGATTTTCCAGACCTCCGGAGCTTTTTAATAACCCCAGTGGTGGTAAAGTTGCATTAATCAAAAGTTTAATTCAGTGGGCGTTTGCGTTTGCGCCCCACACTTCTTCAAAGTGGCATACAATTCGAAAGATTTCCCAGAAATTGTACTTAATTAGGCTTTTGACATAAGTTTATAAATTGAAACATGATGCATTATTTATAATAGCGACTTTTGATAAAAGTGACCCAAACTGATGTGGGTTTTTCCGGAATAGTTGTTTTGAGACGTTTTTTTTCATTAAAAGCTATTGAAAGCGCAATTTGACAAAAGTTATTAAAATTTTGAAATTCACTTATATACAGGGAATTTTCCAGCATATTACTACATGGCTACGATGTTGACGTACTGCGTAGAGAAATTTTTAAAATGACGATAATTATGCAAAAAAATAGGGGTATTATTTTTGTCTAGGAGATGAAGCTATGTAAATATATCCTATGGAGTTTTGCTAGAGAACGAAAGCACCCCGTTATAGAATTGAACCGTGGCATGCATTTCCTGGATGCTAAAAATACCCCTAATAAAATATATTAGGGGTATTCTAAGTCTAGGATACACATGCTATGGTGCACGGATTTTATGGTTTTCCCTTTCGGGCATAGGGTTGTACTTTTCTTTTTGTAATCTGTGTGTAACAAATTTTCATAGAAATATTTGCATAGTATGCATTCCCTAGAACTGTAGAATACCCTATTAAATAAATAAAGTGTTGCGTGAAATATTGTAAAAGGCGGAACGTGGCTAAAGGTCAGTAATTGGAAAAGTTGTTCCACTTAAACATGCTGTGGAAGGCCACAATTTTTAATAGCCCCAATTTCTTGATGGTGATATAAGACGAAACCGGTAAGCGCTCAGATTACGAATATGTAAATCGTTACGCGCGGATATTTAGAGTTCCAAATATATTTGCAAATTAGAATGAAAAATTTGCCAAGGTTTTCCATAGTTATCTGTACAATTCGCATATATTATTAATGGCAACATGGAGTAGCTTTGAAACCATATGTAAAGGCTTGGAATAAAATGCTCAGTAACTATTAAATGTTTTTTTATCAAAATGTAATTCGAAACATTCTCTTATGTGTAAAATATAAGTACCAAGTGTGTGAAAAGAGAGTGATTAAGAACATAATAAATATTGGTAATAAATCTTTGAAACATATACATGTGGTTTCTGAGTTCATTTTTCGCTTGATACCACTTTTACCCTTTACTTTTAGAATAAGAAGAACCAGAGGGCACAATAGATTAATGGTCGCGTTACAAATCCTCCCTCTCTATCTATCATTATATTCATTATATTCATTCTTTACGTTATATACATTATATTCATTATATTCATTATATTAATTATATTCATTATATTCAGTATATTCATTATATACGTAATATACATTATATTCACTATATTCAATATATTCAGTATATTCATTATATTCATTTTATTCATTATATTCATTATATTCATTATATTCATTATATTCATTATATTCATTATATTCATTATATTCATTATATTCATTATATTCATTATATTCATTATATTCATTATATTCATTATATTCACTATATTCATTATATTCATTATATTCATTATATTTATTATATTCATTACATTCGTTACATTTATTATATTCATTATATTCATTATATTTATTATATTCATTATATTCATTATATTCATTATATCTATATATATAAAAATCACGGCAAATTTTGAGAACCACCAGATCAATTTGCACCAAATTTTGGAGTTATAAAGGGATATTAGGAGAAGGTTAATGCGAAGTTTTCATGAGATTGGCACAGCCGTGCCATAGATATAACCATTTTAGTGAAGATTGGTCGCTACCCTTACAAAATACATGGAACCACAAATACATTTAAATTCCAAAATACACGTACATTACGTTGTACGTGTTGTTGAGAGAGAGCGAGAAAGAGTGAAAAAAAAATTCATAAAAAATGTTTTTAAAAAAATTTTAAATCAAGTTTTTGGTTTTTTTTTCACAAACTCGCTCATGTCCATCCACATATCCACTGATAGTAACGTTGCTAGCCTTGTTATTGATTTTTCTCGTGGGGCCCATATTACAGTCGCGGGAGAAGTGTCCTGGCCTTCTGCGGTTGTAGCAAATCCTGGTTCTCATCAGTTTGGCGAATTTCGACGCTTCCCATATTCCTTTCAGCACATCTGTTCTCTAAATCCATCTGATAGATTTGTCTTCTATGCTCGCTACCATAGCGTCTTTCCACGGCTCGCATTAGTGCCTCGTAGTCATCTCTCTCATATGCAGGAATTATCTGCATAATTTCCGCTGCAGGTACCTTCAACGCCACGAATAGCGCAGTTGACTTCTCCTCCGTGCCCCAGTTATTTGCTCTAGCCGTCTTTTCGAACTGAAGCTTAAAGATGTGGAAAGGGATTTTGCCGTCAAAAGACGTTGCTTTTATCCTGGGGGCGCTCCTCGAAATGCTTGGACGATTCAAAAGCAAATCGCGGACACGACCTTCCAATTCGCTAACTTTGGTTGCAATTAGCTCCTCTATTTTGTTTTGCCGACCTTCCAATTCGTTAACTTTGGTCTCTATTAGCTCCTCTATTCTGTCTTGCCTCCTCGAATTTGTCCCGTCTCTTCTTGAGTTCTGCGCATTCTTTGACAACACTCTCTTGAAGCTGTATGAGCCGAGATGAAATACGCGCTTCCTGGTCTTGCATTTGTGATGAAATGTGGGCATTTAAGACATGTTGGCATTTTGTTCATCCAGCTTCCGTAGCAACTTGGCATCCTGTTCATCCAACTTCTCTGAAATGTTGGTATTTATTTGTGACATTTTAGCATCCTGTTCATCCATCTTTTGTGTACTTTCTTTTGTAATGTTGGCATTCATTTGCGAGATTGCAGCCAGTAACGTGTTAATCTCCCTAATCGTAGAAGCCCTTCAACCTTGGTTGCTGACTGCTCTGACTCTGTTGCAGATCCATCAGTTTCTTCCTTCTCCATATCTTTCGCGGATGTCTCTTCGTCCTCACGACGGAATTCATATTGGCTCAAATCGATACTCTCTACTTCCATAGCTTCTCGCAGCCGTGATTGTAGCTCAACCTTATTCCCGGTTGAAGATAGTCCACGCTTCGCCAATTCCGTTTTGAGGGGCAGTATCGTCAAATCTTGAATCTTGATCATTTTAAATTTTGTCTGCAGTTTATTTAGCAATCTCACTTCTGACACCAATTGTAACGTTTTTCGTAGCTACCCTCGATGATTTCCCAAATTCTTCGAGTCCGGTCACTGCATTGCTAAATAAAACTCCCAAGACTTCTTCGTTTGGCCTCTTAATCGTCAGGAATTTACTCAACGTTTGTTCTCAATAATTACAGTTTTCTTCTCTGTACACAATGGTTTACTTTAAAAGTCTTTATCAACAATTATTATTCGCTTTAGTTCGCACCAGTGTTATTACTACTGAGTCTTCAACTCGATTGCTTGCAATAGCTGCTGCCACTCCTTTTATACTTAACGATGGTCCAAACATTCTTTTCACGCGCTCAAGAATAGGCTGATTATTCGTTTGATTGCGATAACTGCAGCCGCTCCGTTTATCCTTAGTAGGGAATTTCCTTTATACTGTCGACCCTTTTGTTTGTCCTTGGTACGGGGAATTTGCATCATATTGCCCCTTCTTTTGACTCTACAAGTAAAATTAACATTTTACATTAATTTGCACTTTTACATATACGTGCAGTCTTTCTGTGTGTTCGTTTCAGTGATAGATAGATAAATAGATAGGAAAGATTTGTAACGCGACCATTGGTCTATTGTGCCCTCTGGTTCTTCTTATTTTCGGGGTAAAAGTAGTATCAAACGAAAAAAAACTCAGAAAGCATATTTAAGAATTACTAAGCAATTTATTCCAAGCCGCTACATATGGTTTCAAAGCTACTCCATGTTGTCATTAAAAATATATGCGAATTGTATAAATAAATATGGAAAACCTTGGCAAATCTTTCATTTTAATTTGCAAATATATTTGGAACTCTAGATATTCGCGCGTAACGATTTACATATTCGTGATCTGAGCGTTTACCGCATTCGTTTGATATCACCATCGAGAAACTGGGGCTTTTAAAACCTTTAGCCACGTTCCGCCTTTTACAATATTTCACGCAACACTTTATTTATTTAATTTCTAGGGAATGCATACTATGCAAATATTTCTATAAAAATTTATTACACACAGATTACAAAGAGGAAAATACAACCCTATGCCCGAAAGGAAAAACAATAAAATCCGTGCCGCGGAGCATGTGTATCCTAGACATAGAATACCCCTACTATATTTTATTAGGGGTATTTTCAGCGTCCAGGAAGTGCATGCCACGGTTTAATTCTACAACGGGGTACTTTCGTTCTCTAGCAAAATTCCATAGGATATATTTACATAGCTTCAGTTCCTAGACAATAAGAATACAATGATACATTGTACAGCCTACAAAGTAACCAAACTTATCGTCTATTTCCGGTTTGAGCAAACAGCTGTGATCAGCTGATTGTTTTCTCATTTCAGTTTTCATTCGTAACTTCGAGCGCTGGGATGAATTAACATGCATTACATTGACATAAAATGGTGCTGAACTCGGAAATAATAATAATTTATTTCATTATTAAATGCATGGAAAATGTAAAATGTATTATTAACAAGTTAATTTCATTTATATTTGGATAGCTTATTAATTTTTTTATACAGCTAATAAGTAATTGTAATATTGAATGTACCTTACCAATGCAACCATGCTTAATTATTGGTTTATTGCACTTCCTTTTATTTGCATTTCATTATGCAGTTTAATTTTTTGCTGATGAAGGTTAATATAGTTTTCGTAATTAAAAACGCTTATTTACTAATAAACTTTTTGATTTATAGATAAAGGAACCGTCCGGCGTACGTGACTAAACAATAAACAAACAGCCGCATCCAAGGCGGCAATCCAGCTCCACAATACGTGACAAATATGAAAACACCAGCGGCACCCAAAAACTTGCTGACACCGCGCCTTCGCCGCCGTGGGAGCCGAAACAACAACAACAACCTCAACATCTTCCAACGCAACGCAACGCAGCGAGTACCGCAGAGCGCAGCAACCAAACTTAAAGTCTCAGTTTTTTTCAGTGGCACATAGTGCCAAGGAACCTAATAATTTGCACATATGTTCTACCACATACACATAGGATTTATACCTCATGGCCACGTTGCTATCCGCAAGCAATTGGAGCGCAGTCACAAGGATGAGGCCGGCAAGTCCCAGTTGATTCCTGTTGAGTCTATGATGGGATGATAATATGCTTAGGCATGTCAATTTAGTATATTAAAGTGAAATAAAACATGTAGTTGTGATTGGGATTCCTTTACTTGAAGAAAAATACGAGAAAGTATTTGACAACTGTGAAAGGCTTGCTAAAATGTTGATAGTGAACTTAATGCATTAAATGTAAAATTAATACACAGAAACTTCTACAATACATGTTTGAAATGTCCATTTGGCTATGCCTAAACTATGATGTGTGTTATATACAGTTTTCAGTGAGTTGCGCCAAATAAAACCAAGTTGTTTTATGTATATCCCCATATATCTTCATTTTGGGTCTTATGAGGTCGATGTATATGTGTACAAGTACTTCAAATACGGAATTCTAACCCAAGTAAAAAATGCATTTAATTTTTTATGAAATTTGTTATATAATTTAATAAAAGTGCTAAATACATATGTAAATGAAACCAACAAAATATATATTATTATATATTATTTTTATTAAATAAAAACATTTTAATGAGCATGTTATATACAATATATGTATACAGTACAATGTACTTATTTTCAACTACGGTTTATACTCCCACGACAGCCGGTTCTACGCACCGGAGTTGACCCGGATTTTATCCGGCCAAGAGCTGTCACCCTTTCGGCGACCTAACCCCGTTTAGGTCATCAGGTAATTTTAGCTTTAGTACATCAACGGAGCAACATCTCGCAGCAGGCCTGCTCCAAATCCTTCTCATCAGGGCTGGTGTAGAAACCAATCCTGGTCCGAGGGATTATTTCTGCTGCGTGTGCCATAGACGACTCCACCATTCCTCCACCTCGGTTAGATGCAACCAGTGCAATGGTTGGAGTCATCTTAAGACCTGCTCAGGCCTTAAGACACATAGGGAGTGGACCACGAGTTACGTGGCCCCATGCTGCCAGCGCCCAGCTGCGCCTCTGGCCCATACGGCAGTGCCTTCTGCACACTTACCCACTTTGGGTAACTCCCCCCAGGCCTCCACGGCCCATCGGAGCTCCCCGCAGCATGACTCCCAATCATCTTCCCCCAACCCTCCCCCACCACCATCCAGCTCCACATCCCGTGCGGGGGCTAATCAGCAGCTCTTAGTACCCCGCACAATCTGCTCCGTGTGTCAGACCATAGTACGGCGGAACGTGACATCAGTCAAATGCAATTCTTGCACTGGCTGGTGCCACTTTCGGTCATGCTCTGGCCTGCGCACCACTCGTGAGTGGAGTAGTGCTTTCGTTGCCCCATGCTGTAGGAGTCTGCCCCCGCCTGCAAACACTACGCAGCCGCCAACTACCACCAATGTGCGGCAACTACCACAGCGGGTTACACAGCTGCAGCAGACAAGATCTACGCACAACTCCCTCACCCCCCGTGTTACGAACGTTCCCCCGAGACACTTTAGACTAGTACAATTTAACTGCAAAGGACTCCAAGGAAAGATCGACGAGATAGTTGACTTCATGAGCCGGGAACGCCTGCCAATAGCCGCGATCCAGGAGACCAAACTAAGCGCCCGCTCAGATCTTCTGAGCCGGGCTGGCTACAACATCATAAGGAAAGATCGCGAACGAGATCATGGTGGAGGCTTGGCCTTCATTTTGCATAACACCGTGCAGTATCGTCTTATCGACGGCGACATCGACCGCAGGGATACTACCCTAGAATGTCAGGGCATAGCTATCCGGTCAGGCGATGTCGAGCTCGAAATATTTAATATATACATTCCTCCCGTTACAAGTTGCCCAGTTGGATACCGTCCTGATATAGGTGTGCTACTCAGAGGCGAAAACCGCTTGGTTTTGGGCGACTTTAACGCGCACCACGATCTTTGGCATTCCTGCCTGTTAAATGATCGTCGAGGAATGGAGCTGGCGGAACAGATAGACGATTCGACATTCTGCACAATGAATGACGAAGCCCCCACCAGGATTGTGGGCAACTGCCATAGCTCGCCTGACATTACAATAGCTAGCGCTGGTCTGATAAATTGCATAGATTGGCGACCTATGCTTACGCTTGCATCAGACCATTTGCCCATAGTCATCTCGATTGACAGGCCTCCCGACTTCGTTTCCGTGGACCACCGGACATTTGTTAACTTTAACAAAGCTAACTGGCCCGGCTTCACGGAATTTACTGAGAACGCCTTCAGTGCTCTCCCCACTCCCACCAACGTCCTCCCTGCAGAAAAGCTTTTCCGCAAAATTGTCGTGTCTGCTGCCGCCCGCTTCATACCTGCAGGTCGAATCGCGGAAATCCGCCCCAATTTTCCCACCGAAGCGGCGGTTTTGGCGACAAGGCGCGACACGTTACGCCTGGCCGATCCCGGCGATCCCCGTATCAGGGATCTCAACGCCGAGATTCGGAACAAGGTAAATCTCCATAAGCGGAACAAGTGGGAGGAGCACTTAAGATCCTGCAATCTCTCCTCTGGGGTGACCAAGCTCTGGGCCACCGTCAAATCGTTGTCAAATCCGACGAGACGTGATGATCGGGTGGAAATTTCATTCGGTGATCACGCCTCGTCGGACCCGAAGAGGTGCGCGAGCTATTTTAGCCGGCTTTTTACACTGCACCCTTCGGTCGACAAAACGAAACGACGAATAACCCGCCGTCTGCGCAAACTACCGAACACCAGCGCGACGCTTGATTTCTCCAGGGAAGAGGTTCAGGGGGTTATCGGGAAGGCGAAAGCCTCCAAATCCATCGGCCCCGACGGAATAAGCATGCTGATGCTAAAACATTTGGGTCCAGCGGGAGCAGAATATCTCACCAAGCTTCTCAATCTGTCCCTGACCACCCTAACTATACCCGACGTGTGGAAACTGGGTAGAGTGGTCCCGCTACTACAGCCGGGGAAACCCGCAAATAAAGGAGAGTCATATCGTCCGATATCCCTCCTTTCCCCAGTAGCGAAGACAATTGAGGCCTTGCTGCTCCCGTCCCTCACACACCACCTGAGCCCAGCTACACATCAGCATGGCTTCCGAAAAGTGCACAGCACCACAACTGCACTTAACGCCATAAACACCCAGATAATTCATGGCCTCAACCAAAATCGACCCTGTGCGCGAACTGTCCTAGTAGCACTGGACCTGTCGAATGCTTTCGACACAGTGAATCATTCAGTGCTACTATCGGACATTGAGGATTCCTCATTACCGCCTAGGTTGAAGAGGTGGACCATGAATTACCTGAGTGGTCGACGATCATCGGTTGAGTTTCGAGGTCAAACATCTAAGCTACGGAAAATTAAACAAGGGGTCCCGCAGGGTGGTGTCCTCTCCCCAATGCTGTTTAATTTTTACATCTCGAGGCTTCCACCACCACCTGAGGGCGTCTCGCTGATCTCATACGCCGATGACTGTTCGAATTTGGCGTCTGGCCAGGATATTGATAGCCTTTGTTCTTCAGTAAACAACTACCTCGCCGACCTTTCCAACTTCTTCGCTGCACGACATCTACATCTCCAACCTGCGAAATCCTCTGCCACCCTTTTCACCAGCTGGACGAAGGAGTACCGGCTAGAACTCGATGTGAAGGTCGATGGTGTAAAAATTCCGACCACGAATAACCCAAAGTTACTGGGAGTAACATTCGATAGCCTGCACTCCTTCACTCCGCATACGACTGCAATTGCCACCAAAGTACAAAGCCGCAACAAAATCCTCAAATCGCTAGCCGGTAGCACCTGGGGGAAAGACAAAGAAACGTTGCTGGCGACGTACAAGGCAATTGGCCGGCCGGTCGTAAACTATGCTGCGCCGATTTGGACGCCGGGGACTAGCGCGACGCAGCTGAAGAGGCTACAGACCTGCCAGAACACCGCCCTTCGGACCGCGACGGGAAACCTCCTGATGGCGCCGGAGCACCACCTACACAGTGAAGCATCTATGCTCCCAGTTAAGGAGCATAATGTTATGCTGTGTAAGCAGTACCTGCTGGGATGCTACCGCATGGATCATCCCAACAGGCACCTACTGGAAGCTGAACCACCACCTAGGCACATCAGAAAGGGAGCACTTGACTACCGCGACGACATACAGCAATACAGACAAGACCCGCTGGACAGGACGGCGTACAGACAGGCCATCAACACTATTCACCGAGAGTCCGTTAACACCTTCTTGAACTCTGTTCCAGTGAATGGTGTTCTCGGAGTCAAACCACCACCCATTGCAGAACAAGAGCTCGAGTTGCCTCGTGAGACCCGCGTAACCTTGGCACAATTAAGATCTGGATACTGCAGTAGGCTGAACTCCTACCTATCCAGACTCGACCCTGACATACCTAACACATGTCCCGCATGCAAAGAATCCCCGCACGACACTAACCACCTCTTTGCATGCCCACTTAACCCGACTCATCTAACACCCCTCTCCCTTTGGTCCGACCCCGTCGAAACAGCACGTTTCCTGGGCCTCCCGTTAGATGACCTCGATGACTAAAGCTGAACTTGCCTGACCCTAAACGGGACTAGGCTTGCCGCTACAACAACAACAACAACCAATTTGTATATGTGTTCAGTTAAGAACATTATATTGTATTCTAAAATTTGATGCTTTTCCACACCACCACCGAGGTTGCAATTAATTTGGTGTTCGATTCCCTAATAGGCATATCCTCACCCATATACATAAACCATATAATGGGAGAAAAGCATACAGCGATACTTCAGAACTGCAACCTGCTATGCATTTTCAACACTAACGAAGTAATTAGAAATATATTGTTACGATTTTGCTGATCCAACCTCGATGAATTCCCAAATCCTTCGGGTACGATCTCTGGATTGTTAAATAAAAGTCACCAACTTTATTTGCAGTTTCTTTATTTGTAAAGAATTTATTAAATGTCCTTTTATTACTCAGTAATTCACAATTCAATTACAATTCACTTCACTATTTACAATTACTTGAATTAAAACTTTCACAATGTACTCTTTCTTATTACTTCACTGTAATGTAATCACCAACGCGTTTACTTTACGACTGATTACCTTGACAGCTGAGTGTCGCCCTTATATAATAGTCGGCTGCTTGCAACTCTGTAATTCACAATTTAATTACAATTCACTTCACTATTTACAATTACTTGAATTAAAACTTTCACAATGTACTCTTTCTTATTACTTCACTGTAATGTAATTATCAACGCGTTTACTTTACGACTGATTAGCTTGGCAGCTGAGTGTCGCCCTTATATAATAGTCGGCTGCTCGCAGACGTAAGCCTGGAATAATCGAATCGTTCTCGATAACGAATGTTCTCGTTTTACGCTCTAGGATATGCCAGTTATCGGCTTCTCTCTTTTATCTGTCATTCGCTTCGCGTTTTCGCCACACTGCCCTCCACCTAAGTCTGATAGTCCCGATCAGACACACTCACTGTTCCAAACGCAGCAGGCCTCTCTAGGTGCACCACTTTCATCGTGCTTCTTGGCCTCCCAAGGGACTGGATTCGATATACTACATCGTTTAGTCGTTTGATGATTTTGTAGGGACCTTCCCAATTGCATTGAAGTTTTGGGGACAAATTTTTCTTTCGTTGTGGATTGTACAGCAACACCAAATCTCCATTTTGGAAGCCCTCGGAGTTCGTCGCCTTGTCATACCTAGCCTTCATTTGGTCACTCATAATTTCAGTTCGCTGTCTCACAAGAGCATTCCTAGAGAACAGTAGACGTTTCCTTCCCAATTCTTCTCGCATGACCAGTTATTCCAAATTTTAAATCGCTGGGCAACCGAAGTTCACTACCACACAGTATCCTGGCAGGTGTTTGACCTGTTGTTTCATGCACTGCGGACCGATATCCCATCAGGAAAAGCAGTATGCGTACATTCTTATCATCCTGATGCTTGTCCACTACTTTCCGCAAGTGCTCTTCCAGGGTCCGGTTGAATCGTTCTACCATGCCATCTGATTGAGGCTGCAGGGCTGTCATTCAGGTTTTTCGAATACTAAGTATCTGACACATCTCCTGGAACACCGCCGATTCAAAGTTTCTTCCTTGGTCTGAGAGCAATTCTATAGGCGTACCGTATCTGGTAACCCAATTGTTAGTGAATGCATCCGCAACTGTTTTGGCTTCCTAGTAAACTTCAGGCCACTTACTAAAGTAGTCCATAACCACAAGAACGTATTTGTTTCCTTGTCTGCTCATAGGGAATGGACCGGCTACATCCATGGCAACCCGCTCAAATGGTGCACCTGAGTTATACTGCTTCATCTGCCCATGACTTCGTGACTTTGGCCCTTTAGCTGCAATGCACTCCGTGCAATTAGCAATCCACTCAGCGACCGATTGACGACAGCCAACCCAATAGAATCAGCGTTTACATTCCAAACTAAATGCTCGACGAGACATATCACTTCCCATACCCTATGCAAACAGCCAGAAGCCCAGTATGTCTTCGCGATAAGGCTTTCCTTACTTGGAAGTCTATTCATCTCCATCTTTCTAACCCTCGACTTTTGAGCAGTGCTTACATTCCAAGCTACATGGTCGACGGGACATAGCATCAGCACTTCGCTGCGTATTTCCCCTGCGGTGCTCGATGGTGAAGTCATAACTTTGCAGCCTCTCAATCCATGGTGCCAACTGCCCTTCGGGATTCTTGAACTTCAGCGCTGCATGATCTGTTCTAACTCGGAAATGTTGACTATACAGATATTTGTGGAAGTGTTTAATTCAATCCACCAACGCTAATAGTTCTCTCCGAGTTACGCAGTAGTTCCGCTCTGGTTTCCCAATAGACCTATGAGCTACTCTGGCAAAATTCGGAACAAAGCGGCGACAGTAAGTACACAGCCCAAGAAAACTTCTTAATTCATGCAAATTCCTGGGTCTCGGCCAATCCTTCACTGCTTCTATTTTTTCCTTCGCAGTACAAACGCCTTTCGTAGTTACTTGATGACTTAAGTACCTCCTTCTTGAATAAAGAGCACTCCTTAGTACTTAGTTTAAGACCAGCGCCATCTTTTCTCTGAAAAACTTCTTCAGAATTACTCAGATGTTCATCGAAGCTTTTTCCCAATACGATGATGTCATCCAGATACACCTAACAAGTCTTCCAGTATAGTCCTTTGAGCAAATGGTCCATTAGCCTTTGAAAAGTGGCAGGAGCGTTGCATAACCCAAATGGCATTACCGTAAATTGCCATAGACCGTTGCCCACACTAAAGGCTGTCTTCTCTTTATCTTCTTCACTCACTTCTACTTGCCAATACCCGCTCTTGAGGTCAAGTTTTGAGAACCATTCGGTGCCAGTTAACGAGTCTAATGTGTCATCGATCCTGGGTAAAGGATAGCTATCTTTCTTTGTGGCATCGTTTAATGTAAGATAGTCCACGCAGAACCGCAACTGGCCATCTTTCTTCTTCACGAGTATCACGATGGTTCGATAACACCGCTTTCGCTCATTTCGTTAATTATTTGGCCAACAGCGTCACGTTTGGCTAGTGGAACGCTTCGAGGAGCTTGATGAATTGGCCTAGCGTCACTAGTATCAATGCAATGTGTAACTACGTTGGTCCTGCCTGGTTTGTTGCTATCCTTGTCAAATATGTTGGAGTATTTGCGGATAAGTTGGCTGGCCTTGTGCTTGTACTTGTTTTCCACCCCTTGCGTCCATGCATTTATATCTTCCTCTACGACCTTCCTGCCAATGGAGATGATTTCAAATGAATCATTGCAGTTGATGATGGCTTCTACCTCTTGACATTGCCCTAATACAGTTCTCCCAGGAAATTTTACTGGTGATCTGAAGTCATTTAAAACTCTCACTGGGAGGCGTCCATTCTTTTGCGTCTTAGCCAGGGTTTTACCAATAAGTACGTCCGGTGTAGAATCCTGTGCTGCTTCAACAACCCACAATTTGTTTGTCCCACAATCTCCATTCATTTTCGCCCAACCAACTGCTTCTGACTTTGGTCGAATCAGTTCACTACCTTCTAAGACTACTTGTTTGCTGCTGTATGTGGAATTATAGCCAATGCTTAGTGGTACTTCCATGTTCATATACTCCATAATTTTGTTATTCAAGTCGATCTTGATACCTTGATCCATCAAGAAGTCCACTCCTACGATTACCTCATCTACAATCTGCGCGACTATAACGCTGTGTAACACCGTCGCATTCCCTATTGTGACCTCACATGTTGCTTCTCCCACCACTTGGGTATCCTCACCAGTCGACGTTTTCAATCTTGCTCCATGTAATGGTCTCACTTCTTTAGCGATCAGGTCAGTTCGAATGATGGAGTGTGATGCACCAGTATCCACTGTTAATATTCGCTCTCGTCCAATAGTAATGTTGCTCGTTTTCCTACCAGTTTGAGACGGAGATTATGGGGCATTCAATGGCAGGAGCCAGCATACGCCCCTTTAGACTGGCTCGTTTTAATTTAACGACTTAGAAGTTCGCTGTCCTTCCTGTCTGTTGGACCCCTTTTTTCATTCGCGTGCGAAGTGACCAGGCTTTCCACATTTAAAGCAGCTTGATTCTTGACACCAGAACGATTCATTCCTTCTATCGACTTCAGAGCTCTCAATATTTCGGTCATCACATCTGGTGTTTTAACCTCCACTTTATTGACTTTGTATGCTGGTCTGCTTATGAGTTACGTAGTTTCACGTGTTTGAGCATACGCAACTGTTTCAGCGAATGTCAACTTCGGATTCGCATATGTCTCTCGCTTGGTGTAAATGTATTTTATTCCGCTGATGAATCTTTGTATTTCCTCTATACTCCATTTATTTGTTTCAGCCGTCTTCTCAAATTGGAGCTTAAAGACTTGGAAAGGAATTTTACCGTCAGAAGATGGTGCTTTTACCTTTGGAGCATTCAATGAAGTGGTCGAACGATTTAACTGCAAATCACGGAAACGGCCTTCCAAATCCGTTGATTATAGCTTCAATTAACTCTTCTATTTTTTCTTGCCGACATTCCAATTTGTTCACTTTTGTCTCAATTAGCTCCTCTATTTTGTCTTGTCGCTCCTCGATTTGATCCTGTCCTTCCTTAAGTTCCGAATTGTCTCTCAACAGATTTTGCTGTAATTGTGCGATTGTTCCTTCTACTCCATCCAACTTTTTTGAAATCTTGTCATCAAACTTTTGTGTCATTTGGCATTGATTTGTGAAATTGTAGCCAACAATATGTTCATGTCCATACTTGTAAATGAACCGGAGCCCTTTCTTGAACCTTACTTGATGGCGGCTCCAACTCCTTCACAGAATCAACACCCTCTTCCTTGTCCATGTCCTTCAAGGATATTTCTCGTCCTCGCGATGGAACGCGTACTGGCTCAAGTCGATCCCTTCATGTACTTTCGATTACTCAGTAATTCACAATTCAATTACAATTCACTTCACTATTTACAATTACTTGAATTACAACGCGTTGACTTTACGATTAATTATCTTGGTAGCTGAGTGTCGCTCTTATATAGAAGTCGGCTGCTTGATCGAATCGTTCTCAATAACGAATGTTCTTGTTTTACGCTCTAGAACATGCCAGTTATCGGCTTCTCTCTTTCATCTGACATTTGCTTTGCATTTTCGCCACAATATATATTGTGACAGAAATTCCAAAAACAAAGGACAGATAAAAGGGGCGACAGCGTGATGAAAATTCCCCGTACTAAGGACAGACAAAGAAGCGGCAGTATGATTCAAAATTCTCCGTACTAAGGAGAGAGAAAATGAGTGTCATTACGATGCAAATGTCCTCACTAAGGACAGACAAAAGAAGCGGCAGTATGATTCAAAATTCTGCGTACTAAGGACAGACAAAATAAGAGTCAGTATGATGCAAACGAATAATCAGCCTATTATTGCGTGAAAAGCATGTTTTTACCATCGTTAGGTATAAAAGGAGAGGCAGCATCTATTGCATGCAATCGAGTTGAAGACTCAGTAGTTATAACACTGGTGTAAACTAAAGCGAATAATAATTGTTGATAAAGACTTGTAAACTAAACCATTGTGTATAGAGAAGAAAACTGTAATTATTGAGAACAAAATGAACGTTGAGTAAATTCCTGACGATTAAGAGGTCAAATGAAGAAGTCTTTTGAGTTTTATTTAGCAATCCAGTGATCGGACTCGAAGGATTTGGGAAATCATCGAGGGTAACTATCGAGGGCGAAAATGCGAAGCGAATGTCAGATGAAAGAGAAAAGCCGATAGCTGGCATTTCTAAAGCGTTATTCGAGAACATTCGTTATCGAGAATGATGCGATTATTCTAGGCTTTCGCCGCGAGCAATCAACTACTATATAAGAGCGACACTCAGCTGCTAAGTCAATCAGTCGTAAAGTCAACGCGTTGGTAATTAAATTAGAGTGAAGTAATAAAAACAGTACATTGTGAAAGTTGTAAATAGTAAAGTAAATTGTAAATTGAATTGTGAATTACTGAGTAATCGAAAGGACATTAATTAAATTCTTTATAAATAAAGAAACTGGAAATTAAGTTGGCGCTTTTTTATTTAACAATCCAGAGATCGTACCCGAAGGATTTGGGAAATCATCAAGGTTGAATCAGCAAAATCGTAACAATTGGTGTCAGAAGTGGGATTGTTAAATAAATCCCAGAGGATAATAATTGAAAAATGGTAAAGATTCAGGATTTGACTATACCTCCTCTCAAGAGAGAACTGGCAAAGCGTTGATTATCTACAACTGGAAATGAGGCAGAGCTGCAATCGAGACTGCGAGAAGCAAAGGAGGTCGAAGGTATCAACTTGAACCATTATGAATTCCGCCGCGAGGATGAAGATGTATTCTTGAAGGATGTTGACAAGGAAGAGGCTAGTGATTCTGCGAAGGGGTTGGGGCAGCCATCAAGTAAAATTCAAAATGGTAAAGATGCAAGATTTGACTATACCTCCTCTCAAGAGAGAACTGGCAAAGCGTGGATTATCTACAACTGGAAATGAGGTAGAGCTACAATCGAGACTGCGAGAAGCAAAGGAGGTCGAAGGTATCGACTTGAACCAATATGAATTCCGCCACGAGGATGAAGATGTATTCTTGAAGGATGTTGACAAGGAAGAGGCTAGTGATTCTGCGAAGGGGTTTGGGCAGCCATCAAGTAAAATTCAAGAAAATGCTCCTGGCTCATCTACCGGTATGGACATGAACATGTTGTTGGCTGCAATTTCACAAATCAGTGCAACATGTCACAAAATATGTCTGAAATGAAAGCCAGCATCTCACAAGAGATGAATGAACAGGATGCTAAGCTGTCACAAAAGTTTGATGAATTAGAAGGAACAATCGCACAAATACAGCAAGATCTGGTGAAGGAGAATGCAGAACTTAAGGAAAGACAGGATCAAATCGAGGAGCGACAAAACAAAATAGAGGAGCTAATTAAGACCAAAATCAACCAGCTTGAGCGACGTGTCCGAGATTTGCAGTTGCATCGTCCAGCCAGATCGATGAACGGCCCGTGGCTAGAAGCACCATCCCATGACGGCACAGCTACATTACAGATCTTCAAGCTCCAGTTCAAGAAGACGGCTGCGTTAAATAATTGGGTCATCAAGGAAAAATCCGCTTCGCTATTTGTTGCGTTGAAGGGACCTGTAGCGGAAATTTTTCTGACTATTCCCGAATATGAGAGGGATAACTATGACACAGTAATGCGAGCCCTGGAAAAACGCTATGGTAGCGAGCACAGGAGGCAAATTTACAAAAATGGAGCTGGAACAGCGTGACCAAAAACACAATGAATCTCTGCAGGAATATGCTTTTGAAATCGAGAGATTGGCTCATTTAGCCATCGGAGACGCATCGCGTGACCATCTCGAAAGAGTAAAAATCCAGAGGTTCATCAGCGGAATTAAAGACGTGTACACCAAGCCAGAGACTTATGCGAATCCAAAGTTAACATTCGCTGAAACTGTTGCGTATGCTCAGACACGTGAAGCAGCGGCACTGCTATGTAAGCCAGCCTACAAAGTGAAGTGTTTGGAGGTAGAAACAATAGATGTGAGGACTGAAATATTGAAAACTCTGAAGTCGATAAAAGGAATGAATCGTTCTGGTGTCAAGAATCAAGCTAGGAAGTGCTTCAGTTGTGGAAAAGCAGGTCACTTCGCACGCAAACGATGCTCAAAAGCTGAGGGCATAATAGACGTCCGGCCAATAACAATTACACGAGCAGGAAAGTGGGAGGCAAGCCACTTAAGGAAATGTAAGCAAGAAGATCCGGACTTGGAATTATTAATGCACGGATTGGAGGTGAACAGACGGCAAAGTAAAGAACAAATGACAGCGGAAAGTCCAATCGCTAAGGCATACTGGGCACAATGGAACAGTTTAGAGTTGATATCTGGCTGTTTGCATAGAGTATAGGAAAGTGAAGATGGCCAGTGCCCTCTGAAGCTTATAGTATATCCGAGGTTAAGAATTCCGGATGTTCTTAAGGAATTCCATAATGGTCCTAGTGGAGGGCACCTAGGCATTACAAAAACGCTGGAGAAGATCAAGCAGCGGTTCTATTGGGTTGGCTGTCGTCAATCGGTCGCTGAATGGATTGCTAATTGCACGGAGTGCATAGCAGCTAAAGGACCAAAGTCACGAAGTCATGGGCAGATGAAGCGGTATAACTCAGGTGCACCATTTGAGCGGGTTGCCATGGATGTAGCCGGTCCATTCCTTATGAGCACAGAAGGAAGCAAATATGTTCTTGTTGTTATGGACTACTTTAGTAAATGGCCTGAGGTTTACCCAACTCCAAACCAGGAAGCGAAATCAGTTGCGGATGCATTCACTCACAATTGGGTTACCAGATACGGTGCGCCTATAGAATTGCACTCAGACCAAGGAAGAAACTTTGAATCGGCGGTGTTCCAGGAGATGTGTCAGATACTTGGTATTCGAAAAACCCGAACGACAGCCCTGCATCCTCAATCAGATGGCATGGTAGAGCGATTCAACCGGACCCTGGAGCGGCACTTGCGGAAAGTATTGGACAAGCATCAAGATGATTGGGATGTACACATACCGCTTTTCCTGATGGGATATCGTTCCGCAGTGCATGAAACAACAGGTCAAACACCTGCCAGGATACTGTTTGGTAGTGAACTTCGGTTGCCCAGCGTTTTAAAATTTGGAATAACTGATGATGCGAGAAGAATTGGAAAGGAAGCGTCTACTGTTCTCGAGGAAGAGTTAAGAGAGATACATGCTCTTGTGAGACAGCGAACTCAAATTATGAGTGACAAAATGAAGGCTAGGTATGACAAGGCGATGATCTCCGAAGGCTTCCAAAATGGAGATTTGGTGTTGCTGTATAATCCACAACGAAAGAGAGGTTTGTCCCCAAAACTTCAATGCAATTGGGAAGGTCCATACAAGATAATCAAACGACTAAACGACGTAGTGTATCGAATCCAAACCGTAGGGAGGCAGAGAAATAAGATGAAAGTGGTCCACCTAGCGAGGCTTCCTGCGTTTGGAACAACGAATGTGTGTGATCGGGACGATCAGGCTTAGGTGGAGGGCAGTGTGGCGAAAATGCGCAGCGAAAGACAGATGAAAGAGAGGAGCCGACAACTTGCATGTTCTAGAGCGTAAACGAGACGATTATCGTAACGACGCGATTATTCCAGGGCTCGTTTTCAAGCAGCAAACAAATATATAAGGACGACACACGACTTCAAAAGTAATCAGTCGTGAAGTAAACGCGTCGAAGTAAAGTAATAAACAGTACATTGTGAAAGTTGTATACAAGTGATTGTAAATAGTAAAGTAAATTGTAATTGAATTGTGAATTACTGAGTAATAAAAGGATATTAAATAAAGTCTTTATAAATAAAGAGACTGCAAATTAAGTTGGCGATTTTTATTTAACAATCCAGGGATCGTACTCGAAGGATTTGGGAAATCATCGAGTTAATTCAGCAAGATCGTAACAGTATTAAAGCAGCTTATAAAGCAAGTTATGTAATGTTTTTAGTTTTTTCATCAATTTCTAGACCTTTTACTTATTTTTAGTCGTGAAAAAGGTAAGAATACATAATCACCGACAAATATTTATTGCGCTCTACTCATGTTCTTCGTTTTGTTTATTTACGTTTGCATATCTTCTTCCTTTGTAAATAGCTGTTCACAATAGAAATCATCTGTTAAATTTCCGTGCCTACTACATTTTTCCATCCACGAAATATACGATTTTTTTTCTCTAGAAGTGCATACCGACCTTTAACAAAAATTCTTGCAACACAAAAACCCTACTTCGAATTCATTGCTCCACGAAGACCAGGCTGCGATTTACGACACCCTGGTTGTTTCACAGCACCCTGACTTTGACAACCGATAAAAGAAGCCGACAAAGAAGAAAACAAAATAGAAAGGGAGTTAGGTTACTTTGTAAGTTGTACAATGCTTTGATACCAGTTTGATAGTACTCGTTCCAATTCGTTGCAGATTCTATTGATGAAATCGCTTTGTTCGTACCCTTCAAGGCGAATTCTTCAATTGTAGGAACTCGTCTCAATTCCACTGCATTGACTGAGTTTACACACGAATACTCCTGTTGCGTTTTATCGGCAATTTTTCCTTTGATATTGCCCTTCACGTTCACACGGGGAAACTTTGTTCATGGCAATTTTCTGCCTTTCCATTTCATTCAGTTTTCACAATTTACTACACACTCCACCGCTTTACAAGTTTTTACACATTTTTCACTATAAATTGTTATCATATATATTCAACTGTATATATATTCCAATATATTTACATTTACATATAAAGAGAATGTAAATACCAATGTGAAAAGGAATGACAAATTTTACAGCGACGAATAAGATAACAAAGCGTGTCATCCGAGCATAAGAGAATCAGTGCGCTGCTTTCTTCATTGCCACCCTCTCCCCAACAAACTAAGAGTTCCGAAACAAAAGTATTTGTTTGTAAACTCAGTCGTTTCACAAAACCATTTCTTCGCTCGTTCATATTGTGGCGAAAATGAGAAGCGAATGTCAGACGAAAGAGAGAAGCCGACAACAGGCGTGTTCTAGAGCGTGAATCAGGAACCATCGTTATCGCGAGCTACTCGATCATTCCAGGCGTTAAGAATGAAAGGGCGAAGCACAAGTGATATATAAGTGCGAAACTACACTGCAAAGCGAATCAGTCGTAAAGTGAACGTGTTGGTGATCACACAACAGTGGAGTAAAAATAGTATATTGTGAAAGTTGTAATATAAGTGATTGTAAATTTATTTATTTACTAAAGCTTACATAGTAAAATCTTATTATATAAACTACAGCACGCAGCGAAATCGTAAGAAATGGTGTCAGAAGTGGGAATGTTAAATAAATCTTAAAGGATAATAATGGAAAAATGGTCAAGATTCTGGGTTTGCCGATATCTCCTCTGAAAATGGGGCTTAGAATACAACAGGAAATAAGGCGAAGCTGCAATCATGGCTGTGAGAGGTAATGAAAGTCGAAGGTATCGACTTGAGCCAATACGAAGTCTGTCGCGAGGAAGAAGATATATCCTTGAAGGATATAGAGAAGGAGGAGGGTATTGAATCTGCGAAGGAGTTGGAGCAGCCATCAAGTAAGATTAAAGAAAGGTCTCCTTGCTCACCTACGGGTGTAAACATGAACATGTTGTTGGCTGCAATTTCAAAAGTCAATGTCATCATCTCACTAAAGTTGGATGCACAGGATGGCAAGCTGTCACAAAGGTCGGATGAACAAATGGTTGAACAAAGGGAGCAGATATCATCCTTAGAATGAACAATCGCACAAATACAGCAAAATCTGGTGAGAGACAATGCGGAACTTAAGGAAGGACAGGATCAAATCGAGGAGCGACAAGACAAAATAGAGGAGCTAATTGAGACAAAAGTGAACAAATTGGAAGGTCGGCAAGAATGAATAGAAGAGCTAATTGAGACCAAAGTCATCGAGCTCGAACTTGCTTGTGTGATTTTCAATCGAATCCTGCAACCGGATCGATGAACGGCGCGTGACGGCAAAACTATTTTCCAGACCCTCAAACTCCAGTTCGAAAAGACGACTAAGTTAAATAAGTAGACCGTCGAAAAAAAATCCGCTGCGCTATTTGCTGCATTGAAGGGACCTGCATCGGAAATTTTCCTTACTATTCCCGAATGCTAGAGAGATAACTATGCCGCAGTAATGCAAGTCCTGGAAAAACGATATGGTATCGAGCACAGGAGGCAAATTTACCAGATGGAACTGGAACAGCGTGACCAATAACACAGGAATATGCTTCGGAAATTAAGGCCATTGAGGATGCATCGGTTGAGCATCTCGAAAGAGTAAAAATCCAGAGGATCAAACACGTGAAACGGCAGCACTCATAGGTAAACCAGCCTACAAAGTGAATCGGTTGGAGGTGGAAAGTCCAGATGTGAAGAAGAAGATGATGGAAACGCTGAGATTCATCAAGTATTTGTAGTGGTGCAGCCGAGAAAAAGATCAGTACCGGGAAGTGTTTCAGTTGTGGAAACGCAGGTCACTTCGCCCGCGAATGGAAGTCGCACTCCAACAGACAGGAGAGACAGTGGAAATGATGCTCAAAAGCTAAGAGCATAATAGACGTCCTGCGAATGACAATTACAGGAGCAGAAAAGTGGGAGGCAAGCCACTCAAGAAAATGTCTGCAGGAAGACCCAAACATGGAACTGGTAATGCACGGATTGGAAGTGAACAAACGACCAAGTAAGGAACAAATGGCTGCAGAAAGTTCCATCGCGAAGGCATACTGGGCCCAATGGAACAGTTTAGAATTGATATCTGGCTGTTTGCATAGAGTATGGAAAAGTGAAAACGGCCAGTGCTCTCGAAAGCTAATAGTAGTTCCGAAGTTAAGAGTTCCGGATGTTCTTAAGGAATTCCCTAATGGTCATAGTGGAGGGAGTGGTCTATTAGATTAGTTGTCGTCAATCGAGCGCTGAGTGGATTGCGAACTGCAAGGCTTCCAAAATGGAGATTTAGTGCTAGTGAAGTACATTCCAGAACAGAAGAGAGGTTTTTCCCCAAAACTTCAATGCAATTGGGAAGGTCCATACAACATAATCAAACGACTAAACGACGTAATGTGTCGAATCGCAACCAACCGTCTGGAATGATCGAGTCATTCTCGAAAGCGAATGTTGTCGATTTACGCTCTAGAGCAACCTAGTTTTCTCTTTCATCTGACATTCGCTTCATATTTCCGCCTCACCATTATTTATTTTCTGTCATACTGGCCAAACGTGAATCTGTTAGCCAAATAACAAAAGATATGAGCGAAAGCGCTGTTATCGAACCATCGACATGCCCATGGACTCATATCTTTAATTATTTGGCCAACAGGGTTACGTTTGGCGAGTGGAACACTTCGAGGGGATTGAGGAATTGGCCTAGCGTCACCAGTATCAATGAAATGTTTCACTACGTTGGTCCTGCCTGGTTTGTTGCCATCCTTGTCGAATATGTATTCGCGGATAAACTGACTTTCCGTGTGTTTTTACTTGTCTTCCAACCCTTGCGTCCATGCATTTATATCTTCCTCCACGTCCTTCCTGCCAATGGAGCCGATTTCAAATGAATCATTGCAGTTGATGATGGCTTCCACCTCTTGACATTGCCCTTATACAGTTCCTCTATGAATTTTTTTTGGTAATTTGAAGTCATTATAATTCTCACTGGGATCTGTCCACTCCCTTGTGTCTTAGCCATGGCTTTACCAATAACTACGTCTGGTGTAGAATATTGTGCTGTTTCGACCACCCAAAATTTGTTTGTCCCATAATCTCCATCAATCTTTGCCCAAACAACTGCTTCTGACTTTGATGGGATCAGTTCGGTGCCTTCTAGGACCACTTGCTTGCTACCTCGTGTGGAATTATAACCAATGCTTAGTGGTACTTCCACGTGCATATACTCCATAATTTTGTTATTCAAGCCAATCTTGATACCTTGATCTATCAAGAAGTCCACTCCTATGATTACTTCATCTATAATCTGCGCTACCATAAAGTTGTGGAACACCGTCACATTCCCTATTGTGACCTCACATGTTACTTCTCCCACCACATGGGTGCTCTCACCAGTCGGCGTTTTCAATCTTGATTCAGGTAAAGGGCTCACTTCCTTAGCGATCAGGTCAGTTCGAGTGATGGAGTGTGATGCGCCCGTATCCACTGACTGGCCGTCCACATATCCACCAATTGTTGCTCGTTTTTCTACCAATTTGCGAGACGGAGATTATGGGGCATTCAATTGCAGGAGCTAGCATATGCCCCTTTAGACTGGCTCGTTTTAGTTTAACGACTGATAAGTTCATCTTCCTCAGCCTTCCATTTTCGCCGTCATTCCTCTCTGTTGGAACCCGTTTTGCATTCGCGTGCGAAGTGACCAGGCTTTCCACATTTAAAGCATTTTGCAACTTGATTCTTGACACCAGAACGGTTCCTTCGATCGACTTCAGAGTTTTCAACATTTCGTTCATCATATCTAATATTTCTACCTCCACTTTTTTTTACTTTGAATGCTAGTCTGCTTATGAGTGCGGCCATTTCACGTGTTTGAGCATTTCAGCGAATGTTAACTTTGGGATCGCATATGTCTCCCGCTTGGTATAAATGTCTTTTATTCCCTTTCGAGGTGCTCACCCGATGCGTCCCCAATGGCTAAATGAGTCAATCTCTCAATTTCCGAAGCATATTAATGTAGAGATTCGTTGGGTCTTTGGTCGCGCTTTTCCAACTCCATTTGGTAAATTTGTCTCCTGTGGTCGCTACCATAGCGTCTTTCCAGGGCTCGCATCAATCCGTGGTAATCATTTCTCTCATATTCGGGAATAGTTTGCAAAAGTTCTGCTGCGAGTCCTTCCAACGCAACGAATAGTGCAACAGATTTTTCCTCTATGCTCCAGTTGTTTGCTGTAGCCGTCTTCTCAAACTGAAGGTTAAAGACTTGGAAAGGAATTTTGCCGTCAAAGGATGATGTTTTTACCTTGGGAGCGTTCCTTGAAGTGGCTGCATGATTTAACTGCAAATCCCGGAAACGACCTTCCAATGCGTTGACTTTGGCTTCAATTAGCTCCTCTATCTTATCTTGCCGTTCTTCGATTCTATCCTGTCTTTGCTTAAGTTCCGCATTGTCTTTCACCAGATTTTGCTATATTTGTGCGATGCTGGCATTTTGGCATCGTGTGTATCCATCTTTTGTGACATCTTGGCATCCTGTGCATCCAACTTTTGTGAAATGCTGGCATTCATTTCAGACATGTTTTGTGAAATTGCAGCCAATAACATGTTCATGTCCATACCCGTAGATGAGTTAGGAGCTTTGCCTTGAATCTTACTTGATGGCTTCTCAAACTCCTTCGCAGAATCAACAGCCTCTTCATTGTCTATGTCCTTCATGGATGTGCCTTCGTCCTCGCGACGGAATTCTTATTGGCTCAAGTCGATGCCTTCAAGTTCCATTGCATCTCGCAGTCGCGATTGCTGCTTGGCCTAATTTCTTGTTTTAGATAATCCACGCTTTGCCAATTCCCTATTGAGAGGAGATATCGTCAAATCCTGACGGTCTGCTGCTCCTCCACCTAAGTCTGATCGTTTCGATCAGACACATTTGCTGTTCCAAATGCTGCAAGCCGCTCTAGGTGGACCACTGTCATCTTGTCTCTTGGCCTCCCAACGGTCTGGAATCGATACACTCCGTCGTTTAGTCGTTTGATTATCTTGTAGGGACCGTACCAGTTGCATCGAACTTTTGGGGTCAAACGTTTCTACCGTTGTGGATTGTATAGCAAACTCCATTTTGAAATAATTCGGTGTTCACTGCTTTGTCATACCTGGCCTTCATTTTGTCACTCATAATTTGAATTCGCGGTCTCACAAGAGCAATTTTTCCCTCATCACCTTTTATTACAAATTTTAAATCACTGGGCAACCGAAGTTCACTACCAAAGAGTATCCTTGCTGGTTTACCCGTTGCTTCGTGCACTGCGGACCATTATCTGATGCTTGCCCACGACTTTCCGCAAGTGCTATTTCCGGGTTCGGCTGAAACGTTCTACCTTGACTTCTGATTTAGGATTCAGAGCTGTCCTTCGGATTTTTCAAATACCCAGTATCAGCACAACTCCTGGAACACCGCCGAAATTTTCAAATTTTCTTCCCGTATCTGGCAATCCAATTGCAAGTGAATGCATCCGCAACTGTTTTGGCTTCCTGGTTTGGAATTGAGTAGACCTCAGACCATTTACTAAAGTAGTCCATAACCACAAGAACGTATTTATTTCCTTGTCTGTTCAAAGGGACTGGACCGGCTACATCCATGGCAACCCGCTAAAATGGTGCACCTGAGTTGTACTGCTTCATCTTCCCATGACTTCGTTATTTTGGCCCTTTAGCTGCAATGAACCGCTGTTTGATCTTCCCCAGCGTTTTCGCAATGCCTAGGTGCCTTCCACTAGGACCATTATGGAATTCCTTAAGAACATCCGGAATTCTTAACCTCGCAACTACTGTTAGACTTCTAGAGCACTGGCTATCTTTAATATCCCATTCTCTATGCAAACAGCCAGATATCAATTCTAAACTGTTCCATTGGGCCCAGTATGCCTTCGCGATGGAACTTTCCACAGCCATTTGTTCTTTACTTTGTCGTTTGTTCACTTCCAATCCGTGCATTACCAGTTCCATGTTTGGGTCTTCCTGCAGACATTTTCTTTAGTGGCTTGCCTCCCACTTTTCTGCTCCTGTAATTGTCATTCGCAGGACGTCTATTATGCTCTTAGCTTTTGAGCATCCTTTCCACCGTCTCTCCTGTCTGTTGGAGCACGACTTCCATTCGAGGGCGAAGTGACCTGCGTTTCCACAACTGAAACACTTCCCGGTACTGATCTTTTTCTCGGCTGCACCACTACAAATATTCTACTTGATGAATCTCAGCGTTTCCATCACCTCCTTCTTCATATCTGGACTTTCCACCTCCAACCGATTCACTTTGTAGGCTGGTTTACCTATGAGTGCTGCCGTTTCACGTGTTTGAGAAAACGCGACAGTTCCAACGAATGCTGACTTGGATTCGCATATGTCTCTCGCCTGGTGTATATGTGTTTTCTTCGGCTAATGAACCTCCGGACTTTTACCCTTTCGAGATGATCACCCGCTGCGTCTCCAGTGGCTAATTGAGCCAATCTCTCAAATTCTGAAGCATATTCCTGCAGATTCGTTGTGTTTTAGGTCACGCTGTTCCAGCTCCACCTGGTAAACTTGATTCAACACCACATACAACGTAATGTACTCGTATTTTGGAATGTTACATGTATTTGTTGTTGCTGCATATATTTTCTTTGGGTAGCGACCAATGTTCACGGAAATTGTCATATGTGTCGGGTGCGCCAATCTTCATTAACCTTCAATCTTCATAAAATTTCACATGAACCTACTCCTAATACCCTATATAACTTCTAAAAACTTGATGCAATTTTATTTGGTGATTCTCCAGTTATAGGCGTTCATCAAAATTTGCATTGATTTTTATATAAATATATATAGATTTACTCAATGTTCTTTTATTACTCAATAACTAATATTTCACTTCACTATTTACAATAACTTATATCACAACTTTCACAATGTACTAGTTTTACTTCACAGTAGTGTTATCGCCAACGCGGTCATATGCGACTAATTAGCTTTGCAGTTATGTTTCGCTCTTAAGTACTCAATGATTGTTGTTGTTGTTGTTGTTGTAGCGGCAAGCCCAGTCCCGTTTAGGGTCAGGCAAGTTTAGCCTTAGTCATCGAGGTCATCTAACGGGAGACCCAGGAAACGTGCTGTTTCGACGGGGTCGGACCAAAGGGAGAGGGGTGTTAGATGAGTCGGGTTAAGTGGGCATGCAAAGAGGTGGTTAGTGTCGTGCGGGGATTAGGTATGTCAGAGTCGAGTCTGGATAGGTAGGAGTTAAGCCTACTACAATATCCAGATCTTAATTGTGCCAGGGTTACGCGGGTCTCACGAGGCAACTCGAGCTCTTATTCTGCGATGGGTGGTGGTTTGACTCAGAAAACACCATTCACTGGAAGAGAGTTCAAGAAGGTGTTGACGGACTCTCGGTGAATGGAGTTGATGGCCTGTGTGTACGCCGTCCTGTCCAGCGGGTCTTGTCTGTATTGCTGTATGTCGTCGCGGTAGTCTGATGTACCTACATGGTGGTTCAGCTTCCAGCAGGTACCTGTTGGGATGATCCATGCGGTAGCATCCCAGCAGGTACTGCTTACACCGCATAACATTATGCTCCTTAACTGGGAGCATAGATGCTTCACTGTGTAAGTGGTGCTCCGGCGCCATCAGGAGGTTTCCCGTCGCGGTCCGAAGGGCGGTGTTCTGGCAGGTCTGTAGCTTCTTCAGCTGCGTCGTGCTAGTCCCCGGCGTCCAAATCGGCGCAGCATAGTTTACGACCGGCCGGCCAATTGCCTTGTACGTTGCCAGCAACGTTTCTTTGTCTTTCCCCCAGGTGCTACCGGCTAGCGATTTGAGGATTTTGTTGCGGCTTTGTACTTTGGTGGCAATTGCAGTCGTATGCGGAGTGAAGGAGTGCAGGCTATCGAATGTTACTCCCAGTAACTTTGGGTTATTCGTGGTCGGAATTTTTACACCATCGACCTTCACATCGAGTTCTAGCCGGTACTCCTTCGTCCAGCTGGTGAAAAGGGTGGCAGAGGATTTCGCAGGTTGGAGATGTAGATGTCGTGCAGCGAAGAAGTTGGAAAGGTCGGCGAGGTAGTTGTTTACTGAAGAACAAAGGCTATCAATATCCTGGCCAGACGCCAAATTCGAACAGTCATCGGCGTATGAGATCAGCGAGACGCCCTCAGGTGGTGGAGGAAGCCTCGAGATGTAAAAATTAAACAGCATTGGGGAGAGGACACCACCCTGCGGGACCCCTTGTTTAATTTTCCGTAGCTTAGATGTTTGACCTCGAAACTCAACCGATGATCGTCGACCACTGAGGTAATTCATGGTCCACCTCTTCAACCTAGGCGGTAATGAGGAATCCTCAATGTCCGATAGTAGCACTGAATGATTCACTGTGTCGAAAGCATTCGACAGGTCCAGTGCTACTAGGACAGTTCGCGCACAGGGTCGATTTTGGTTGAGGCCATGAATTATTTGGGTGTTTATGGCGTTAAGTGCATTTGTGGTGCTGTGCACTTTTCGGAAGCCATGCTGATGTGTAGCTGGGCTCAGGTGGTGTGTGAGGGACGGGAGCAGCAAGGCCTCAATTGTCTTCGCTACTGGGGAAAGGAGGGATATCGGACGATATGACTCACCTTTATTTGCGGGTTTCCCCGGCTTTAGTAGCGGGACCACTCTGCCCAGTTTCCACACGTCGGGTATAGTTAGGGTGGTCAGGGACAGATTGAGAAGCTTGGTGAGATATTCTGCTCCCGCTGGACCCAAATGTTTTAGCATCAGCATGCTTATTCCGTTGGGGCCGATGGATTTGGAGGCTTTCGCCTTCCCGATAACCCCCTGAACCTCTTCCCTGGAGAAATCAAGCGTCGCGCTGGTGTTCGGCAGTTTGCGCAGACGGCTGGTTATTCATCGTTTCGTTTTGTCGACCGAAGGGTGCAGTGTAAAAAGCCGGCTAAAATAGCTCGCGCACCTCTTCGGGTCCGACGAGGCGTGATCACCGAATGAAATTTCCACCCGATCATCACGTCTCGTCGGATTTGACAACGATTTGACGGTGGCCCAGAGCTTGGTCACCCCAGAGGAGAGATTGCAGGATCTTAAGTGCTCCTCCCACTTGTTCCGCTTATGGATATTTACCTTGTTCCGAATCTCGGCGTTGAGTTCCCTGATACGGGGATCGCCGGGTTCGGCCAGGCGTAACGTGTCGCGCCTTGTCGCTAAAACCGCCGCTTCGGTGGGGAAATTAGGGCGGATTTCCGCGATTCGACCTGCAGGTATGAAGCGGATTTCCGCGACACGACAATTTTTCGGAAAATCTTTTCTGCAGGGAGGACGTTGGTGGGAGTGGGGAGAGCACTGAAGGCGTTCTCAGCAAATTCCGTGAAGCCGGGCCAGTTAGCTTTGTTAAAGTTAACAAATGTCCGGTGGTCCACGGAAACGAACTCGGGAGGCCTGGCAACCAAGATGACTATGGGCAAATGGTCTGATGCGAGTGTCAGCATAGGTCGCCAATCTATGCAATTTATCAGACCAGCGCTAGCTATTGTAGTGTCAGGCGAGCTATGGCAGTTGCCCACAATCCTGGTGGGGGCTTCGTCATTCATTGTGCAGAATGTCGAATCGTCTATCTGTTCCGCCAGCTCCGTTCCTCGACGATCATTTGACAGTTAAAGTTTAAGTGCGCGTTAAAGTCGCCCAAAACCAAGCGGTTTTCGGCTCTGAGTAGCGCACCTATATCAGGACGGTATCCAACTGGGCAACTTGTAACGGGAGGAATGTATATATTAAATATTTCGAGCTCGACACCGCCTGACCGGATAGCTATGCCCTGACATTCTAGGGTAGTATCCCTGCGGTCGATGTCGCCGTCGATAAGACGATACTGCACGGTGTTATGTAAAATGAAGGCCAAGCCTCCACCATGATCTCGTTCGCGATCTTTCCTTATAATGTTGTAGCCAGTCCGGCTCAGAAGATCTGAGCGGGCGCTCAGCTTGGTCTCCTGGATCGCGGCTATTCTCAGGCGTTCCCGGCTAATGAGGTCAACTATCTCGTCGATCTTTCCTTGGAGTCCGTTGCAGTTAAATTGTGCGAGTCTAAAGTGTCTCGGGGGAACGTTCGTAACACGGGGGGTGAGGGAGTTGTGCGTGGATCTTGTCTGTTGCAGCTGTGTAACCCGCTGTGGTAGTTGCCGCACATTGGTGGTAGCTTGGCGGCTGCGTAGTGTTTACAGGCGGGGGCAGACTCCTACAGCATGGGGCAACGAATGCACTACTCACTCACGAGTGGTGCGCAGGCCAGAGCACGACCGAAAGTGGCACCAGCCAGTGCAAGAATTGCATTTGGCTGATGTCACGTTCCGTCGTACTATGGTCTGACACACGGAGCAGACTGTGCGGGGTACTAAGAGTCAGATATCTGGGGAGGTGGACCAGGGATTGACCTATTCGAAAAAATCGTATTCACACATCGATTCGCTTGAAATTCGGTACATGGATAGCTTTTTGCTTAGATTAGTAGGAACACCACTTTTATCTCCGGAATGTGGACCATGGACTGATTTATTGGAAATCTTATTTATAGTTCGATTTACGTGAATGATTTCTACTGATAATGATTTCCAAGCTGTGTTAAAATTTAAAATTTTGGATAACATATCTAAATGGACCATGGATTAGAAACAAAGTTCAGTTAGCTTGGTCTGTCTTGATGATATCACCGTATTGGGAAAGAGCTTTGAGGAACACCTGAATAATTTGGAATAACCTGAATAAATGGAGAGAAATACATGCTTTTGTGAGACGGCGAACCAAATTATGAGTGAAAAAATTACGGCCAGATATGACAAGGCCATGAACTCCGAAGGCTTCCAAAATGGAGATTTAGTGTTGTTATATAATCCTCAACCGAAGAAAGGTTTGTCCCCAAAACTTCAGTGCAATTAGGAATGTGATTTCAAATAGTGAAGCGAATTGCTGGTGATTGAGTAATAAATGAACGTCTGAGTAAATTCTATATAAATAAGAAGCTGCAAACATAGTTGGCGACTTTTATTAACGATCCAGTAATTGGACTCGAAGGATTTAGGAAATCGTCGAGGTTATTTAGAAAAATTATAGCAGTATGCACAAAAAAAATCGAAAATCCATGATGGATGCTATGAGGAACTCATTATCAATAAAGGATTTACGTTTTTTATTTAATATTTTCCAATTAAAATGGTATATAAATATTCTAATCTATTCGTGTATTTTGAATTGAGAGATTTAACTGTTTCAGCATAAAAATTGCAGAAATTTCAAACAACATAAAGTGTAAGTGAATATAAAAGTGATAAAAATAATTGATACTATGACCAAAGTTTCTTGAAACATATTGCAATAATATGAAACCATTTACACATAGTTTCAAAAGTGTAGATTTACGTACGAATATAGACAAACATTTATGTGTACGTATGTTTGTATGTGAAGATGAATTTGCAAATTTAAGACCTACATATTGTGGCGAAAATGCGAAGCGAATGTCAGATGAAAGAGAGAAGCCGATAACTGGCATGTTCTAGAGCGTAAAACGAGAACATACGTTATCGAGAACGATTCGATAATTCCAGGCTTTTTGCGAGCGGCCGACTACTATATACGGGCGACACTCAACTGCCAAGAATCAGTCGTAAAGTAGACGCGTTGGTGATTACACTACGACGAAGTAACAAGAAACAGTAAATTGTGAAAGTTGTAATTCAAGTAATTGTAGACAGTGAAGTGAATTGTAATTGAATTGTGAATTACTGAGTAATAAAAGCACATTTAATAAATTCTTTATAAAATAAGACACTTCCAACATATTTGGTGACTTTTATATAACAATCCAGTAGTCGTACCCGAAGGATTTGGGAAATCATCGAGGTTGATTCAGCAAAATCGTAACAATTGGTGTCAGAAGTGGGATTGTTAAATAAATCCCAAAGGATAGTAATTGGAAATGGTAAAGATTCAGGATTTGATGATACCTCCTCTCAAAAGGGAATTGGTAAAGCGAGGATAGTCTACAACTGGAAATAAGGCAGAGCTGCAATCACGGCTGCGAGAAGCAAAGGCGGTCGAAGGTATCGACTTGTACCAATACGAATTCCGCCGCGAGGATGAAGACGTATCCTTGAAGAATATTGACACGGAGGAAGCTGTTGATTCTGCGAAGGACTTGGAGCAACCATTAAGTAAGATTCAAGAAAAGGCTCCTAGCTCATCTGCGGGTATTGACATTAACCTGTTTTTGGCTGCAATTTCACAAAAGTTGGATGCACAGGATGCTAAGCTGACACAAAAGTTTGATGGACTAGAAGGAACAATCGCACAGATACAGAAAAATCTGGTGAGAAACAATGCAGAACTTAGGGAAAGACATAATGAAATCGAGGAGCGGCAGGACAAAATAGAGGAGCTGATTGAGACCAAAGTAAACAAATTGGAAGGTCGGCGAGATAAGATAGAGGAGCTAATTTAAGCCACAGACAACGCATTGGAAGGTCGTGTCCGGGATTTGTAGTTAAATCGTCCAACCACTTCAGTGTACGCTCTCAGGGTAAAAACACCATCCTTTGATGGCAAAATTCCTTTCCAAGTCTTTAAGCTCCAGTTTGAAAAGATGGTTTCATCAACGAACTGGAGCATATAGGAAATATGCACTGCACTATTCGTTGCGCTGGAAGGATCTGCAGAAATTTTACACCTATTCCCGAATATGAGAGAAATGATTACGACGCATTAAGGCGAGCCGTGGAAAGATGCTATGGTAGCGAACACGGGAGACAAATTTAGCAGATGGAGTTGGAACAGCGCGGCCAAAGACCGCCATTGGGGACGCATCGGGTGAGCATCTCGAAAGAGCAAAAATACAGAGGTTCATCAGCGGAATAAAATACATTTACACCAAGTGAGAGAATCCAAAGTTAACATTTGCTGAAATAGTTGCGTATGCTCAAACACGTGAAACGGCAGCACCCTTGAGCAGACCAGCATTCAAAGTAAAAAAAAGTGGAGGTAGAAATATTAGATATGATGAACGAAATGTTGAAAACTCTGAAGTCGATCGAAGGAACCGTTCTGGTGTCAAGAATCAAGTTGGAAAATGCTTTAAATGTGGAAAGCCTGGTCACTTCGCACGCGAATGCAAAACGGGTTCCAACAGAGAGGAATGACAACGAAAATGGAAGGCTGAGGAAGATGTACTTATCAGTCGTTAAACTAAAACGAGCCAGCCTAAAGGAGCGTATGCTGGTTCCTGCAATTGAATGCCCCGTAATCTCCGTCTGGCAAATTGGTAGAAAAGCGAGCAACATTACTCTTGGTGGATATGTGGATGCACGGCCAGTCAATGGATACGAGCGCATTTCACTCCATCACTCGAACTGACCTGATCGCTAAGGAAGTGAAACCATTACCTGGAGCAAGATTGAAAACGGCGTCTGGTGAGGACACCCAAGTGGTAGAGAAGTAACATGTTAAGTCACAATAGGGAATGTGACGGTTGATGAATATTGGACGGTGTTCCACAACTTTATAGTCGCGCAAATTGTAGATGAGGTAATCATAGGAGTGGACTACTTGATAGATCAAGGTATCAAGTTCGTGTTGAATAACCAAATTATGGGGTATAAGAACATGGAATTGATTATAATTCCACACACAGCCAGCAAGTGGTCTCGGAAGGCACCGAACTGATCCCACCAAATTCAGAAGCATTTGTTTGGGCGAAAAATTAATGGAGATGTAGGACAAAAAAATTATGGGTTGTCGAAGCAGCACAAAATTCTACACCGAACGTACTTATTGGTAAAACCCTGGCTAAGACGCAAAAGAATAGACGCATCCCCGTGGGAGTATTAAATGTCTTCAGATCACCAGTAAAAATTCCTGGAGGAACTGTATTAGGGCAATGTCAAGAGGTGGAAGCCATCATCAACTGCAATGATTCATTTGAAATCGGCTCCATTGGCAGGAAGGACGTGGAGGAAGATATAAATGCATGGACGCAAGGGTTGGAAGACAAGTATAAGCACAAGGCCAGTCAGCTTATCCGGAAATACTCCAACATATTCGACAGGGATAGCAACAAACTGGGCAGGACCAACGTAGTGAAAAAGTGCATTCATACTAGTGACGCTAGGCCAATTCGTCGAGCTCCTCGAAGTGTTCCACTAGCCAAACGTGACGCTGTTGGTCAAATAATTAAAGAAACGAGCAAGTCCATGGAGCTCTCCGGTGGTAAGTAGGAGAAGGGAGATGGCAGTTCGGTCCTGCGTGGACTATCGGAGATTAAATGATGTCACAAAAAAAGACACTTATCCTTTGCCCATGATAGATGATACACTAGACTCGTTAACTGGCACAAAATGGTTCTCAACACTCGACCTTACGAGCAGCTATTGGCGGGTGGAAGTGAGTGAAGAAGATAAAGAGAAGACAGCCTTTAGTGTTGGCAACTGTCGTTGGCAATTCACGGTAATGCCATTTGGATTATACAATGCTCCTGCCTTTTTTGAAAGACTAATGGACCATGTGCCTAAAGGACTACATCGGAAGACTTGTTTGATGTATCTTGATGACATCATCGTAGTGGGAAAACGCTTTGAGGAACACCTAATAGTTTGGAGAAAGTTTTCCAGAGAAAAGCTGGCGCTGGTCTTAAACTAAGTACTAAGGAGTACTCTTTATGCAAGAAGGAGGTGAATTATTTAGGTTATCAAGTAACCACGAAGGGCGTATGTACTGCGAAGGAAAAAATAGAAGCAGTGAAGGATTTGCCAAGACCCAGAAAATTTCATGAATTAAGAAGTTTTCTTCGGCTGGTTATTTACTATCGCCGATTTGTTCCGAATTTTGTCAACGTAGCTAATAGTCTCCGTGAGCTCAAAAATAGATCTTTTGAGTGAAGTACTGAACAAGATGAATCTTTCCAAGCCTTGAAAGAATGGCTATGAACTGGATGCAGTTGCTAGTGGTTATGGCATAAGGTGTACTTTCGCGAGCTATTGATATGCAGGAGCAGATAGTTGCCTACTATAGCCGGTCTGTTGGGAAACCAGAGCGGAACTACTGCGTAACTCGGAGAGACCTACTCGCGTTGGAGGATTGTTTCAAATATTTCGAGAAAAAACCGTATGGTTACCATTTCCGAGTTAGAACGGATCATGCAGCACTGAAGTAGCTATTACAGTTCAAGAATCCCGAAGGGCAGCTAGCTCGTTGGATTGAGAGACTGCAAAATTATGACTTCACCATCGAGCACCGCAAGGGAATTACGCACGGCAATGCTGACGCTTTGTCCCGTCGACCATGTAATTTGGAATTTAAGCACTGGGCACAATGGAGCAGTTTAGAGAGGATATTTGGCTGTTTGCATAGAGTATGGGAAAATGAAGATGGCCAGTGCTCTCTAAAGCTGATAGCAGTTCCGAGGTTGAGAATAATCGATGTTCTTAAAGAATTCCATAATGATCCCAGTGGAGGACACCTGGGCATTACAAAATAGCAGCAGTTCTATTGAGTTGGCTGTCGTCAATCGATCGCTGAGTGGATAGCTAACTGCAAGAAGTGCATAGCAGCTAAAGGACCAAAGTCACGAAGTAATGGGCAAATAAAGCAGTATAACTCAGATGCACCATTTGAGCGGATTGAAATGGATGTAGCCGGTCCATTCCGTTTGAGCAAATAAGGAAACAAATACGTTCTTGTGGTTATGGACTACTTTAGTAAAAGGCCTGAGGTCTACTTAATTCCAAACCAGGAAGCCAAAACAGTTGCATTCACTCACAATTGGGTTACCAAATACGGTGAGCATATAGAATTTCCCTCAGATCAGAGAAGAAACTTTGAATCGGCAGTGTTCCGGGAGATGTGCCAGATACTTGGTATACGAAAAACCTAAACGACAGCTCTGCATCCTCAATCAGATGGCACGGTAGAGCGATTCAACCGAACTCTGGAAAAGCACTTGAGGAAGGTCGTGGACAAACATCAGGATGGTGAGTGAACTCAAATTATGAGTGACAAAATAAAAGCCAGGTATGACACAGCGATGGAGACATTCAATGGGGAGATTTAGTGTTGGAGAAGAAAGGTTTGTCCAAGTTTTTTTGTCGAATCTACTCCCTTGAGAAACCTAGAAACAAGAAAAAAGTGGTCCATCTAGAGAGGATTGCAATGTTTGGAACAGTAAATGTGTCTTAGACTTAGCTGGAGTGCAGTGTGACGAAAATGGGAAACGAATATCAGATGAAAGAGAGAAGCCGATAACTGGCGTGTTCTAGATCGCAATCCTAGAACATTCTTTATCGAGAACAATTCAATCATTCCAGGCGGCTGTTGCAAACACTTGATTATAATATTGTAACGAACTTGCTAAATTCACCTCGATTATTTTCCAAATCCTTCGAGTCCGATCACTGGATTACTAAACAAATTCCCAAGATTTATTTGTTCGGTTTTTTTTAACCGTCAGGAATTTACTTCTACGGTAATTACAATTTTCTTATTTAACAAATCTTTATCATACACAATTATTATCTGCTTCACTCAGCTTATCCGTTTCTCAAACACACGCTAGGACTGAGTCTTCAACTTCATTCATTTCAAATCGTTGCTGCAGCTCCTATTATACCTCAACAGCGTGTATTTGCTGTCTACCCTTTTGTTTGTCCTTGGTATGGGTAATTTGCATTATACGGCCGCTTCTTTATTTTCTGTCCTTCCGGGAAATTTCATTTACATTGTCAACAGTTTTGTTTGTCCTTGGTATGGGTAATTTGCATTATACGGCCGCTTCTTTATTTTCTGTCCTTCCGGGAAATTGTATTAACATTGTCAATAGTTTTGTTTGTCCTTGGTATGGGATTTTCGTCACCTAAGTCTGATCGTCCCGATCAGACATACCATCTGTTCCAAACGCCGCGAGCCTTTCTAAGTGAACCACTTTCATTTTGGTCCTTGGTTTCCCAACAGTCTGTATTCGATACACTACGTCGTTCAACCGTTTTATTATTTTGTAGGGGCCTTCCCAATTGCATTGCAGCTTCGGGGACAATCCTTTCTTCCGTTGTGGGTTATACAGTAGCACTCGATCGCCTTCTTGAAAACCCTCGCAGCTCATCGCTTTATCATATCTGGCCTTTATCTTGCTGCTCATGATTTCGGTTCGCTGTCTCACAAGAGCATGTATCTCCCTCAGCTCTTCTTCTAGGGCATTTGGCGCCCTCCAATCCTTCTGGCATCGCCACTTACTCCAAACTTCAAATCACTAGGCAGCCGAAGTTCACTACCGAAGAGAATCTTTGCGGGTGTTTTACCCGTTGTCTCGTGCATCGCTGACCGATATCCCATCAGAAACAGCGGTATGTGGATATCCCAATCATCTTGATGTTTGTCCACGAGCTTCCTCAAGTGCTCTTCCAGGGTTCGGTTGAAGCGTTCTACCATGCCATCCGATTGAGCATGGTAAATTTGTCTCCTATGTTCGCTTCCATATCGTCTTTCCACGGCACGCATTAATGCGTGGTAATCATCTCTCCCATATTCTGGGATTGTCTGTAAAACTTCCGCAGCAGGTCCTTCCAACGCAACGAATAGTGCAGCGGATTTTTCCTCAATGCTCCAATTATTTGCTTTTGACGTCTCTTCGAATTGAAGCTTAAACACCTGGAACGGAATTGTGCCGTCAAAGGAGGGTGTTTTTATCCTGGGAGCGTTCATCGAAGTGGTTTGACGATTCAAGTGCAAATCGCGGACACGTCCTTCCAATTCGTTGACTTTGGTCTCAATAAGCTCCTCTATTCTGTCTTGCCTTTCCTCGATTACGTCCTTCTGTAGTAACTTGGCATCCTGATCATCGAACTTTTGCGTAATTTCCTTTGTAATGTTGGCATTCATTTTCGACATCTTGGCATCCTGTGCATCCAACTTTTGTGTCATGTTGGCATTCATTTGCGACATCTTGGCATCCTGTGCATCCAACTTTTGTGACATCTTGGAATCCTGTTCATCCAACTTTTGTGACATGTTGGCCTTTTCTTCAACTTTAGTTACTGACTGCTCTGAATCTTCCGTAGTCTCAACAGCCTCTTCCTTCTCCATTTCTTTCTTGGATGTCTCCTCGTCCTCACGGCAGAATTCATATTCGCTCAAATCTATGCCTTCTGCTTCCAAAGCTGCTCGCAGTCGTGATTGTAGTTCAGCCTTATTCCCGGTTGAAGATAATCCCCTCTTCGCCAATTCCTTTTTGAGCGGTAGTAACGTTAAATCTTGAATCTTGACCATTTTCAAATATTTTTGTTGTTGTTTTTTTTTCGGAATTTATTTAGCAAACCCACTTCTGACACCAATTGTAACGAACTTGCTAAATTCACCTCGATTATTTTCCAAATCCTTCGAGTCCGATCACTGGATTACTAAACAAATTCACAAGATTTATTTGTTCGGTTTTTTTTAACCGTCAGGAATTTATTTCTAGTGTAATTACAATTTTCTTATTTAACAAATCTTTATCATACACAATTATTATCTGCTTCACTCAGCTTATCCGTTTCTCAAACACACGCTAGGACTGAGTCTTCAACTTCATTCATTTCAAATCGTTGCTGCAGCTCCTTTTACACCTCAACAGCGTGTATTTGCTGTCTACCCTTTTGTTTGTCCTTGGTATGGGTAATTTGCATTATACGGCCGCTTCTTTATTTTCTGTCCTTCCGGGAAATTTCATTTACATTGTCAACAGTTTTGTTTGCCCTTGGTATAGGTAATTTGCATTATACGGCCGCTTCTTTATTTTCTGTCCTTCCGGGAAATTTTATTTACATTGTCAATAGTTTTGTTTGTCCTTGGTATGGGATTTTCGTCACAATATATTGTAACGAATTTGCTAAATTCGCCTCTATGATTTTCCAATTCCTTCGAGTTCGATCACTGGATTGCTAAACAAACTCCCAAAATTTGTTTGTTCGGCTTCTTAACCGTCAGAAATTTATTTGTAAAATTTTGTCTTTAGCCAGCGGCTTATTTTACAATTATTTATGATACACACTTATTATCTGCTTCACTCAGCTCATCCGTTCTTAAAACACACAAAGCTCCCAGCAGTGTTAACTCCACTAAGTTGTCTACTCGTCTCGTTGTTGTGATAGCGGCTGCCTCTCTTTTTATACTTGTAGATGACCCAACCATTCTGTTCACGCGCTTAAGGATAGGCTGATTATTCGTTTGCCTGCGGTAGCTGCAGCAACTCCGTTCATCCTTAACGACGTGGAATTTCCTTTAATCTGTCTACCCTTTTGTTTGTCCTTGGTATGGGTAATTTGCATTATACGGCCGCTTCTTTATTTTCTGTCCTTCCGGGAAATTGCATTTACGTTCTCAACAGTTTTGTTTGTCCTTGGTATGGGATTTTCGTCACAATATAGTATAGTATATAAGGACGAAACACAACTGCAGAGTAAATCAATCGTAAAGTGAACACGTTGGTGATAACACTACATAGTATATTTTCAAAGTAAGTGATTGAAAATTATGAAGCGAATTGCTGATGATGAGTAATATATGAACGTCTGAGTAAATCCTTTATAATCAAGCAACTGCAAACAAAGTTGGTGACTTTTATTTAACGATCCAGTGATCGGACTCGAAGGATTTGGCAAATCATCGAGGATAACTTAGCAAAATCGTAACAATACCAACATTTCAGAGAAGTTGGATGAACAGGATGCCAAGACGCTACAGAAGTTGGATGAATAGCATGTCATGTCAACATGTCACAAATGAATGCACACATTTCATCACAAAAGCAAGACCAAGAAGCGCGTATTTCAACCAAGCTCATTCAGCTTCAAGAGAGTGTCGTCAAAGAAAGCGCAAAACTCAAAGACAGGATAAAAACGAGGAACGGCAAGACAAAATAGAGGAGCTAATTGAGACCAAAGTCAATGAATTCGAGTTTCGGCAAAAAAAAAATAGAGGAGCTAATTGAGACCAAAGTTGGCGTAACCGTGATTTGCTTTTGTATCTTGCAACCATTTTCACGAGCAGCTCCACGATAAAACCACCATTCTTTGACGACACAATCCAGTTCTTTAAGCTTTAAGCTTAAAAGATCGCTATAGCAAATGAGTGGAGCATGTAATAAAAATTAGCTGCACTCTTCCTGCATCGGAAATTTTGCAGATAATTCCTATGATTCTATGATAAAGATGACTGCGGGGGAACTAATACGAGCCGTGGAGAAATGCTATGGTAGCGAGCATAGAAAACAAATCTCTCAGATTGAATTAGAGAATCGCTATCAGAAGTCCAACAAGACCTTGCAGGAATTCGCCTGTGAGTTTGAGAGGCTAGCTTATTTGGGTTATGGAGATAGGCTTGGAGAATACCTCAAAAAATTCAAAGGTTTACTAGCGGAATAAGGGACAAGGATAGCAGACGAGAGACATATGCGAATCCAAAGCCGACATTTGCTGAGACTGTCTCGTATTCTCAGATACAGGAAACGGTCGCGCTCTTGTGTAGATCAGCGTACAAAGCGAACTGTGCGAAATTGGAATGTCCAGAGGTGATGAAAGGAATCTGGGAAACGTCGAAATTCCTCAAGGAGATGTGTAGTAGTGGTACAACCGCCAAAATAATGAGGGCCAGGATTTGCTACAACTGTTGAAGGCCAGGACACTCGCTCTCGAATGTAATATGGGCTCCACCAGACAAATAGAGCAATGTTACTATCAGTGGATATGTGAATGGACATGAGCGCGTACTAACTCTGGATACGGGCGCGTCAAACTCCATCATTTAATTCGACGTAAAATCACCATCGGGAACATGGCAGCGTTACATGAGTTTATAGTACTGGAAATTTTAGATGAAGTCATAATTGGTGCGGACTTTCTCCTTGGACAAGCAATGAAGATCGACCTGAAGAAAAGAGTGATGGAGTACGGAAATATGAAAGTACTGCTAAGTATTGGCCACGATAAAGAATGAGCATCAGAAAGGAAATACGTACGGAAATGGCAAGATGTTTCGTGCCCTTATGGAGGAGTTGAGAGAGGTATGCAAAACTGTTGAGCAACGATAACTCCGCTAAAAAGATAATTGGCAAAGCGAGGATTGTCTACAACTGGAAATAAGGCAGAACTGCAATCACAGCTGCGAGAAGCAATGGAAGTCGAAGGCATCGACTTGAGCCAATACGATTTCCGTCGCGAGGATGAAGATGTATCCTTGACAGATATAGACAAGGAAGAGGCTAGTGATTCTGCGAAGGAGTTGGAGCAGCCCGCAAGTTACATTCAAGAAAAGGCTCCTGTCTCCTCTACGGGTATGGACATGAACATGTTATTGGCTGCAATATCAGAAATCAATGCCAGCATTACATCACAAATGGTTGAACAGAGGGAGCACATATTATCCTTAGAAGGAACAGTCCCACAAATACAGCAAAATCTAGTGAGAGACAATGCAGAACTTAAGGAAAGACAGGATAAAATCGAGGAGCGGCAAGACAAAGTAGAGGAGCTAATTGAGACCAAAATCAACGAATTGAAAGGTCGGCAAGAAAAAATAGAGGAGCGAATTAAGATCAAAGTCAACGAACTCGAGCGTCGTCTCCGAGATTTGCATTTGAATCCCCCAACCAGGTCGATGAACAGCCCCTGGGTAGAAGCACCATCATTTGAAGGCACAACTACTTTCCAGATATTTAAGCTCCAATTCTAGAAAACGGCTAAATTAAATAATTGCGAGATTGAGGAAGAATCAGCTGCGCTATTTGTTGCGTTGAAAGGACCAGCAGCGGAAATTTTGCTCACTATTGAATATGAGAGGGATAACTATGGCGCAATAATGCGAGCCCTGGAAAGACGATATGATAGCGAGCACAGGAGGCAAATTTACCAGATGGAGCTGGAACAGCGTGACCAAAAACACAATGAATCCCTGCAGGAATATGCATTTGAAATTGAGAGATTGGCTCATTTAGCCATTGGGGACGCATCGGGTGAACATCTCGAAAGATTAAAAATCCAGAAGTTCATCAGCGGAATAAAAGAATTTTACATGAAGCGAGGGACATATGCGAATCCAAAGTCAACCTTCGCTGAAACTGTCGCGTATGCCCAAACACGTGAAGCGGCAGCACTCATAAGTAAACCAACCTACAAAGTGAAGCGCTTGGAGGTGGAAAGTCCAGATGTGAAGAAGAAGATGGTGGAAACGCTGAGACTCATCCAGGAGAATATTTGTAGTGGTGCAGTCGGTACAAAATCAGTGCCGAGAAGTGCTTCAGTTGTGGAAAAGCATTTCACTTCGCACACGAAAGCAAGACGTCTGTTGGAAAAGAAAGAGGGCGAAAAGGAAAACTGGTAATGCACGAGTTGATATCTGGCTGTATACACAGAGTATGGGAAAATGCTCTAGAAGGCTAATAGTAGTTCCGAGGTTAAGAATTCCGGATATTCTTAAGGAATTCCATAATGGTCCTAGTGGAGGGCATCTAGGCATTAAGAAAATGCTGGAGAAGGTCAAGCAGCGGTTTTATTGGGTTGGTGGTCGTCAATCGATCGCTGAGTGGATTGCTAACTGCAAGGAGTGCATAACAGATAAATCAGGAAGTCATTACAAATTGAAGGCCAGGTATGACAAAGCAATGAATTCCGAAGGCTTCCAAAATGGGGATTTGGTGGTACTGTACAATCCACAACGGAAGAAAGGTTTGTCCCAAAAACTTCAATGCCATTGGAAAGGTTCATAAAAGATACCCAAACGGCTTAGGTGGAGGGCAGTGTGTCGAAAGTGCGAAGCGAATGTCAGATGAAACAGAGAAGCCAATAACTGGCATGTTCTAGAGCGTAAAACGCGAACAATCGTTATCAAGAACGATTCGATCATTCCACGCTTTCGTTGCGAGCAGCCGACAAGTATATAAGGGCGACAAACAGCTGCAAAGCTAATCAGACGTAAATTAATTGCGTTCGTGATAAAACTATAGTGAAGAAATAAGAAATAGTACTGTAACGAACTTGCTAAATTCACCTCGTTTATTCTCCTTTTGTTCGAGTCCGATCACTGGATTACTAAATAAATTCCCAAGATTTATTTGTTCGGTTTCTTCACCGTCAGGAATTTATTTCTACAATTTTGTCTTTAGCCAACGGCTTATTTTACAATTATTTTTACACACTTATTATCTGCTTCACTCAGCTTATCCGTTTCTCAAACACACACAGCTCACAGCAGTGTTAACTCCACTAAGTTGTCTATTCGTCTTCTCCTGTGATAGCGGCTGCCTCTCTTTTTATACCTCAACAGCGTGTATTTGCTGTCTACCCTTTTGTTTGTCCTTGGTATGGGTAATTCGCATTATACGGCCGCTTCTTTATTTTCTGTCCTTCCGGGAAATGGTATTTACATTGTCGATAGTTTTGTTTGTCCTTGGTATGGGATTTTCGTCACAGTACATTAGGGGTATTCTCTTTGTCTAGGAAATGCATGCTACGGTGCACGGATAGGAAAATTTTCAAAAAAACATATGGTACGATAGGAAAAATATCCTATACCAAATCCTATGTATATTTACTTCCCACAGCTAGCAAGAAGGAAAATGCAACCCTGTACCTGTGTGGTTGTTATTGTTTCACTTGAATATGTCAAAATTTTGCAACGGGGGCGCTCTCGATCTCGAGCACAATTCCCCTATTGTGAAATTTATAATACAAGTGATTGTAAATAGTGAAGTGAATTACTGAGAAATAAAAAGACAGTATATAAATTCTTTATAAATAAAGAAACTACAAATAAAGTTGGTGTCTTTTATTTAACAATCCAATAATCGTACCCGAAGGAATTTAGAAATAATCGAGGTTGATTCAAAAAAATCGTAACAATATTGTTACGATCTTGTTGATTAACCTCGATGATTTCCTTAATCTTTCGGGTACGACCTCTGGATTGTTAAATAAAATCGCCAACTTAATTTGCAGTCTCTTTATTTATAAAGACATATTAATGTCCTTTTAATTATTCGGTAATTCACAATTCAATTACAATTTACGTTACTATTTACAATCACTTGTATACAACTTTCACAATGTACTGTTTTTATTACTTTACTGTAATGTAATCTCCACGTGTTTAATTCGCAACTGATCACTCTTGCAGTCGTATGTCGTCCTTATATACTTGTTTGCTGCTTGAAAAACGAAACCCCTGGAATAATCGCGTCGTTTACGATAATCACCTCGCTTACGATAATCGTCGTTTACGATAATCGCCTCGTTTACGATAATGGCCTCGTTTACGCTCTAGAACGTGCCAGTTGTCGGCTCCTCTCTTTCATCTGTCATTCGCTTCGCATTTTCGCCACACTGCCCTCCACCTAAGTCTGATCGTCCCGATCAGACACATTCGCTGTTCCAAACGCAGTAAGCCTCTCTAGGTGGACCACTTTCATCTTGTTTCTCGGCCTCCCCACTGTTTGTATTCGATACACTACGTCGTTTAGTCGTTTGATTATCTTGTATGGACCTTCCCAATTGCATTGAAGTTTTGGGGACATACCTCTCTTTCTTTGTGGATTGTACAGCAACACCAAATCTCCATTTTGGAAGCCTTCGGAGATCATCGCCTTGTCATACCTGGCCTTCATTTTGTCACTCAAAATTTGAGTTCGCTGCCTCACAAGAGCATGTGTCTCTCTTAACTCTTCCTCGAGAACAGTAGACGCTTCCTTTCCAATTCTTCTCGCATCACCAGTTATTCCAAATCTTAAATCGCTGGGCAACCGAAGTTCACTACCAAACAGTATCCTGGCAGGTGTTTGACCTGTTGTTTCATGCACTGCGGACCGATATCCCATCAGGAAAAGCGGTATGTGTACATCCCAATCATCTTGATTCTTGTCTACTACTTTCCGCAAGTGCTCTTCCAGGGTCCGGTTGAATCGCTCTACCATGCCATCTGATTGAGGATGCAGGGCTGTCGTTCGTGTTTTCCGAATACCAAGTATCTGGCACATCTCTTGGAACACCGCCGCTTCAAAGCTTCTTCCTTGGTCTGAGTGCAATTCTATATTCGCACTGTATCTGGTAACCCAATTGTGAGTGAATGCATCCGCAACTGTTTTCGCTTCCTGGTTTGGAATTGGGTAGACCTCAGGCCATTTACTAAAGTAGTCCATAACCACAAGAACGTATTTGTTTCCTTGTCTGCTGATAGGGAATGGACCGGCTACACCCATGGCAACCCGCTCAAATGGTGCACCTGAGTTATACTGCTTCATCTGCCCATGACTTCGTGACTTTGGCCCTTTAGCTGCAATGCACTTCGTGCAATTAGCAATCCACTCAGCAACCGATTGACGACAGCCAACCGAATAGAACCGCTGCTTGATCTTCTCCAGCGTTTTTGTAATGCCTAGGTGCCCTCCACTAGGACCATTATGGAATTCCTTAAGAACATCTGGAATTCTTAACCTCGGTACTACTATAAGCTTCCGAGAGCACTGGCCATCTTCACTTTCCCATACTCTATGCAAACAGCCAGTTATCAATTCTAAATTGTTCCATTGTGCCCAGTATGCCTTCGCGATGGAACTTCCCTCTGCCATTTGTTCCTTACTTGGCCGTCTGTTCACCTCCAATCCGCGCATTACCAATGCCAAGTCTGGGTCTTCTTGCTGACATTTTCTTAAGTGGCTTGCCTCCCACTTTCCTGCTCGTTTAATTGTTATTCGCTGGACGTCTATTATGCCTTCAGCTTTTGTGACCTGCTTCACCGCTACTGAAGCACTTTCCACCTTGATTCTTAACACCACTTCGATTCATTCCTTCTATCGACTTCAAAGTTTTTAATATTTCAGTCCTCACATCTGGTGTTTCTACCTCCAAACGCTTCACTTTGTAGGCTGGCTTACATAGCAGTGTCGCTGCTTCACGTGTCTGAGCATACGCAACAGTTTCAGCGAATGTTAACTTTGGATCCGCACAAATCTCTCGCTTGGTGTACACGTCCTTAACTCCGCTGACGAACCTCTGGATTTTTAATCTTTCCAGATATTCAGCCGACGCGTGCCCTGTGGCTAAATGAGCCAATCTTTCGATTTCAAAAGCATATTCCTGCAGAGATTCGTTCGGTTTTTGGTCGCGCTTTTCTCCATCTGATAAATTTGTCTTCTGTGTGCGCTACCATAGCGTCTTTCCAGGGCTCGCATTACTGCGCCATAGTTATCCCTCTTACATTCGGGAATAGTCAGCAAAGTTTCCGCTGCAGGTCCTTTCAAAGTAACAAATAGTGCGATTGTTCCTTCTAATCCATCCAACTTTCCTGAGATGCTGGCATCGATTTGTGACATGTTTTGTGACATGTTGGCATTGATTTGTGAAATCGCAGCCAGCAACATGTTCATGTTCATACCGGTATATGAGCCAGGAGCATTTTCTTCAATCTTGCTTGAGGGCTGCTCCAACTCCTTCGCAGAATCACTAGCCTCTTCTTTGTCAACATCCTTCAAGGATACATCTTCATCATCGCGACGGAATTCGTACTGATTCAAGTCGATGCCTTCGGCTTCCATTGATTCTCGCAGTCTCGCTTGCAGCTCTGCCTTATTTCCTGTTGTAGACAATCCTCGCTTGGCCAACTCCTTCTTGAGAAGAGTTATCGTCAAATCCTGAATCTTCACCATTTTTTAATTATTATCCTCTGGAATTTATTTAACAATCCCACTTCTGACACCAATTGTTACGATCTTGCTGATTAACCTCGATGATTTCCTTAATCTTTCTACTTGTTTGCTGCTTGAAAAACGAAAGCCCTGGAATAATCGCGTCATTTACGATAATCGCCTCGCTTACGATAATCGTCGTTTACGATAATCGCCTCGCTTACGATAATCGTCGTTTACGATAATTGCCTCGTTTACGCTCTAGAACGTGGCAGTTGTCGGCTCCTCTCTTTCATCTGTCATTCGCTTCGCATTTTCGCCACAATATTTTCGCGGTATTTCGATCTGGTCATATCTGATTAACCAATAGCGAAATGTCAAAACCTGCCCGATCCAATCAATTATAAAAAATTGGAAGATGTTTTTGTTGTTGTTGTTGTAACCGCAGAAAATTCCCCAAATGGGGCTTCGGGGAACACTGCGGGAGTGACAGTCCTTGGCCGGACAAAAATCCGGGTCGTTCCGGTATAAAGACCCGACTGTCGCGGGAACTATGGATTTTAGTCGGCTCTCACGACAGGCATGCCTTACCGCGGGTAAATTCTTGAACCCCTAACCCGCAGGGGGAAAGGGTTTACGCTCATGATGAGTAGATACGAAACTCTCTAAAATGTAGATAAATGCGTTCCTCGATTATATTCTTTACGCTGGTAACAAAGCCGAATGAAGGAATTTTGAACAGCTGATGGTAAAGAAGCCTTAATACCACTTAGTCAATAATGAAACGAATCATTTTTCATCAGAAAACCATTTTAGTTTATCCATAAATTTTCATTAAGCACGGTAAATTTGTATGTTAAAATTAAGAACAAATTTTGTTTGTATTTATTGACGTCAAATATTTTCCAAACACAGCTGTAAAAGTGCAAAAATATTTATTTTTACAATTCTTTATTAGCAAAAAATGCCCAAAAAAGCTCCAGAAATCCCAAAGCGGAACTTTCATCTCAGTGGCACGGTTGAAAAATTGTGTAAGAAATGTGGATTTTCAGAGCGCTCTCACGAGATAAAGAGTTTCGCATCTAGTAATCTTTGTTAGAGAGTTTCGTATCTAGTCATTTTTGACTGTGCGCGCAGCAAGAAATACATATCAAAGATAATATTGTTACGATCTTCCTGATTAACCTCGATGATTTCCTTAATCTTTCGGGTACGACCTCTGGATTGTTAAATAAAATCGCCAACTTAATTTGCAGTCTCTTTATTTATAAAGACTTAATTAATGTGCTTTTAATTATTCGGTAATTCACAATTCAATTACAATTTACGTTACTATTTACAATCACTTGTATACAACTTTCACAATGTACTGTTTTTATTACTTTACTGTAATGTAATCTCCACGAGTTTAATTCACAACTGATTCACGACTGGTTGCTGACTGACTGACTTACAGTCGTATGTCGTCCTTATATACTTATTTGCTACGTGAAAACGAAACCCCTGGAATTATTGCGTCGTTTACGATAATCGTCGTTTACGATAATCGCCTCTTACGTTCTAGAACGTGCCAGTTGTCGGCTCCTCTCTTTCATCTGTCATTCGCTTCGCATTTTCGCCACAATATGATACTGTGGCGAAAATGGGAAGCGAATGACAGATGAAAGAGAGGAGCCGACAACTGGCACGTTCTAGAGCATAAACGAGGCGATTATCGTAAACGACGATTATCGTAAACGAGGCGATTATCGTAAAACGACGCGATTATTCCAGGGGCTTCGTTTTCAAGCAGCAAACAAGTATATAAGGACGACATACGACTGCAAGAGTAATCAGTTGCGAATTAAACTCGTGGAGATTACATTACAGTAAAGTAATAAGAACAGTACATTGTGAAAGTTGTATACAAGTGATTGTAAATAGTAACGTAAATTGTAATTGAATTGTGGATTACTGAGTAATCAAGAGGACATTAATTAAATTCTTTATAAATAAAGAAACTACAAATTAAGTTGGCGATTTTATTTAACAATCCAGAGATCGTACCCAAAAGATTAAAGAAATCATCGAGGTTAATCAGCAAGATCGTAACAATTGGTGTCAGAAGTGGGATTGTTAAATAAATTCCAGAGGATAATAATTTAAAAAAAATGGTGAAGATTCAGGATTTGACGATACCTCCTCTCAAGAAGGAGTTGGCAAAGCGAGGATTGTCTACAACAGGAAATAAGGCAGAGCTGCAATCAAGACTGCGAGAAGCAATGGAAGTCGAAGGCATCGACTTGAATCAGTACGAATTCCGTCGCGAGGATGAAGATGTATCCCTGAAGGACATTGACAAAGGAGAAGCTATTGATTCTGCGAAGGGGTTTGGTGCAGCCATCAGGTAAGATTCAAGAAAATGCCCCTGACTCATCTACCGGTATGGACATGAACATGTTGTTGAATGCAATGTCTCAAATCAATGACAACATGTCACAAAAGATGGATGCACAGGATGCCCGTAATTCACAAAATATGTCTGTAATGAACGCGAACATGTCACAAATCGATGCCAGCATATCACAAAAGTTGGATGGATTAGAAGGAACAATCGCACAAATACAACAAAATCTGGTGATAGAAAATGCAGAACTTAAGGAAAGGCAGAATCAAATCGAGGAGCGACAAGACAAGATAGAGGAGCTAATTGAGAGCAAAGTCAACGAATTGCACGGTCGGCAAGAAAAAATAGAAGAATTAATTAAATCCAAAGTCAACACATTGGAAGGTCGTTTCCGGGATTTGCAGTTAAATCGTCCAACCACTTCAGTGAACGCTCCCAAGGTAAAAACACCATCGTTTGACGGAAAAATTCCCTTCCAAGTCTTCAAGCTCCAGTTTGAGAAGACGGCTGAAACCAATAAATGGGGCATGGAGGAAGGACCTGCGGCAGAACTTTTGCAAACTGTACCTGATTATGAGAGAAATGATTACGACGGATTGATGCGAGCCCTGGAAAGACGCTATGGTAGCGAACACAGAAGACAAATTTACCAGATGGAGTTAGAAAAGCGCGACCAAAAACCCAACGAATCTCTACAGGAATATGCTTCGGAAATTGAGAGATTGGCTCGTTTAGCCATCGGAGACGCATCGCGTGAGCATCTCGAAAGGGTGAAAATCCAAAAATTCATCAGCGGAAAAAAAAAGACGTTTACACCAAGCGAGAGACATATGCGAATCCAAAGTTAACATTCGCTGAAACAGTGGCATATGCTCAAACACGTGAAACTACGTAACTCATAAGCAGACCAGCATACAAAGTCAATAAAGTGGAGGTTGAAACAGCAGATGTGATGACCGAAATATTGAGAACTCTGAAGTCGTTAGAAGGAATGAATCGTTCTGGTGGCAAGAATCAGGCTGGGAAATGCTTTAAATGTGGAAAGCCTGGTCACTTCGCAAGCGAATGCAAAACGGGTTCCAGCATACAAGAAGGACAGCGAAAACGGAAGGCTGAGGAAGGTGACCCATCAACTTCTCAGTCGTTAAACTAAAACGAGCCAGTCTAAAGGGGCGTATGCTGGTTCCTGCAATTGAATGCCCCTCCGTCTCACAAATTGGCAGAAAAACGAGCAATATTACTATTGGTGGATATGTGGATGGGCGAGCGCGAATATTAACAGTGGATACGGGCGCATCACATTCCATCATTCGAACTGACCTGATCGCTAAAGAAGTAAGACCATTACCTGGAGCAATATTGAAAACGGCGACTGGTGAGGATACCCAAGTAGTGGGAGAGTAACATGTGAGGTAGCAATTGGGAATGTGACGGTGTTACACAGTTTTATAGTCGCGCAGATTGTGGATGAGGTAATCATAGGAGTGGACTTCTTGATGAATGAAGGTATCAAGATCGACATGAATAACAAAATTATGGAGTATAAGAACATGGAGGTACCACTAAACATTGGCTATGATTTCACATACAGCAGCAAACAAGTGGTCTTAGAAGGCAGTGAACTGATTCCACCGAAGTCAGAAGCAGTTGTTTGGGCGAAAATTAATGGAGATTGTGGGACAAACAAATTGTGGGTTGTCGAAGCAGCACAAAATTCTACACTGAACTTACTTATTGGAAAAACCCTGGCTAAGACACGAAAGAATGGACGCATCCCAGTGAGAGTATTAAATGACTTCAGATCATCAGTAAAAATTCCTAGTGGAACTGTATTAGGGCAATGTCAGCATGTTATTAACAGCAATGATTCATCTGGAATCGACTCTATTGGCAGCAAGGAGATGGAGGAAGATATCAATGCATGGACGCAAGGGTTGAAAGACAAGTACAAGCACAAGGCCAGCCAGATGATCCGTAAATACTCCAACATATTCGACAAGGATGGCAACAAACCAGGCAGGACCAACGTAGTGAAGCATAGCATTGATACTGGTGACGCAAGACCAATTCGTCAAGCTCCTCGAAGCGTTCCACTAGCCAAACGTGACGCTGTTGGCCAAATAATTAGGGAAATGGGCGAAAGCGATGTTATCGAACCATCGGCAAGTCCATGGAGCTCTCCGGTGGTACTCGTGAAGAAGAAAGATGGCCAGTTGCGGTTCTGCGTGGACTAACGGAGATTAAATGATGTTACAAAGAAAGACAGCTATCCTTTGCCCAGGATCGATGATACACTAGACTCGTTAACTGGCACAGAATGGTTCTCAACACTTGACCTTAAGAGCGGGTATTGGCAAGTAGAAGTGAAAGAAGAAGATAAAGAGAAGACAGCCTTTAGTGCTGGCAACGGTCTATGGCAATTTACGGTAATGCCATTTGGTTTATGCAACGCTCCTGCCACTTTTGAAAGATTAATGGACCATGTGCTCAAAGGACTACACTGGAAGACCTGTTTGATGTATCTGGGTGACATAATCGTATTGGGAAAGAGCTTCGACGAACATCTGAGTAATTTGGAAGAAGTTTTCCAGAGAATAGCTGGCGCTGGTCTTAAACTAAGTCCTAAGAAGTGCTCTTTATTCAAGAAGGAGGTGAATTACTTAGGTCATCAAGTAACCACGAAGGGCGTGTGTACTGCGAAGGAAAAAATAGAAGCAGTGAAGGATTGGCCGAGACCCAGAAATTTGCATGAATTAAGAAGTTTCCTTGGGCTGTGTACTTACTATCGTCGCTTTGTTCCGAATTTCGCCAGCGTAGCTCATAGTCTCCATGAACTCACAAGGAAAAATACATCTTTCGAGTGGAAAACTGAACAAGAGGATGCTTTCCAAGCTTTAAAAGAACGACTATGCACTGCACCTATGCTAGCGTACCCGGTTCCAGGTGCAACATTTATTCTGGACACAGATGCTAGTGGTTATGGCATAGGAGGTGTACTTTCGTAAGTGATTGATGGGCAGGAGAAGATAGTTGCCTACTATAGCCGGTCTATTGGGAAACCAGAGCGGAACTACTGCGTAACGCGGAGAGAACTATTAGCGTTGGTGGATTGCATTAAACACTTCCACAAATATCTGTATGGTCAACATTTCCGCGTTAGAACGGATCATGCCGCGCTGAAGTGGCTACTACAGTTCAAGAATCCCGAAGGTCAGCTTGCACGGTGGATTGAGAGGCTGCAAAGTTATTACTTCACCATCGAGCACCGCAAGGGTAATACGCACGGAAATGCTGACGCTATTTCCCGTCGACCATGTAGTTTGGAATGTAAGCATTGCTCAAAAGCAGAGGGTAAGGAAGACATAATAGACGTCCGGCTAATGACAGTTACATCAGCAGAAGAGTGGGAGGCAAGTCACTTAAGGAAATATCAGCAAGAAGATACGGACTTGGAATTGGTAATGTACGGATTGGAGGTGAACAGACGGCCAAGTAAAGAACAAATGGCAGCGGAAAGTCCCATCGCGAAAGCATACTGGGCACAATGGAACAGTTTAGAATTGATATCTGGGTGTTTGCATAGAGTATGGGAAAGTGAAGATGCCAGTGCTCTCGGAAGCTTATAGTAGTTCCAAGGTTAAGAATTCCGGATGTTCTTAAGGAATTCCATGATGGTCCTAGTGGAGGGCACCTAGGCATTACAAAAACGCTGGAGAAGATCAAGCAGCGGTTCTATTGGGTTGGCTATCGTCAATCGGTCGCTGAGTGGATTGCTAATTGCACGGAGTGCATTGCAGCTAAAGGGCCAAAGTCACGAAGTCATGGGCAGATGAAGCAGTATAACTCAGGCGCACCATTTGAGCGGGTTGCCATGGATGTAGCCGGTCCATTCCTTATGAGCAGACAAGGAAACAAATACGTTCTTGTGGTTATGGACTACTTTAGTAAATGGCCCGAGGTCTACCCAATTCCAAACCAGGAAGCGAAAACAGTTGTGGATGCATTCACTCACAATTGGGTTACCAGATACGGTGCGCCTATAGAATTGCACTCAGACCAAGGAAGAAACTTTGAATCGGCGGTGTTCCAAGAGATGTGCCAGATACTTGCTATTCGGAAAACACGAACGACAGCCCTGCATCCTCAATCAGATGGCATGGTAGAGCGATTCAACCGGACCCTGGAAGAGCACTTGCGGAAAGTAGTGGACAAGAATCAAGATGATTGGGATGTACACATACCGCTTTTCCTGATGGGATATCGGTCCGCAGTGCATGAAACAACAGGTCAAACACCTGCCAGGATACTGTTTGGTAGTGAACTTCGGTTGCCCAGCGATTTAAAATTTGAAGAAGCGTCTACTGTTCTCGAGGAAAAGTTAAGAGAGATACATGCTCTTGTGAGACAGCGAACTCAAATTATGAGTGACAAAATGAAGGCTAGGTATGACAAGGCGATGAACTCCGAAGGTTTCCAAAATGGAGATTTGGTGTTGCTGTACAATCCACAGCGGAAGAGGGGTTTGTCCCCAAAACTTCGATGCAATTTGGAAGGTCCATACAAGATAATCAAACGACTAAACGATGTAGTGTATCGAATCCAAACCGTTGGGAGGCCAAGAAACAAGATGAAAGTGGCTCACCTAGAGAGGCTTGGTGCTTTTGGAACTGCGAATATGTCTGATCGGGACGATGAAAGAGAGAAGCCGATAGCTGGCATGTTATATAGCGTGATACGAGAACATTCGGTGGCGAGAACGCTTCAATTATTCGTTAGCGAGAACGCCTCGATTATTCTAGACGGTTGGTTGCGAGCGGCCGACTACTATATAAGAGCGACACTCAGCTGCCAAATCAATCAGTCGTGAAGTAAACGCGTCGGAGATTACATTACATTGAAGTAATAAAAACAGTACATTGTGAAAGTTGTATACAAGTGATTGTAAATAGTAAAGTAAATTGTAATTGAAATGTGAATGGTAATTGTGGAGAATCGCGGCTTTTGTTTTAAACGGCCCGAATTGATGGGGCAAAATAGGTGTATTTGAGGCTATTTATTTCATTAAAAGTGGCGGAAAGCAGAATTTTGCAATGGTTTAAAAGTTATGACCATTTAAAGTTGCACTTTTACATGCAGCTAGTACACCTGTATATTGCTAACAAGCAAGCTATAAACGCTTGGCTAAAGCGATATTGCCGTACTGCATAAAATATATTTAAAACAATAAGAATGCAACCAACAGTCACGTTCAGGCAATCGCCACGTAAAGACGTCGCTTTCTTAGCTCGATTGTGATTAAAACTAGCGTTTCTTTCGACCGTTATTGTTATTTTTACGTTTTTCTTTTGAACAACATAATTTTTTGTTGTTTCATTCGGTAACACATAACAAAAAACAGTTTAGAATCAGTGCCGTGCAAATATGAAAGGGACTGACCCCCCTCTTCAAACAGGTTTCGGGTATTAGACCCAGATCCTGACCAACATGGTAAACGTTTAAGACCAGATGATTTCATTCCTCTCAAACCGCCCAAACAAAACGATGACCACATTCCGCGATACCTAATAGCGAGTGCAGTGGGACCAAAAATAGGAGATTCGTACTCTCTCGACATACAATGTGTTCCTGATTGACAAAGGACTCAAAAACATAAGCAGTGACTGCTCTGAAGTATCCGCGTTAATATCTGGGGATTTACTTATAAAAACCACGAACGTTAAATCAGCACAAAAATTCCTGCGCTGGTCTTAAACTAAGTACTAAGGAGTACTCTTTATGCAAGAAGGAGGTGAATTATTTAGGTTATCAAGTAACCACGAAGGGCGTATGTACTGCGAAGGAAAAAATAGAAGCAGTGAAGGATTTGCCAAGACCCAGAAAATTTCATGAATTAAGAAGTTTTCTTCGGCTGGTTATTTACTATCGCCGATTTGTTCCGAATTTTGTCAACGTAGCTAATAGTCTCCGTGAGCTCAAAAATAGATCTTTTGAGTGAAGTACTGAACAAGATGAATCTTTCCAAGCCTTGAAAGAATGGCTATGAACTGGATGCAGTTGCTAGTGGTTATGGCATAAGGTGTACTTTCGCGAGCTATTGATATGCAGGAGCAGATAGTTGCCTACTATAGCCGGTCTGTTGGGAAACCAGAGCGGAACTACTGCGTAACTCGGAGAGACCTACTCGCGTTGGAGGATTGTTTCAAATATTTCGAGAAAAAACCGTATGGTTACCATTTCCGAGTTAGAACGGATCATGCAGCACTGAAGTAGCTATTACAGTTCAAGAATCCCGAAGGGCAGCTAGCTCGTTGGATTGAGAGACTGCAAAATTATGACTTCACCATCGAGCACCGCAAGGGAATTACGCACGGCAATGCTGACGCTTTGTCCCGTCGACCATGTAATTTGGAATTTAAGCACTGGGCACAATGGAGCAGTTTAGAGAGGATATTTGGCTGTTTGCATAGAGTATGGGAAAATGAAGATGGCCAGTGCTCTCTAAAGCTGATAGCAGTTCCGAGGTTGAGAATAATCGATGTTCTTAAAGAATTCCATAATGATCCCAGTGGAGGACACCTGGGCATTACAAAATAGCAGCAGTTCTATTGAGTTGGCTGTCGTCAATCGATCGCTGAGTGGATAGCTAACTGCAAGAAGTGCATAGCAGCTAAAGGACCAAAGTCACGAAGTAATGGGCAAATAAAGCAGTATAACTCAGATGCACCATTTGAGCGGATTGAAATGGATGTAGCCGGTCCATTCCGTTTGAGCAAATAAGGAAACAAATACGTTCTTGTGGTTATGGACTACTTTAGTAAAAGGCCTGAGGTCTACTTAATTCCAAACCAGGAAGCCAAAACAGTTGCATTCACTCACAATTGGGTTACCAAATACGGTGAGCATATAGAATTTCCCTCAGATCAGAGAAGAAACTTTGAATCGGCAGTGTTCCGGGAGATGTGCCAGATACTTGGTATACGAAAAACCTAAACGACAGCTCTGCATCCTCAATCAGATGGCACGGTAGAGCGATTCAACCGAACTCTGGAAAAGCACTTGAGGAAGGTCGTGGACAAACATCAGGATGGTGAGTGAACTCAAATTATGAGTGACAAAATAAAAGCCAGGTATGACACAGCGATGGAGACATTCAATGGGGAGATTTAGTGTTGGAGAAGAAAGGTTTGTCCAAGTTTTTTGTCGAATCTACTCCCTTGAGAAACCTAGAAACAAGAAAAAAGTGGTCCATCTAGAGAGGATTGCAATGTTTGGAACAGTAAATGTGTCTTAGACTTAGCTGGAGTGCAGTGTGACGAAAATGGGAAACGAATATCAGATGAAAGAGAGAAGCCGATAACTGGCGTGTTCTAGATCGCAATCCTAGAACATTCTTTATCGAGAACAATTCAATCATTCCAGGCGGCTGTTGCAAACACTTGATTATAATATTGTAACGAACTTGCTAAATTCACCTCGATTATTTTCCAAATCCTTCGAGTCCGATCACTGGATTACTAAACAAATTCCCAAGATTTATTTGTTCGGTTTTTTTAACCGTCAGGAATTTACTTCTACGGTAATTACAATTTTCTTATTTAACAAATCTTTATCATACACAATTATTATCTGCTTCACTCAGCTTATCCGTTTCTCAAACACACGCTAGGACTGAGTCTTCAACTTCATTCATTTCAAATCGTTGCTGCAGCTCCTATTATACCTCAACAGCGTGTATTTGCTGTCTACCCTTTTGTTTGTCCTTGGTATGGGTAATTTGCATTATACGGCCGCTTCTTTATTTTCTGTCCTTCCGGGAAATTTCATTTACATTGTCAACAGTTTTGTTTGTCCTTGGTATGGGTAATTTGCATTATACGGCCGCTTCTTTATTTTCTGTCCTTCCGGGAAATTGTATTAACATTGTCAATAGTTTTGTTTGTCCTTGGTATGGGATTTTCGTCACCTAAGTCTGATCGTCCCGATCAGACATACCATCTGTTCCAAACGCCGCGAGCCTTTCTAAGTGAACCACTTTCATTTTGGTCCTTGGTTTCCCAACAGTCTGTATTCGATACACTACGTCGTTCAACCGTTTTATTATTTTGTAGGGGCCTTCCCAATTGCATTGCAGCTTCGGGGACAATCCTTTCTTCCGTTGTGGGTTATACAGTAGCACTCGATCGCCTTCTTGAAAACCCTCGCAGCTCATCGCTTTATCATATCTGGCCTTTATCTTGCTGCTCATGATTTCGGTTCGCTGTCTCACAAGAGCATGTATCTCCCTCAGCTCTTCTTCTAGGGCATTTGGCGCCCTCCAATCCTTCTGGCATCGCCACTTACTCCAAACTTCAAATCACTAGGCAGCCGAAGTTCACTACCGAAGAGAATCTTTGCGGGTGTTTTACCCGTTGTCTCGTGCATCGCTGACCGATATCCCATCAGAAACAGCGGTATGTGGATATCCCAATCATCTTGATGTTTGTCCACGAGCTTCCTCAAGTGCTCTTCCAGGGTTCGGTTGAAGCGTTCTACCATGCCATCCGATTGAGCATGGTAAATTTGTCTCCTATGTTCGCTTCCATATCGTCTTTCCACGGCACGCATTAATGCGTGGTAATCATCTCTCCCATATTCTGGGATTGTCTGTAAAACTTCCGCAGCAGGTCCTTCCAACGCAACGAATAGTGCAGCGGATTTTTCCTCAATGCTCCAATTATTTGCTTTTGACGTCTCTTCGAATTGAAGCTTAAACACCTGGAACGGAATTGTGCCGTCAAAGGAGGGTGTTTTTATCCTGGGAGCGTTCATCGAAGTGGTTTGACGATTCAAGTGCAAATCGCGGACACGTCCTTCCAATTCGTTGACTTTGGTCTCAATAAGCTCCTCTATTCTGTCTTGCCTTTCCTCGATTACGTCCTTCTGTAGTAACTTGGCATCCTGATCATCGAACTTTTGCGTAATTTCCTTTGTAATGTTGGCATTCATTTTCGACATCTTGGCATCCTGTGCATCCAACTTTTGTGTCATGTTGGCATTCATTTGCGACATCTTGGCATCCTGTGCATCCAACTTTTGTGACATCTTGGAATCCTGTTCATCCAACTTTTGTGACATGTTGGCCTTTTCTTCAACTTTAGTTACTGACTGCTCTGAATCTTCCGTAGTCTCAACAGCCTCTTCCTTCTCCATTTCTTTCTTGGATGTCTCCTCGTCCTCACGGCAGAATTCATATTCGCTCAAATCTATGCCTTCTGCTTCCAAAGCTTCTCGCAGTCGTGATTGTAGTTCAGCCTTATTCCCGGTTGAAGATAATCCCCTCTTCGCCAATTCCTTTTTGAGCGGTAGTAACGTTAAATCTTGAATCTTGACCATTTTCAAATATTTTTGTTGTTGTTTTTTTTTCGGAATTTATTTAGCAAACCCACTTCTGACACCAATTGTAACGAACTTGCTAAATTCACCTCGATTATTTTCCAAATCCTTCGAGTCCGATCACTGGATTACTAAACAAATTCACAAGATTTATTTGTTCGGTTTTTTTTAACCGTCAGGAATTTATTTCTAGTGTAATTACAATTTTCTTATTTAACAAATCTTTATCATACACAATTATTATCTGCTTCACTCAGCTTATCCGTTTCTCAAACACACGCTAGGACTGAGTCTTCAACTTCATTCATTTCAAATCGTTGCTGCAGCTCCTTTTACACCTCAACAGCGTGTATTTGCTGTCTACCCTTTTGTTTGTCCTTGGTATGGGTAATTTGCATTATACGGCCGCTTCTTTATTTTCTGTCCTTCCGGGAAATTTCATTTACATTGTCAACAGTTTTGTTTGCCCTTGGTATAGGTAATTTGCATTATACGGCCGCTTCTTTATTTTCTGTCCTTCCGGGAAATTTTATTTACATTGTCAATAGTTTTGTTTGTCCTTGGTATGGGATTTTCGTCACAATATATTGTAACGAATTTGCTAAATTCGCCTCTATGATTTTCCAATTCCTTCGAGTTCGATCACTGGATTGCTAAACAAACTCCCAAAATTTGTTTGTTCGGCTTCTTAACCGTCAGAAATTTATTTGTAAAATTTTGTCTTTAGCCAGCGGCTTATTTTACAATTATTTATGATACACACTTATTATCTGCTTCACTCAGCTCATCCGTTCTTAAAACACACAAAGCTCCCAGCAGTGTTAACTCCACTAAGTTGTCTACTCGTCTCGTTGTTGTGATAGCGGCTGCCTCTCTTTTTATACTTGTAGATGACCCAACCATTCTGTTCACGCGCTTAAGGATAGGCTGATTATTCGTTTGCCTGCGGTAGCTGCAGCAACTCCGTTCATCCTTAACGACGTGGAATTTCCTTTAATCTGTCTACCCTTTTGTTTGTCCTTGGTATGGGTAATTTGCATTATACGGCCGCTTCTTTATTTTCTGTCCTTCCGGGAAATTGCATTTACGTTCTCAACAGTTTTGTTTGTCCTTGGTATGGGATTTTCGTCACAATATAGTATAGTATATAAGGACGAAACACAACTGCAGAGTAAATCAGTCGTAAAGTGAACACGTTGGTGATAACACTACATAGTATATTTTCAAAGTAAGTGATTGAAAATTATGAAGCGAATTGCTGATGATGAGTAATATATGAACGTCTGAGTAAATCCTTTATAATCAAGCAACTGCAAACAAAGTTGGTGACTTTTATTTAACGATCCAGTGATCGGACTCGAAGGATTTGGCAAATCATCGAGGATAACTTAGCAAAATCGTAACAATACCAACATTTCAGAGAAGTTGGATGAACAGGATGCCAAGACGCTACAGAAGTTGGATGAATAGCATGTCATGTCAACATGTCACAAATGAATGCACACATTTCATCACAAAAGCAAGACCAAGAAGCGCGTATTTCAACCAAGCTCATTCAGCTTCAAGAGAGTGTCGTCAAAGAAAGCGCAAAACTCAAAGACAGGATAAAAACGAGGAACGGCAAGACAAAATAGAGGAGCTAATTGAGACCAAAGTCAATGAATTCGAGTTTCGGCAAAAAAAAAATAGAGGAGCTAATTGAGACCAAAGTTGGCGTAACCGTGATTTGCTTTTGTATCTTGCAACCATTTTCACGAGCAGCTCCACGATAAAACCACCATTCTTTGACGACACAATCCAGTTCTTTAAGCTTTAAGCTTAAAAGATCGCTATAGCAAATGAGTGGAGCATGTAATAAAAATTAGCTGCACTCTTCCTGCATCGGAAATTTTGCAGATAATTCCTATGATTCTATGATAAAGATGACTGCGGGGGAACTAATACGAGCCGTGGAGAAATGCTATGGTAGCGAGCATAGAAAACAAATCTCTCAGATTGAATTAGAGAATCGCTATCAGAAGTCCAACAAGACCTTGCAGGAATTCGCCTGTGAGTTTGAGAGGCTAGCTTATTTGGGTTATGGAGATAGGCTTGGAGAATACCTCAAAAAATTCAAAGGTTTACTAGCGGAATAAGGGACAAGGATAGCAGACGAGAGACATATGCGAATCCAAAGCCGACATTTGCTGAGACTGTCTCGTATTCTCAGATACAGGAAACGGTCGCGCTCTTGTGTAGATCAGCGTACAAAGCGAACTGTGCGAAATTGGAATGTCCAGAGGTGATGAAAGGAATCTGGGAAACGTCGAAATTCCTCAAGGAGATGTGTAGTAGTGGTACAACCGCCAAAATAATGAGGGCCAGGATTTGCTACAACTGTTGAAGGCCAGGACACTCGCTCTCGAATGTAATATGGGCTCCACCAGACAAATAGAGCAATGTTACTATCAGTGGATATGTGAATGGACATGAGCGCGTACTAACTCTGGATACGGGCGCGTCAAACTCCATCATTTAATTCGACGTAAAATCACCATCGGGAACATGGCAGCGTTACATGAGTTTATAGTACTGGAAATTTTAGATGAAGTCATAATTGGTGCGGACTTTCTCCTTGGACAAGCAATGAAGATCGACCTGAAGAAAAGAGTGATGGAGTACGGAAATATGAAAGTACTGCTAAGTATTGGCCACGATAAAGAATGAGCATCAGAAAGGAAATACGTACGGAAATGGCAAGATGTTTCGTGCCCTTATGGAGGAGTTGAGAGAGGTATGCAAAACTGTTGAGCAACGATAACTCCGCTAAAAAGATAATTGGCAAAGCGAGGATTGTCTACAACTGGAAATAAGGCAGAACTGCAATCACAGCTGCGAGAAGCAATGGAAGTCGAAGGCATCGACTTGAGCCAATACGATTTCCGTCGCGAGGATGAAGATGTATCCTTGACAGATATAGACAAGGAAGAGGCTAGTGATTCTGCGAAGGAGTTGGAGCAGCCCGCAAGTTACATTCAAGAAAAGGCTCCTGTCTCCTCTACGGGTATGGACATGAACATGTTATTGGCTGCAATATCAGAAATCAATGCCAGCATTACATCACAAATGGTTGAACAGAGGGAGCACATATTATCCTTAGAAGGAACAGTCCCACAAATACAGCAAAATCTAGTGAGAGACAATGCAGAACTTAAGGAAAGACAGGATAAAATCGAGGAGCGGCAAGACAAAGTAGAGGAGCTAATTGAGACCAAAATCAACGAATTGAAAGGTCGGCAAGAAAAAATAGAGGAGCGAATTAAGATCAAAGTCAACGAACTCGAGCGTCGTCTCCGAGATTTGCATTTGAATCCCCAACCAGGTCGATGAACAGCCCCTGGGTAGAAGCACCATCATTTGAAGGCACAACTACTTTCCAGATATTTAAGCTCCAATTCTAGAAAACGGCTAAATTAAATAATTGCGAGATTGAGGAAGAATCAGCTGCGCTATTTGTTGCGTTGAAAGGACCAGCAGCGGAAATTTTGCTCACTATTGAATATGAGAGGGATAACTATGGCGCAATAATGCGAGCCCTGGAAAGACGATATGATAGCGAGCACAGGAGGCAAATTTACCAGATGGAGCTGGAACAGCGTGACCAAAAACACAATGAATCCCTGCAGGAATATGCATTTGAAATTGAGAGATTGGCTCATTTAGCCATTGGGGACGCATCGGGTGAACATCTCGAAAGATTAAAAATCCAGAAGTTCATCAGCGGAATAAAAGAATTTTACATGAAGCGAGGGACATATGCGAATCCAAAGTCAACCTTCGCTGAAACTGTCGCGTATGCCCAAACACGTGAAGCGGCAGCACTCATAAGTAAACCAACCTACAAAGTGAAGCGCTTGGAGGTGGAAAGTCCAGATGTGAAGAAGAAGATGGTGGAAACGCTGAGACTCATCCAGGAGAATATTTGTAGTGGTGCAGTCGGTACAAAATCAGTGCCGAGAAGTGCTTCAGTTGTGGAAAAGCATTTCACTTCGCACACGAAAGCAAGACGTCTGTTGGAAAAGAAAGAGGGCGAAAAGGAAA